>OX243814.1:28315162-28330162 GCA_945859605.1 Lumbricus rubellus
GATGACGACGATGAAGATGAAGAAGGCCGAGTGAAAACACGCCATCGACAAGGAAGACAGAATTTGCAGCGAACCCACACGGCGCCTCCGCACACGCGATCTCCCTCTCCGAGACGACAACAGAGGGTCAACGGCGGTGGTGGTGGTGGTGGTGGTGGTGGTAATGGTGGTGGTGGAAGTGGTAGCCAACGACATCTTGAAGACCATGGAACCAGTCGGACACCATCTTCTGCTGCAGCAACTGGTCTTCATCACCGAGGAGGAGATGGCATCGAAACACACTCATCCTCACAATTTGACTTTTCATATTCAACATCAGACGAAGTTGGTCGATCGTCATCTCACCTTCCGAGGAGTGACGATCCACCGCCTGCAGGAGCAGGAGCAGGAGTGGATCCCCGCCGACGAAGTCCATCGGTGAAGAAGGGACAGCGATCAGGTGGCTCTTCCTCCTCCTCTAAGTCAGCAGACCAGGGATCACAACAAAGACGCGACAGCCGCCCGGACACTCTACGCCCGAACACCGCCACCTCTGCCGCTCTCTCCCCTGGAGGGCCCACCGGCGGTGGCGGAGGGTCGATGGCCCGTCGGAAGTCTGTGACCTGCGCCACGGACGGACTTCGCCTTACCCAACCGTCGCCTTCTTCGTCCCACCGTCGCAACTCCTACACGGGCGCCGTCGCCCTCATGAAGCCGAACAGTCCGCCGACGGGTGCCGGTTTCAACACGGGCAGAAGGGGGTCGGCCATCACCTACCTGTCGGACGCGCCCGCCCCTGGGTCGCTGGGCTGGAGGCAGCCATCCCCTGCGGGGAGTCCCTCGCGAAGGAAGTCCTGCGTTGAGGACATTGGAAGAGATGTCGTCGAACAGCTGCTTGGTAGGACGTCCTCGACGGCCGGACTGAACCCGGACGACATCCGAAACCATCTGGAGGACCTTACACGAGCGGCAGCGGAGGCCACTTCCGGCGGCACGACGGGGTCGAAGGTGAACAGCCGGGCATCGTCGATCAACCACAAGACATCTAATCGTCCGTCGGTCGCAGGAAGTGGATCAACGACGGACTCGTCTGAGAGTCCGACGGTCTTCAGGGTCACGGTGGTCGGGGCGCAGGGCGTCGGAAAGACGACGCTCGCCCAGCAGTTGATGACGTCGGAATATCTGGCCAACAAGGAAAACCATCAAGGTAAGGCTGTGGTGAATGTATACGTTTGTATGTTATGGTCATTGGTCTTGTTTTGCATTGTCTTCGTTTGGCTTGTCTCCATTGTCTTGTCTTCATTTGTATTGTCTTCGTTTGTATTGTCATCGTTTGTACTGTATAATTGTCTTGATATGTCTATTGTCTATATGCTATGTCTTGTCTTCATTGGTATTGTCTTCGTTTGTATTGTGTTGTCTGGCTCTGCTTTGCATTGTCTTCGATTGTCTTGTGTTTGTTTTCCTCTACTTCATTTGTATTGTCTTCGTTTGTATTTTCTTCGTCTGTACTGTATAGGCTAATTGCCCTCTTTGTTTTTCCTTTGTCTTGTCTTCACTCGTATTGTCTTCACTCTTCACTCGTATTGTCTTCGCTTGTATTGTCTTGTCTGGCTCTGTTTTGCCTTGACTTCGTTTATGAGTCTACAATATTGTCTTGCTTTGCTTTGCCCTGTTACTACCAATCCTTGACCGAAATCTGTCTACACTCTTCACCTTGGACCATTTAGTTTCGTCTATATCACTAACCCCCTCTTGTGTTGTCTATTTTCAAAAGCTGAATGAACGATATAGGCCTATCGTATCTCATGGCTCTGCAGTGTTGTCAAAACATGTCATATTATTAGTATACTTCTTCCCATGCATTCGCATATACATGTATGTATACCGTAAGTGATCTCTAAATCTTGAAGCGAGCACCACTCTTTCGGAGCGCATGCCCAATTGTACGACAGCTGTTTCCCCTCATTTCTACCTCTAGTTATCGGCTCAAAACCTCCCGACTCATCTAAAGCCTGCATGTCTTGTGCACGCACGTCTCTCAGAGTGTGTTAAGTTCCCATCGAAAGTATGAGAGTTTGGAGAGTTACTTGTAGGCACGTATAAATCAATGTCAGTTTGTCAAAACCTTCAATTTAACTCTATATTCTATATAATTATTATGTGTCTAGTTTTCAAATTGTAACTGTACCGATACTAGGCTACAGTAGCATTCATAGCTCGCAAGAATAATGAAGCATGGATCAGTTATATCAAACACAAGGTAGCCTATGTATACACAGTTCATTATATATGATGAGATCGGACAATAATTCATGCAGAAAAAAAGTGATGTAATAATTATGTGTGTGATAAGATAATGTAATTGCAAGAGAAGACTGAACGTCCAGAATAGCGCAGCGGTACATCAGTGAAAAGCTGCTGAGCGGTGAATTAAAGAAAGGACGTCTAACGAGAGTAACATATCACGAAGACTCAGTGAGAACGGCATGCATTCTCGCTGGTGGGAAGCCAAAAACTCATCACCCTTATCGCCGACTATAATGGAGTTCCATCTATATATACATGTACATGCATGTATAAATTGTATATATAAGCTTATATACACGCCCAAATCCCCTTGCATGTACGTATGTAATTATATATATGCTATACTAAATCATTATCATAATTATATAAATGTAACATTACATATAAATTATGGGCCTATATAAATATGCATGTATTATGGGTACCGTACCTGGTGCTTATGAAATATGAATAGAACTTATAAATGCAATATTGTTTTGATCATAATAACAGATGAGTGTCATTAATACGCATTATGTACAGATGCACGTTTTTTCCTACAGATAAAAGGCAAGCACCGCTGCAAGAGTATATCGGCCTATATGCATAGAACTTGTATTGTGAGGATAAAAACGTCATTAAATCGACATGCAAAAAGCATCAGCCTAGCAGCTGATATAAAATATAGTATAAGCTTATACGAAAACTAAACAATTATTATATACTATTTATAGCCTATGGTGCAGTATTATAGGGGTGCGGGTATAAGTTGCATTGGGTATAGCATGTGTATTAAACCATCTTTAAGCAGATACATGAATATAACAAACTCGTCGTCTGGGTTAATAGATAGCTGCAGCAGAAACGTATAATTATAGGGTTAATCGTCATCGGGTATACACACTGCAGCGCAGGTGAATGTGCGGCATGCATAGACTCTATATCGGGTCGGGCGTTGCAGTCATATTAAGGAAATTATCGCTTTGAGTATTCCTGCAGTCGCTGCAGGATCAGCCTCCTTGCCACTCCCTTTTAATTAAATCGGTGACCTATATATATATATATATTAGGGTGGTTGCATCTCTAATAGAAAATTTTCAACTTAATATCTCATATTTCTCCAACCCGGCCTTCCGTGCCACTTGGTCTAAAACCTATGTAGCCCAAAAATTATCAGAATTGAAAAATATTTAGGACTTGCGCAACGTCGTTGAAGTTTAGTATTTTACAAATAATTGTCGTAATTTTGAGCATAAGTATTATTTACTTCAAAGTCTTAGAATTATAGTTTTCTGACAGAAATACTTTATGGTTTTTACTTAGGCACAGCTTAAAGGTATATTCTACAATGTTTTTGTCATCAGTGATTGCTAATTATCTATTTTTATGAGCATTTTAGCGGTAATTGACAAGTGAGGGAATTCCTGCGAAAAATGATCTATTCTGTCCAATGTTATGATCTTTTATTAGTTACATTCCAAGTCATCAATGCACTACCGTACACAATACACATAGTCTTACATACATTAGGCCTATTATTATATCTTAGGCTGTATAGTATCTCATGCATTGTAGAATTTATCATGTATTAGGCCCTATAAGCTTACAGTGTTATGATGAAAAGGTTCTATGCAATTGTTTGTGTTCCAAACAACGATATCCTTGCTCTCCCTTCCTGTTCGACTTGTTGTATCGGCTTACAGACATATTTTTATCTTCACCACTTGAACAAATGAACATGCTTTGCTTGTTCATTGCTGAACTTTTTTCCAACAACGCCATGCACAATTATTATTTACATATACAGCATTATAGGGGCATTATTTAAATGTCTGCATCTAATAGTGAGAAGGCGATGCCGATTACAATAGCGTTAGCGGTAATATTGCATGCTAGAGGACAGAGGAGAGCTTCAAAGGTTCCAAGCTCCCATCTTGAAGAGACGTTCTACCAGAGAACTGCTCAAAGTACTGCTCCATCATCATAAGCGTGAAAAACTTGGCATCAGGGACAGTATCACTCAGACTACTAAGCAGCTTCTTTGACAAAGTTCCAACTCAGGAGACTCAGCATATCTGGAAGCTGCAGACCGGCAAGGTTTAAAGAAGCTAGCATCGGCTGCAAACCCCTCAATAACAGTAGCCTGAATGGACGACGAGAGCAATTTACTGCTTGAGGATGTTGCTATTTCAAAACAAGTATCCTCTAGGCTACAGCCACAATTATAGTCAAAGAGTCGGCTCATCTTATGACGAATATGTGTGGGAGCATCCGGAAATAATTAATTAAGCTTATTAGTCTACATATATTTGGGACATGCATCTACATGGCCGCCATTAGTTTCAAACCCCACCAGCATTCAGCAACCACTGATCCTAGGAACGATCTAGTACTGCTGTTTTATCTCTCTTTATATCCACGGAAGGTCATTGCTGCTGCCGCTGTGACACCCTTTGGCCGAAATCTCTGGTATATGTCCAAGCTGTTGGCAAGCTTAGGTTTCTTTCACAATGACATGTCATTGGGAGAGAAGAAATTTATCATAGCAGTTCTAGTGGACAAAGAAGGTTCTGAGATCCACAAACGTATACAACAACTCTTCTGCCAACCATTCGCAAAAAAGGCTAGATCGACATCACTTCGTCATAAATTCAACCCATGACCTGTTCTGCATCTTGAATTAAACTACTAGATGCACTTCTGGAACACGATCCAGTTAAGCGGTCGGATAAAGCATGAAGACTGCATGAAGAGCTCGACAAGCTGGATATCCATAAAGATTATCAGTGATCTAGCTGAGCGAGGTGTCACCCTTATTCAGCATTTCAATGCCTTAAGTACAAGAAATGAACAACAAAAACAATTTATATCAGAAGTTGTAGAAGAACATCGCAACTCGTTCTCAGCACAAACAAAAGAGAGTGCCGCAGAGTCTTCAAGGTCACATTGACATTGATTAAATACCTAAGCAGCAATAATAATAATTGCAATCTTGATCACCAAACAGTGTAATCATTGGTAATCATGTATGCAATAATATAGTCACATTGTATTGAATTCTGATTTGAGGATGCATGGTTTATTATGCTTGCAATTCAAGTTTTCGCTTCTTTGGTACATGGTGAAACTTTGATGGTGTTGCGCAAGTCCTAAATATTAATATTTTCTCTCACAACTTTTTGTGTGATGTTTCTGGATGGAATGGCACCAAATGCAAACTTGGAGAACAGTAGATTCCAACTTTCATTTCTAACGACCACCCTAATATATATATATATATATATGTGTGTGTGTGTGTGTGTGTGTGTGGTGGAAACGCACAGCGGGCACACGATTGGACTCGAGCTGATCGCAACTGATCTCAGCGCAGCGGCTGGTCAAACAGACCTGCCATGCACTATAAATTATATAATCCAACCACCAGATATAATAGTAATTATAATTATGTATAGGCCTATGTGTGTCCGGAAATAAGAAGACGTAATAATTATTATTATGTGTACTTTGATATATTCTGCCTCATTTAATAATTAATTTAGTGCATAATTATTTAATGCACAAACCCAATAATTCTGTTATCTGTGCCATTCTCACCGGGAACGCTTGCATGCATGCACTGCGAGAGGCGCTTTGTAAATTTGCAGATTCATTAAACTATACAACATAATATTCGCTGGATTATGATCTTTGTTCATGTCTGTATACCTCAGTCAGGCACACGTACATACACACATGTAATGTGTATACATATATGCTATTATATACTGATCTGTCTTCTGTCGCGTGTTCTACTTTATGCAACTACAACTGTATACATCTCTCGCAATCTCTTTCTCTCTGTCCCTGTCTCTATTTCTCTGTCTCAGTCTCTCTGGCTCTCTTTCTTTTTCTCACTGTCTCTTTATCTCTCCCCTGTACTTCTGTCTTATACTCTCCTCTTTCTAGATCTTCCTTCACTGTTCCTCCTCCTTGGCTCATCTTTCCTGCTTTTCCTTCCCCTTCCCTTTCTCATAATGCACAAATCACGTGTTGTCACGTCACTCTGATTAGCGACCTAACTCTCAGATTCGATTGACAGACAACCTGTTATCAGATGGCGCGTCCGCTGCAGTCTCGCGTCTTTCGTCTCTCACCATGCATCTTCTCTACTAACCCCACTGACGACACAAATGATCCCCTGGCATGACACCGCGAGCGCAGATTTCCTTTCATTTAAATATATAATATATATATATTTTTATATATATTACACCTCTGCTCACCATGCATGATTGAGAGAAGGAATATTTTCAGAGTAAAATTTTCAATTTTCAGAGCATCTTAGTTTCGACATGCATGCAACTAACATCATCAAGGCCCATACAGCCACGGCCAAAAAAGGTTGTGAACAACTGCATGCATATAGAAAGCAAAAACATTATTCAGAGGTTGTAAGCGTCTTGCATGGTTGCCCATGGGTTAACCCTTTAATGCCTAAGGGTATAGGATTTTCCATACCATTTACTACCATCTCGGCATTAAAGGGTTAACAGGCCCATCACCATAAGCCATGTTGTCAGTTCAATGGCATTGGTACAGATGCTACACGCGGTCTCTGTATGCTGGGACAGGAGGGGTGAGACCGACTACATGCTAAAATGCGACGACTGCATGGTCTGGTTGCGATATCTCCCCGACTCCTATACCTAAGCTTTGAACAACCATGCTATAGATAATAGAACGGTGACTCTCGTCTTTTTTCAGCCATCATTAATGGTCCCGCGCACGTTTTGCACGGGCTGCTGACCCATCAGACCCGCTATCTCTGATCACTGCGTTCTCAAGACCCAAATAGAAAATATAGCCTACATGTACATGCCCTCAGCAGACAGTTTGCTCTTAAGAGATTTGTTGCTATAGAATTTACTCCTAATCGATGGCATTATATTATGCACGCCGAAGTGCATTTAGCAATTGGTTAAATACAGCATAATACTTATACTTACAGCGGTCAACTTTTTGATACCAGAAATTCTTCAAACGTAAATGAGGCAAATTATCAGCAATTTTAATCATAAACAGCTGATTTTTTTAGCTACATGAGAGAAAATCTAAAACATTATTTTGGCAAATGCAATTTAACAATTTCATACTGAACCCTGAATACATGATGTAATAACAGCAAATGGCCTGTACACTGTACAGTACACAGTGTACATGTACTATTGTACATAGCCTCAAAACTGTCGAGGTTGTGGGGTTCAACCTGTTAGTCTTTTTTGGACCCTATGCCACAGTCATCAACGCACACCCCAAGTCCATATAAATCAACGTCTAACCCCCCAAGTTATTTTCTACAATTCTCATGCTGCCTCAAAGTGCTATGATGTCTATTTGAGGACATAATATTTATTATAGTCAGGTGCTCTAAGTGATCATCAAAAGCGACTAGAAGTCTGTTGCAAGATGAAAAGATATAGACAGATGAAAATTGTCATGTCAGGTATAATAATTGTGGAAGACACCACAAAGATGGAAGGCGCAGAAACCATTATAAAGCGTCTTATATAGAACCCGATTCCTTTCTATAGTGCTTCTACATGTAGGCCTACCTATAAGCAGCTCGAGATGTAGAAACGTACATGTATTATATGGAACGAATGGACGAAATGCGCAGCTGTAACACCTATAAAAGAAATCTCTATTTATAAAAAAAACATGTGGACGTCGGCTATGAAGATGATTATGATTATGAAAACGGTGATGGTGGACATTGGTGGTGGATCCTTCTGAAGAAACCAATCGTCTGAAATAAGTATAACATCTTCAGCTGAATATAAAACAACACATGCAGAATCTCAACAAAATTGATGCATGAAATAAATTGAATAGGTCTTGCTACTGCATTACTTCCTTGGTGTATTTCTTATGCATTCACTATATATATATATATATATAAAATTATATATATATATGTGTGTGTGTGTGCCGACTTGCTTTTCAAGATCTTTGGTATTTATTTCCGCTTGTTGGTCAAGTTCTTTGGTCCTTAGTTCCACTTGCTGCTCTGATCCTGCGAATTTCATTCAACGCACAATTATTATAAACCCGATAAACACGACTACTCTGCACGTCTGATGTCAGATTTAGCCACCAGTTTACGTCAGGGCTGAAAGTGAGCCGAGTCGGTCCGGGTTTGCGACCCGGCATCGATTCTCGAGACCCGCTGTTGCCGGGTCTCAGCCGGGTCGCTTTTTTACCAAAACTCAGTTGCGAATGACTAAAAAGGTCGTCAAGTGTCAAAAACTAGGTGAAAATTGTAGAATTTTTGAAATTTTTGGTAACTGAAATCACTGAAAGAAGGTCGTCAGAGAAATTTTCGGGTCAAAAGCGTCGACTCGTCCGCCAAAGTCAGACCCAGCAATTTTCCAAACCACTTTCAGTCCTGATTCACGCCAAACAGCATGTCCCAAACGGACTTGCTCACCTGGAAGAAAACTAGCTACAGGACCTCTATATACAGTCAACTTCTGAAAAGATCCTGTCGACTGCGCCACCAATGGCAGGTTCATTTAATCATTTGCATATCACAGCGTTTGGCGTTTTTATTGGCGCCTTACCTCAGGGGCGGATCCAAGGGGGCTTATCCGGCCATGGCCCCCCCATTTAGAATTTCCATGTATCGTGGGCCCTCCCATTTGGATTGAACATGCCGTGGAACAATGTATATAATTGTAGAATTTGGCCCCCCCCTACTAAGAAATGCCCACGCATTGCGGCCCCCCATTTGGAAATGGCATGATGACTAAAAAAAGGTCATCAACTTTTTTGGCGGATACGAAAGAAAATTTTTCCAGACCCGGAAGGACAAAAATTTCTCCCGGACCCAAGACCAACCAAGAATTTTTGACCCCCCGTCTAAAGTTTCTGTATCCGCCCTTGCCTTACCTGACTATCTGTACAGTAGGACAAGAGATCAATTATCGGTGATCAAAGGTTGAACCTCCATTGAATGGCATTGGCAAATGCTATCGACTTACAGCGATGATATGTTTTGGCCGATGACCACTAAACAATGATTATCATTATGCATTGTTCACGCATAATGCACGTGATTACGACGCTCGTTACATCCGGTCTCATCATCATCATGACGATTCATACATAGCCTTGAGCACGACCCTAGCATGGAAGCCAACGTATGGAGGCCCTTCCATCGTGAAACCCCGGGAATTGGCGTTAATTCGAAACGAGGGCTGAGCGGCGGTCGGGGGCTGGCTGGCGGGCGCCCTTGCAGGTGCGTGCGGCCCGTGTGGATATATTTTTATAGGTGAGACCATTAATTAATTAATATTATGCTGTTCTTTAGAGATAAAAGTCGCTGCATGATCTAGAGTTTCTAGACAACGATAACGACATCACGGCTTGGCATGACTCGGTCGTAAACTCCTGTTCTGTTCGCTGCTGTGGCGTGCGTGCGTGCTTCTTCTTATATTATGCTCTCGTTACAAGACCATGGAGCCTACTCCGATAGACTTGCACACACGCAGACCCACCTGCATACTGACGTTAACAAAATAATAATTTTGAATATACGGGTGCACACGTCTCCTCAGACTCTGCCTTTCTCAACTAAAAAGTAATATTTTCTATGATAGACCTAATCAGTTTTATAGCGCCCATTCAATATATTGTCTACTCAGGAACGCCTAATCAGGCCTAATCCCAGACATGCAGGACAGTTTTAAGCCCAGAAAAGAACAGTGCAGATTGAGTTATTGATTTAGAAGCAAGGCCGCCGTATTTATAAGCACATTCCAGGTCATTAGCCCAGCCACAGAGAAACAGCCACGCTGTTGGATAATGTGCAACATTGTGCATGCCAAGGGTAACAATAATTATTGTAACTCCGTCTAATTAATTGCATGATCATAAATATAATAGCATGCATGATTAGCCCTTTTATCCTGTTCGATTGAATTTGGATTTGGAATTAGGACTGGCTTGGACTGGACTATAGACAGGATCACGCCTATTGAGTTTATTCCTGTTTCGCGGGATATTATCTCCCCTAAAGCTATCCGGGACGATGAATAATAATTATTACTGGAGATAGAGTATCTGGATGAGTAAACCATTCTATTCCCCAGCGTACAATTATTGGAAAATGCGCTTCATTGAGAAATTTATGCTGCAATAAAAATTTTAAATGACTCTAAATCCCAAATAGCCTAATTGTTTTAAGTAGGCTGCCCTATGAGCAATGTTCAAAGTTATATTAGGCAACTCGAATTTATTTAGTGACTCTAGATGTTCTTAAAATTAATATTCTAAAAGAAAAGCGAAGTTAGTTTGAAAGAATAAGCAGTGCATTAAGCACACCCATTAGTGTCAATGTTCATACCAAAGCAATTGAAAGCTAAGCTACACAAAAAATAAATACACGCGGAAGTGGCCTTTTTCAACTTCTCTTCATCGTGGGGGGGGGGGGGTGGGATGCGATTATTAGAGGGATACTGTATTTCGTGACACCGGCAGGTGACATTAATTCATAGCGGATCGCGTGATATTACATATGATAGATGCCATTATTAGATGGTTAAATAGAGGACGCTTGTTGAATACAATGAAGCCGCTCGGACAGCAGCAGTAGCAGCAATAGTAGTTGGTCTGTGAATATTCAACATGTACGAAGGCGGCGGCGGGAGATTAAGGGAACGGCGGCATAATTATTAGGAATGGGTGGAGGGACGGATGGTGCTGATCAGATCGGCGGTGTTCTTGTTAGGAGATAATTCCAGCTTAAAACTGCGAACGACTGAGTGACTGATTGATTGATTGATCGACTGACTGACTGATTGATTGATTGGATGATTGATTGATTGATCGACTGACTGACTGATTGATTGATTGGATGATTGATTGATTGACTGACTGATTGGCTGATTGACTGCCTGATTGAATGACTGACTGATTAATTGACTGATTCATTGATTGATTGATTGATTGATTGATTAACTGGCTGACTGACTAATTGACTGATTGATTGACTAACTGACTGACTAACGGACTAACTGACTTACTAACTGACTGGCTGACTGACTAACTGACTAACTAACTAACTGACTGACTGACTACTGACTGACTGATTGATTGCTTTTTTGATTGATTGACGGCGACATGCACCGCACAAAATGACATTCCAAGAAGTCTATGCAGAAAATGTCATCATCAGCATCAGCAGCATCAGACAGCCCCATGCTGTCCGTCCATCCATCCGTCCGTTTGAAAGGCACACGTACAGTATAATAGCACGCATAATATCTCTCGCGCTGTCCAATGACGCCATGTAAGGCAGTCCGGTGTCTGTCTAAGTGCCTTACATGCTGTCTGTAAATTTGTCTGCTTTTTTACTTTGTGTCTATTTTTGAGCCGCCGCAGTGATGCTATGCGTCTGTATTGACGTGTGTGCCGTGTGTGTGTGTCTCTCTCTCTCTCTCTCTCTCTCTCTCTCTCTCTCTCTCTCTCTCTCTCTCTCTCTCTCTCTCTCTCTCTCTGCTTGTCTGTAACCTATGCTCGCCTGCGCTTTTGTCTGTCTGAATATCTGTCTGCATGTATTAGAAGCCCGTGTTTGTCTAGACCAGGGGTGTCAAACCTTTTTTAGTGGCGGGCCAGTTTGAACATTTTCTAACAAGTGGCGGGCCAGAGTGTCGACTGTCGAAGCTCCTGTAGCAATGTGTCTTTTGTTTCTATCAATCCATTTATAAAACGGAGTCATATTCTAACAAGATAGGCCTACTACATAGGTTTACATACAATAAACCATGAAGATTTACAAGATATTTGGCGCTGACTGTTAAATATGAAAATTTGAACTTTTATCCTCTCATTTTGCAATCTTTTGGGAAGGCTCGGCGGGCCAGAAAAAAATCGTCGGCGGGCCAGAAATGGCCCGCGGGCCAGCTCTTTGACACCCCTGGTCTAGACCTCCATGCGTAGGCTACATGTCATATGATGTCATATGCATATATATAATTATATATATATATATATATATATAAATTATACACATTATATAACGTTAAAGTGCATAGAGTCTATATTTAATTATATACATATTATATAAAATATATAATTATATATGAGCAAATAATTTTTATATATAATATTTCTGGCCGATTTGATAACGGGAAAAGAAACGCCTGTCGTTTCAATCTATAGGTCAGAGTCAGAATATATTCTCCTCCTTCTCCATCTCCTATAATACTCCATCTCCTCTCTCCCTTTCTACATCACCTTCTCCATCTCTTTCTTCATCTCCTTCTCCACCTCCTCCTCCACCAGCAGTTGAGGTGACGTTGATGATGATGATGATGATGATGATGATGATGATGATGATGATGATGATGATGATGATGATGATGATGATGAGGAGGAGGAGGAGGAGGAGGAGGAGGAGGAGGAGGAGGAGGAGGAGGAGGATAATTGAGCATGGACGCCGTGAAAGACGTTTCCCGGGGACAAAGCGTCGGATGTGTCTTGTTGTTTAATCACACGTCCTTCTAATCCGATCGCGTTAAATGCGTTTCACCGTTTCTCACGGTTCCCGCCGAAACCTGGCAACACCAGTTATATTCCTCCTCTTCATCCTCCTCCTTCTCCTTCTCCTCCAATTTCAGCTCCTCTTCCTTTCTTCCTCTGTTTGCATAAACCTACTTTGAATTCTCTTCCTGACATTGCAATCTTCACATATTCTTCTCCATTCTTTTATCCTCAATTGTTATCTCTCTTTGATCTTTTCTTTTATGTCCCATTACTTCCTGCCTCTTTGTTCTCTTCCTTGTCCATCGGGAACTTTTCTCAAATCTCCATCCCACCCAATGCTGCTCTAGACTTGTCGGCTTTTTTATAGGCCTACTTTCCTATGTAACTTTGTCGTCTGTGTGACTTTTTCATGTATGATATTTTTCAATGTCTGCTACTTTTCCACCTCCTATGATAGACTTCCACCGTGTGCCCTTTAGCGAGTATCCCATTAAGAGCACACACCCGTGTGCGTGCAGTTAAATCCACAGTCCGTCCACGTCAGCGAACTGATCGCTTCTGAAACGCCAATGAATTAGTAATCGACGTCGTCTGAATATAGTTTACGAAATTTTTTCCTGATCTATGAACTTAGTTCCGGAGTTGGATGCAGGATGCGCAAAAAAAGACGACCGATGTCCGACGAAAAAAGGTCCAACGGTGGCTTCTCCGACTGTTGTAATATATGGAGGGTTGTTTCATGCAGCTGCGAGTAATGAGGAGTGGTCCACCTGGGAGACTGAGTAATCTCATCTCCCTTTTCGTGCACTCCAGTGTCGAGGGTTCGAATCCCTCAGCTCAGAAGCGACCGGCCGAATGTCGTAATTCGTCGATTATGTGTTCCTGTTTTTTGGGTATAGCCTATGTATGGCGATGGATGGGACGAAATGAAAAAGAAAAGACTGAAAGGGCAACGGACATGCGTGTATGCGCTAGGTGATTAAATCTATTTTACTATGTTTGTACGACGAACAGAGTTTACACTACGCAGGGGAGTAATAATAATAAAACTTTATGAGTTAACGAAATGATTAAACCGTGCATATAATACGTAGGGTTAAACTATACGGACCAGAAGATTAATCCATATCGTCATTTACCGTGTAGTTCATTGCATAAAACATAGTGCGCCGTACTCACCATGGTCTGTAGGCTACCACCCTTGAACACTGGGCGTCAGCCAGAGTAGGTTGAAAAACTTGCGGAGTCAATTGGAGTTTAGAGGACCTTTAGGAGTTGGTACAAGTCGTGTCAGTTTCCGATCCCTATACTCCATCTGGAACTCTCTACCTTCTTGTGTTAGCAACGGACTTAACGAGGCATGCCTTTCCCGCAGAACAAAACTCAATTTCTCTGTAGCCAATCGAAATATTTTTCTAATAAAATCTTTCAGACTTTACAGTGAAAAGCTTTTTCAGCAATCGAAAAATGTTACCTTTGCAATTCTGTTGTTTCAGAAATAGTATAAGCTTAGGTTGTTTAATTTCCTTTGGTCAAATTTAGGCAAAACTTGTCTAGGCCTCCTTATGATTTTAAGTGTCAAAATCACCTTTACGAATTCAGAAATTTGCTATAGCCTACACAGTTTTGGAAAGCTTTCTCAACAATAGAAAAATTTACCTTTTCAATTTTGAAGCTTCAGAGTGGTAGTTATTCAATTACATTTGATAAATTTCGGTTTAAAAAATGCACAGTAACTTTTACTATATTCAGTGTAAAAAATCACCTTCTTTACGAATTCGGAAATCAGTCTGTCTCGTTAAGAGTTCATGCCCCACCATCTGCACAGTATATCTGTCATAGAAGCTCAAAGTCTTTTGTAAAGCTAAGCATGGCCTTGTTGATTCATTCCTGCAGCAGCTGGTCCCACATGAGCCGCAAGACTTTCTTCAGCTCGCCATTGTTTTTTCGGCTTGTCATGAAATGTCTTCTAGCGCTCATGTGTAAATCCCTGTGGGAGGGATAAGAAGGGGTTTTATTGGTCGCCATCCAAGACTGTGTATACCTCGTAAAAGACGACAGACATCGGCTGGCTACCCAGATGTCACTGACAGACTGTTAAATGAAATGAAGATTTAATTAATTATCATCAGCATAGAAATTATATCCAAGCGAATCATTATTCAGAAATGCTCCTACAGTGGCGCAGCATACAGCGTAAACAAAAGA
>OX243814.1:28335162-28347662 GCA_945859605.1 Lumbricus rubellus
TATATACACATAATAAAATTAAATATCTACATGGTTTTATGATTTCGTATATATATATATATATATATATATATATATATATATATACACACACACATATATAATAGGCCTACATATGTGACCCGTCATGACGAAATGAGTCGGAAATCGGACAATGCAGATCGCTGCAAATCGGGTCACATAATATATTATATACTTGCATGTTACAGCGTTTGTTTTCATATGTGAACTTATAATTGTAAACATTGATCAATTAGGCCTATCATAATGATAATATGTAAGCTTATTGTGAATATAATCCATGTGTGTAGCAATGCAATTGCCCAAAATTACCGAAAATCCTACCATTTATACCTACTTTTGGCACCTGACGGCCTATTTTGCGACCCGGCTGAGACCCGGCAACAGCAGGTCTCGAAAATCGATGCCGGGTCTCAGACCCGGACCGACACGGCTCACGTTCAGCCCTGCATAATATGTCAGCTTATTGTGAATATAATCCATGTGTGTAGCAATGCTTGAATATCTTTGTACACCATTTTGTGTATCACGTGTAGCTGTGTGTTTGTGTGTTTATGTGTACATGTATTGATTTGTCTCTGAATCTATTGTCTATACATGTCGTTGCGTCTGCATATCTGCCATTAGTCTATTGGATCAGTCGTCGACGCAATCATGCATCACCACATAAACCAGTGAAGCAGAAAGTTGCATTGACGAATGACCTCGTAGTCTTACCGCCTGTCTATATTCATATATATATAATATATTATATATAATATATAATTATATTATATATATAGTATATAATTATATAAATATATGTACATAGCCTATATATATATATATATATATATACATATGCACACGCATCGATACAGCTTTATGTATAACTATAGACTATGTGAATTGAACCTTTACCAATATAAATAAATACATGTATATCTATGTTATGTGGAGCACACTTTTATTGGCCTATTTTATGTGCACGAGACATTCTGTTTCATTACAAAAGCAAGTATTATTTCCTTTTGCGAGGTGCAACACTTCGTCAGGTTATGAAACTGTGATTTAATGTCTGGAGATATACAGCGTGGGCCAAGAAATACTTGTCAGGGGCGGATCCAGGATTTCTGGTTAGGGGGGGCGTAAATACTACCAATCCAAACCCGTAAATATATATATGAGTGGCGGCGCCAGGATCTCAGGTTGGGGGGCTGAAGCCAACTAGGCCTATAGGAAAAATTTTATGGAGCGCCGAAGGCGCGAAGCTGCGAGTGCCGAAGGCACGAAGCCCATACCGACTAGGGGGTCTGGGGGAGCGTCGTAAGCTCCTCCAGCGGGGTCTGGGGCGGAGCCCCAGCCACCAACGCATTTTTTTTAGCTCTGTTGACCTCAACTAGAGCCATTTTTAGGCTCTTTTTTGCCAGCTATTTCTGAACGATAAAATCACGAAAACTCAAATAAGAAGTCGTTTTGCAGAGTCGCAGACTAGTGTTAAGTGGCAGAGAGAGTCGATGTCCGGTAGTCGAGCCCAGTCGCAATTGATGTCTCACATGTGAGTCGATGTATGACCGTCCGCCGCAGTTGAGGTCCGAAAATAAGATAATAATAATAACTTTTAAGCCGATACATGGACATTCATTGTTTTTTGCTTTGGGATGAGGCTGAGTCACATTTAGGGGCTTAACCCCATGACCACTCCCCTGGTGCCGCCAATGGCATAAGCATCTACACTATAATAATAATTTTTATGGTTGATTTCGTTGCCGTTGGTCATTGTCTAGTTTCCTTATTACGAAGTATAAGCCGTTTTAGACATTTTCAGCTTTTTTGGGGGGGGGATGAGACACGTTTAGGGGGCTTAGCCCCCCTAGCCCTCTCTGTCGCCACCACTGATATGTATGAAATTAGATCATGCAAAACTATAATGATCCTTTTAATAGAAAATGTCGTGGAACTTTAAACAAATATATAGTTTCTCATATAAAACCACTGGTGTCCACTGAAGGTTAACAGTGAAACGATTATAAATCAGTTATCAGTTTTGATCATGCAAACCTTGACCCAAAAAGGAAATAATTAAGTGTCACATGCCAGTGGGTTAACAGTGTCATTCTCCTTGGATGCTTTCTGGCGTAGACATTGAGATTGTCATCAATGTGTAACTTGATGTCCTTGTGGACAAACAATAAAATGAGTCCTCGTTCATTTTACTTCGGAAACACAACTTCACAAATGGCAGACTAGAATTTGCTCGCTCAACACTACAAGCCGTGACAGAAGTGAACAGCAAAATGTGAACTATTGTGGTAATATTTGGATACATAATACAACGGGAGCGGCTATCAGCGAGGGTGTCCGACAGGGTGCTTGGTGTGCTGTTAGCGTTTCTCCACATCTGCTGCCAAAGCTTTAACTCTTGATGAAAAGATTTCGGAGAAGGCAGCTCATCATGATAGTAATGAAGTATACCATCAGCAGTGAGTGCGTCGATGTTTTAAACATTAGATGCATGGAATGAGACTTACATGTAGACCACGAATTGCTTGCTTTGCAAGATCTCCAAATCGTAGGCTAAATTGCAATTATTTAAGTTTTATGTCAGTTTAGCTTTAGAACATTTCTGCAGGTTTAGGGGGGGGCGTACGCCGGCTCCGCCCCCCCTGAATCCGCGCCTGCTTGTAGTTTTCTGCCAATATCTTGGCCAGTAGTAAGCATTTTAAAATCAAGTTTCTACGCGCATAAATGTAATTCGTATCTGCATACATCAGCCACATTTCACCAAAACTTTGAAACAGAACAAAATAATTATATTACGCTTATAGTTGGTAGACTCACTAAATGTGATATAACTTTTGTGCTGGTTGAAATATTTTGGTGAAACGTGGCTGTTTCACGTATATAAGAATTGCCTTTAAACCTGTCGAACTTGATTTAAACATTCTTACTTCTGGCCAATATAATTAGCAAAAACATTGGAGTGGTATTTTTGACCCACCTTGTAGAAGCATATATGCTGGAGACATCCATGCATATATTATATTGCATGTAGATAATGCAATTACGTAGGCTTATGTTTACATAGGTGAACCTACATGTATGTGCATATGTGCGTAGATACATGCAAGCAAACGTATACATGCATACAAGGTATTGAATTTACACGTGTTTACTTTGCTATGATCGTGATTGCAAGTCAGCTATTAAGACCCATCGAATCGAAAGCCTAATGGAAGTTTTCCATGGAAACCTGTAAACATGTGCATTACCGATTCCCGTTTAGCTAGACTTATGTTTACCTATCTGTATAGTGTGTTGGCAAAACTAAGTTGTCTCAAAACTAGACTGCGTATGCATTAGGTTTTAGCTTTTAATAATAATAAGCCATAAGTCAAAAACGAAGTGGATTATTACTATCAAAATCCAGATAATAATAAATCACTTCGCTTATGACTTCGGACTTCATAAATCTTCTGTCGTCAGCCGACCTCGCTCTACACATCAACCTTTCAAATCGATAATCGCCTCTGTATGTGCCTCATTAGGCGTATTGCTTCCTCGACTGCTTTTTCTTCTATACAAGTTTTCTCGGTTTCTTAAAAATCAAAGACAATTTGCCATGCAAGCAGATCAAAGAGGTAAAACAGGTCAATTATCAATAAAAAAATATACCTCAGATCAATACTAACCTCAACCTCCTTCTTTCTCTCAATCTTTCTTGCGTTTCGTGTTCTTTTACCACCAAACCTTCAAGAGAGATTATAATCGACTCTTAAGTGAATCAACATCTTCCACTCCTCCATTGTGGATCTACATCCTGTGTGAATCCACACACGCCAACATCATTGAATCTGATAGGCTACTTCGCATGCTATGGTAACAGCTCAAATGGAAAACCTTTGTTTGGGTCATGGGCGCCCGCACATTGGGGGCAAGAGGGGGCACTTTGACGCCTATTTTTCTAATTACAACTTTTGGGTTTTAACAAATTTCTTCGCATTAAAGGAACCTACTATTTTTTTCAACATACTCCTTCGCACTAAGGAACCTATTCATAATTAAAAAAAATGATATACAACCAGTGTTGTACGGTAACGAAGTAAAAGTAACGCGTTACTATACTTAAGTAAAAGTTTGAGTACTTTCACATGTAACGAAGTATCGAAAAAATGAAATACTTTTACTTTCAACGAAGTACAATTTCGCCTATAGATCTATTTCAGTACTTTTACTTCGTTACAATTTATGCGACACTCGTTACAATGTTCGTTACTTAAAAGCGCTAATTTAACATTTCGTTTCGCCAAGCTAAGACAGCTTATTCATATTTGCGAGCCTAAAAATAGATTTTCGATGAGTGGTGCACGCTGGATGCACTGCCATTTCTGCAGCAGAACGACTCTTCAGCTGTGCATTGTGCTAACAATGAATCGGAAGCGTGCGTACTAGACTCAATAATAATTGCCATTTCGAGAATTTAGTGTTTTTGAAGGTTAATAATTACGATTGAGTTAAGCTTATAGAAAGACTCGGTACTTTTACTTTTTACTAAAAAGTATTATTTGAAGGGGCTACTTTTTACTTTTACTTAAGTAAAATTTATGATGAGTACTTTTACTTTTACTTAAGTAATAAAAATACGTTTAATTTTACTTTTACTTAAGTACATTTGCCCGATACTTTCAACAACACTGTGTATACAACATTAAATTGAGAAATTTGTATTGAGAAACTTTAAAAAATACCTGTGTCTTTAATTTCCAGCTTTGTATCTTTCACTCATTGCTGCTAAAATATTTTACTGTGACCACCGAAATTGTTTGCCCCTCCTGCAAAAATTTCTGCGGGCACCCATGGTTTGGGTGTGCACTTCGAAACCAAGTCGTCTCTGAAAAGCTCTAACCTCTGTTCTAACATCTATCTGCCATCCTTCATCGGCAAGTTTTATTTATTAATTAGTTTAGATTTGACTTTTCGTTGCTAGGATTTGATGTTTTACATTATAATGTTTAGAATTGCATTGTATGTAGTATCGTGATGTTTAGAATAGGATCTATTGTTTTCATAGTTAAATTTTTTATGTGTAATAATGGAATATTAATGTCTGTAGGCGTCACAAGGTAGGCCTACCTAAGCTTTTCGTATTTAACCTGTCAAAGATCTAGCATCAGAAAATATATTTCAAACCCATTGTTTCCAGTCCCAACTTTTGCCAATCCTTCCTGAGTCCTCTATATCCCCCCTCTTCCCTTCCGTTGACTGATGTACTCTTCCCATGCCATCAAATGTAAACCTCTATGCAGTAGCCACAAATTTACTCCTCCGTCTAGGCCCCTCTACACACTCAGGCTGAGTGGCACACCATCCACGCTGAGCCGCACTGGACCCCGACTTCGGTTCGATCTGGCTTCCATTCCTCTAGTCTCAATGGCATCCCTTATCTAAGACCAAAAAAAATAAACATTCTTGCATGGAAAACAATCTTACGTTGAAGGTCAAAATAAAAAAAACCGCCTGATGGAGATCACTTTCTTCCAGAAGATAAGGCAGAAAAACAAATCAAACAGCGAACTGCGTCGTCCGATATCAAAATAGGAACATCGCAATTGAAAAAGAAATCAGGAAACAGACGAAGACTGAAGGAATGGCTTAATGGAAGAGGGGAATAGCGAAAGATTTGAGTGGAAACATGCCTAATTGGAAATAAGGAAAGTGGAAGAATAAGGGTTTAAAAACGCAGAGTGGTTAAAATAGAGAAATAATTATGTGATAGCAAATAAGTGAGAGAGTAGAAGAATTGAACAGTTGGTCAGCCGAGCTAATTAACGACCTATCGTGTAATAAGCATCTTGCTTTTACGTTTCACATGTTGTGCTTTTCTTCCTCCTGCCTCTTCTCATAGTTTTTCCATTTCCTAGCATCTACTCCCCCACCATTTATCTATCCATCCATCCATCCACCCATCTATTTATCTATCCATCCATCCATCCATCCATCTATCTATCCATGATCCATCCATCCATCCATTCATGATCCATCAATTCATCCATGCATCCATCCATCCATCCATGCATACATCCATCCATCTATCCATCTATCAATTCATCTATCCATCATCCATCCATCTATCCATCTATCTATCCATGATCCATCCATCCATCCATCCATCCATGATCCATTCATCCATCCATGCATGCATTCATCCATCCATCCATCTATCCATCCATCCACGCATCCATCCGTCCATGCATTACATCCTTCTGTTTTGTTTTCTGAGTTTTCGATCAATAGAAGAAAAATTGTTAATGAACTGCACCCGATCCTAGACTGCAGCATCTGATGGAACTATAATTACCATCAGTAGATTGTGTATTATGACATACTGCATTCACTTAATCATGCATGCTTTTATATTCGGCGATTGTACTGTCTCACCGAGTAAGTGCATTGTACTTTTTCATTCTTTTACCGAATTCGTGGCATAGGCCGACTAATTAAATAAGTTGGAGCGTACGCAGTCTGTTTGCGGCAAATGAGCCATGTGCTAATACTCCACTCTCTCAATTATTATCCTACTGCTGTCACTATTGGTTGTCTGACTATGACCCCCCACTACCACCACTGGAACAATCACATTCACTATTTACATTATTACTACCACTAATGGTATGCCCTAATGTTTCGCTCTGCAGTCTGCATACTTGGGTCATAATTTTTCTTTTGTCTTGAAAAAGAACAAGTGAATCGTACTTGAATAGATCTATGTCTTCTTGGTATCAGCTCAATTATACTCATACGTCTTGGCTTGCACTTACGTAAACTTCTTATTCTAGCATTTTCGTTTCGCTTGCTTTGCTCGATAGATCCATCTGGTATTTTAGCAACATAATTTATGAACAACCTTGGCTTTCAATTAATTCTAGTTGTCTCCTATTTTTATTTCCGTGTTTATTACATGGGATACTAGCCAAGTTTTTTTCCAGTACAGTAGTCTACAGTTGCCGCCAAGTGTAATACATCGTTTAAATCCCATGGGAATACCTCCGAAATGCTAAATGGTCCAATTTCGTGTCTGCGAATGATTTACGTTGAATGTTCCATTTTAGCTATAAAACTCTCTCTCTCCTGTTAGCCTCTACACGGTGTAAATTGGTATAACTAGCTTTAAAGTATAAACGAATGGGAGGTTGTCTGTTCGAAAATAATGGCATTTTAAATCGTTTACACATCATAGATCTACTCTGCGTCGTTTATCATACTCTCTCTCTGCCTGTTTTTCTCGTCTGTCTGTCTGACTGCAGTCTATGTCTTTGTCTCTCTCTGTCTCTCTCTCTGTCTCCCTCTTTCTCTTCTCGTGTTTTTATATAGGCTACTAGCCAGGTTTTTTCAGCTGGGTTGACGCCAAATGCAATACATCTCTCTCTCTCTCTCTCTCTCTCTCTCTCTCTCTCTCTCTCTCTCTCTCTCTCTCTCTCTCTCTCTCTCTCTCTCTCTCTCTCTTCTCTCGTTTTTTCTTCTCTCTGTCTTTCGTTTTTTCTTCTCTCTGTCTCTCTCTCTCTCTTTCTCTTTTTTTTCTTTCTCTCTCTCTGTTTCTCTTGATGTCTCTCTCTGTCTTTGTCTCTCTCTGTTTCTCTTGATGTCTCTCTCTCTTTGTCTCTCTCTGTTTCTCTCGATGTCTCTCTCTGTTTCTCTCTGTTTCTCTCGATGTCTCTCGCTCTGTCTCTCTTTCTCTCTGTCTCTGCTTCTGTGTGCCTCTCTCAGCTGTGTGTTGGTGCATACCCAATTGTTCTTATAATAACTCTAGTTTTAAAAAATAATAATGCTGATGGTTTATTGGGAAAGGGGCTATACACTCTTTCTCTAAGAGATTATTCTGAGCATGGTCTTTTTCTTTTATAAGGCGTCGATTTCACGAATGTACGGGGTGTACCGCGTACAGTTTCAGCTTGCTTTCAGATAATCCGACAAACACACAGACGCATACAGTCGTACAGGCACACAGACAGATAAGACGATGTAACCTGACCTACACAGACACACTGTATCATGTGAAACGTCGGAATTCCATGAGGATATTTTCATTGATAAATCGAGAAGACGATGCAAAGCCGTTTATTCTCGGCACCCGCCTTTTCGGGATGCAGTTGCTACTACCACGAAGGGATTGAATGATAGGTCCTCCGTAGAAGCGTCATACTTAAGCCACTCGAACAATAGTCGTCGTTATCACTGCTGCTTCTGTTTTTATCCCACCACCACCACCACCACCACCACCACCACCACCACCACCACCACCACCACCACCACCACCACCACCACCACCACCACCACCACCACCACCACCAACCACAACAACAACAACAACACCACTAACACCACTACTCTTACCCTATGACCTCTACTGTTGATACTACTATTATTGTTAACTCCTGTCAATGCCAGTCCCAAGCCTGGGTGAAGGAGGAGGGCGTCGCTAATGGTCCTTGTTACCACACAGTGACGTTAAACTGCAACTACTACTACTATTATTGTTGCAAGCCGGAATGGTACAGGAATACAGGGTATAGACCTAAAGCATCCTTATTCACTTTATGTAGTTCAAAAAAGCCAAAGAAGCAATCCAATTAGTCTGATGTACAAAAGACTTTTTGTTGAGCCACCCTGTAGGTCTATGCATAGTTGCGTGCATGGCTCAGCGGGGGTCTTGGCCCGAATTATCTGGTTGACGTCATACACTTCGGCCTCATTCAACTTCCTCCAACCGTCCACTTCGTTCATCTAACAGACTTGACCTCTTAGTTCCTCTCTCTCTCTAAAATTGCTATGTCTCAGTCATTTATTTTCTTTGTTTTTGGCCTTCTCTTTGGAATGCACTCTCTTCTTCTGTCCGTTCTACAGTTCTGTCTGGCAGTCTATCTTCTTCCTTCGCTTTTCTCAAAGCCTGCTTCTTCTTCTTCTCACGGTTCCTTGCGCACTGTAGACTTGTCGATCAAGATGGCCTTAAGAAACGATGATCTTCGTATAGATCTTTTGTTTGTATGTGCACTTGTTATAGCTCCCCTTCAAGCTCTTTTTACTCAGAGGCGCTCCCGACTACAGAGCGGACACTGCATCGGAGTTTCACACCGAAGCGCTGAGCAATTGTGAGTGAAGGACTTGCCCAAGGTCCTTACGCGGCGAGGTGGATTCGAACCTCGAACCTTCCGGCTCCAAGGCAACGACGCCACCACTACACTACCGCGCCCCATAGCTTATTTCGAAGGTCGGTGTGAATCAAGTCTAGTAGCTTACTGTGTTCAATTATTGATTTGTGTTGTTTTAATGTAATATTCTAACGACTTTTATTGTTGCAATGTTCTCTAATGGCTTCTATTATAATGATTATACCCAACGACTTCTGTTGTTGTAATTTACTCTATAGACTTCTATTGTAATTTAATGAACTCAAATGACTTCTAGATTGTAATAATCATAATGTAGGCCTACTTAAGCGATTTCTATTATTGTAGGCCTACTAAACTCTAATGACGTTTTATTGTAATAATGTGGGCTACTGTTAATGACTTCTATTGTAATACTGTACTCCTAATTACTTCTATTATTACAATGCCAATGCACACCAAACGATAGATGTCTCTTCAAAGGATAGCGCAAATATCAAAATAATGATCGACTGCATGAGAAACAAAATTGAAATCCAATAAATGGGGGAAATTAGATCCGGGTTATGATTTGCAAACAAGATGAAAGAGTCTTAAGTTTATACCTGACATCAAATAATTGACAGATCGCATTGAACTATTATACGTAATGAAATCTATTATTTTGCCATGTAATCGATAAACCTTTGAACCAGATACTGTGCAGGTTCTACCGTTCTAGGCACATCCACATTCTACAGCGATCAAGTGCAATATCTTGTTACTGTTTAACGACACTGACATAATCAATAATGATTAGCGCCGCCCTCCTTCTTTATCCAGGCTTGGGACTGGCACTGGCAGAGTGCAACCAGTGGCGGAGTGCAATATCTCTTTTGTACGAGGCTTATAATTTATCAATGCATCAGAAAGGTTAGATAGGTCGGCTTGATACGAGGTAGAACTTCGTGAACTACATGTAAGAAGATAGATCTTGCAATAATTATTATATTAATTTTGGTAACAGTACTGGCAGCCACAGTAATGAAATTATTAATAGGGACCTTTCCAAATTCCGCGCGCGTTCAAAAGGTTAACAGATAAGCCATGTACCGTCGCGTAGATGAATATAGTCTACATGTAGCCTACATAAAACATGCGGGCATAGTCGTTAATCTTTGCATGGAATATGTTTTATTTTATTAACATTCGCAACAAGTTTATTAGGATTCACAAAAAATTTATTCTGTATCACAACAAGTCTATTAGGTTTCACAACAAATTATTCCGATTCACAAAAAGTTTATTAGGATTCACAAAAGTTTATTAGGATTCAACAAAGTTTATTAGGAATCACAAAAAAATATTCTGTATCACAACAAGTCTATTAGGTTTCACAACAAATTATTCCGATTCACAAAAAGTTTATTAGGATTCACAAAAGTTTATTAGGATTCAACAAAGTTTATTAGGATTCACAAAAGTTTATTAGGATTCACAACAAGTTTATTGGAGTTTACAAAAAGTTTATTAAGATTCAAAAAAAGTTTATTAGGATTCAGAACAAGTTTATTACGATTCACAAGTAGTAGTCATTGAAAGCTTGAGCATTTCCCTAACAACGCGTCTAGTTGGAGAAGATGTGGATAGGCTCCTATATCAAATTAAAAGAACATCCAGGTATCATCGGTGTATCATACAAGTGAGAGTCAAGTATATCATGGGAGTTCAACCCTGCAATTAATTACCGACGATGTTTTCTTCTTGTTTTCAAGAAAGAATCTGATGAGCATAGGTGTCATTATATTGTGTGTTCGCTGCTTTTGACGCTCGGCTATTCATCACACAAAGGTTACACGTGTATCATGGTGTAGGTATATCAGGCGGATGTTTCGCATGGAAGTCCGGTCTGACCTTTAAAACTGCTTCAACCCGGATGCCTCCATTAAACCGTGGCTTATTAAATTGTATTCGAATTCACGCAATTTCCCTGCAGAGAGTCCAATCTTGAAGTTAGTACGATGTTCTCGCGTGTCATGCAGGTCGTCAATCTTCACTTCATCCAATGTAATTAAGACCGCCGTTCTTTCTGTTGTGACCAATCGACGAAGAGTCTTTCGAATCGGACAGGTGCGTTAAGATGGCTTGCTCAACTTGAGATGGAACTCGTGTGATTTTTGTGTTTACGGCACGTGCTCGCTCGACATGGTCTCAATGGTTTCATCACTCTTTTTGTTGTCTAATTTTGTATAGTCTAATCATTTGCTAAGATTTGTTAATTCTTCAACTGTAGTTTGGTTTTCATTAGGGCTGTTTTTAAAGAATTTTAAAAACTGCACAACCTCTTCTTTCTCTTAACATCCTCCATGGCAAATTACTTCTAATCGGAGGACAATGACCTTTTTTGCTAGTTTTAACTGTAGGCCTCAGGGCCGTCTTATGGTCATCGTAGGCCCTAGGCACTTTTGCATATTAATCTATTCGTAGGCCCCTAGGGCCTCTCCAACTCAACTCTGCTTTATTTCAAATTGCAATACATTTACATTATTTCTTAAAATTATGCTAAATCATGTTTTGTGAACGTATGTCAATTTTGATTTTAAATCTCAATCTACTCTATCAACTGAAGAAATAGTGATTAGAGCAAAAGCATTAATTGAGATATATCCATGTGAATATGATGGGATCTAGAAGATGCATTTATTGGCGAATTTCTTTTGTTTTCTAGAATGTATGCAGATAGTAAATCTGTAGCTGAAATGATTAGTTCACAAATAGCTGACAAGCTGGTCTCCAGTTTTCCAAATGTCAATAGGCCTATTGCTTTACGATTTTATCTTTCTATCTTTGGAACAAGTTGTGAGGTGAACGTTCTTTTTTGAAACTGAAAAATATCAAAAATTACCTTCGGTCAACGATGGGACAGTCACTATAGCCCTTGCATTACTTTTAATTGAAAACGACTTAATGCGAGAAATGACATTTGAAGACGTTATAAGCGATTTCGCGAATGCAAAGAGCCGCAAAGTTAACATAATATAGCTTAGCTAATGTTAGCCTATTGTTTCATTGGCTAACTCTAGCCTTGAAAAAAGTTAGCAAGTTCTCATTTTATGTTTGTTTTTCCGGTCATTGACAAATCACTGCATTTATATTTTAAAAAATTTTTCTCAGGATTTCGTAGGCCCCTAAAAATTTCGTAGGCCCTAGGCACAGTGCCTACTGTGCCTACTGGATAAGATGGCCCTGGTAGGCCTACAGAAGTGCTTCTACAACTGCACAAATCCATTTAGAACTGCACATCTTGTGTACAACTGTACGTTAAAAAGCCCTGGTTTTTAATTTATTAAGTAGGCT
>OX243814.1:28357662-28437684 GCA_945859605.1 Lumbricus rubellus
AGAGGCCATTAGGAGTGAGCAGAGGTCTGGATGGAGCGGCGATCTAGTGCCATCTATTGTGCCATTAAAGCGCATCAGGGAGGTGATGGGGCCCCCATTACCCCGACGTTTGCCAGCCGATAAGCTTGTTTAAGAGTGTGGATGGGGGGTGAGCGGGGCAGTCATGAGAGCAATGGAAAGGAAGCAAGGAAGAATAAGAAGTAGATAAACTTTTGCCCCTACGATGATCCGGTGCCATCCGTTAACGTTTTAAGCAAAAAAGAGGCTCATTTGCATAGAAGAAGAAAAATAAAACAGACGCACACAGACAGGTAGAAAGACAGACGGACACAGATTCATACAGGGAAACACATAAACATACAAAACAGCACGAAAGAAAGAAGGAATATGAAACCAGAAATGATGTGGTGAACTAACACGTGAATGAATGAATGAAGGCAGGAATAATTTACTGAATAAGTGAAATGTTCAATCGTCGAAGGAATGAAGGAGAAACGAGTGAAAACAGCTTTGAGCAGAGTGAAATAAATAGGAAGCTAGTGTGAGAGATAGCTATGTGCAGATAGACTAAGACAGAGACAAAGAAAGAGACAGACACAGATAAAGAGAGACGGGGTAGAGAGAGAAAGAGAGAAAGAGAGAGAAACAGTGACAGAGACAAACAGAGACAAAGAGACAGAAAGACGGCCAGAGAGAAAAAAGAGAGATAGACAGAAAGAGACAGACAATCAGATAGACAGACAGGGACAGAAACAGAAAGAAAGAGAGAACAAAAGAGAGACAGTGACAGAGACAGACAGAGAAAAGGGGACAGAAAAACGGCCAGAGAGAAAAAAGAAAGCGAGAGAGACTCTCAAGGAAACCATAAAGCAGAAAAGAAATGGAAGAATAAAAACGTTAACGAGATGTGCAGAAAGAAAGAAAGAGACAAAACAAGCTACAAAGGTACAGAGAGACAGACAGACAGTGACAAAAAGAA
The DNA here is from genome assembly GCA_945859605.1 of Lumbricus rubellus. Lineage (NCBI taxonomy): Eukaryota > Metazoa > Annelida > Clitellata > Crassiclitellata > Lumbricidae > Lumbricus > Lumbricus rubellus. The sequence continues at coordinate 28,358,642 of OX243814.1, forward strand.
AGACAGACAGACAGACAGACACAGGCACGGACGCATACAAAGAGCCATGATGAGTAGATTGGATATAATTTATAGTCGGAGGCCATAAACACGAAGACTCTTCTAGTCTAAATAAGAAGAGACTCCAGAGGGACGGACAGCGTGAAAAAGAAAAGTCCTATTTAACGAGGACGGTAAACGTAGACAGGCAGACGAAGGTAGAGGCACATTGAAAGAGACAATGGGACGGACATCCAGACAAGCAGAATGGTCCCAATGAGACACAGCAAGAACTGAACGACCCCATAAATAAATTAGAACATAATATATATTATAGGGCATACATGTGCAAGAGTTCATCGACGTCTTCCTTCCTTTCCTGACTGTCCTCTGCAACCGCTCTCTTCAAGAGGGAGTTCTTCCTTCGTCGCAGAAGAAGTCCATCCTTGTTCCAGTTCCGAAGCGCGAAGGACTGGACTTGTCTGATCCTTCCAACTTTAGGCCAATTGCTAATGTTTCTTTTATTTCTAAATTAATTGAGAAGATTGTTGCTTCTCAACTTACTGCATATCTTGATGTGAACAATTTACTCCCGATTTTTCAATCTGGGTTTCGTAAGGGTCACTCCACGGAAACCCTCTTAGTTCGCCTCCTTTCTGATATTTATGGGGCAATCGATAGATGCCAGGTCACCCTTTTAGCATTATTTGATGTGAGTGCGGCCTTCGACACTGTCGATCATGATATCCTCCACAAGCGCCTATCAACCTCGTTCGGTCTTTCTGGGAACTTTCTCGACTGGCTTGGTTCCTTCCTCCACGACCGTTCCTTCTCTGTGGTCTACGGGTCCGCCAGAACTCCATGGGTTCCTGCCCCATTTGGCCTGCCCCAGGGTTCTGTCTTGGGCCCACTTTTGTATATTATTTATACGGCTGATCTTGGTTCTCTCCTTGCTGCTTTTTCTGTTTTTAGCCAATCCTACGCGGATGACCTGCAAGCGTATTTGCACTGTTCTGCGCTGGCAGCCATTTCCACTGTTCGAGTTATGAGCCGGGCAATGGAGGCTCTGGAAGCCTGGATGTCATCCAATCGCCTGCGGCTCAACTCTTCTAAAACCCAATTTATCTGGTTTGGCACACGCCAACAGCTTGCCAAAATTGACCTGGAAGTTCTTGCCCAGGAATTCCCTCAGTTCACCTTCTCTTCCTCTGTCCGGGACCTTGGTGTCACTTTGGACCAAGAGCTTACTTTCACGCGGCATATCAATCTGCTATGCCGCAGCTGCTACTACCAATTGCGTCAGCTTAGAGTGGTGCTCCGCTCCTTAACTTTCAACGCTGCCTTAACGCTTATCCACTCTTTCGTTGTCTCACGTTTAGACTATTGCAGCGCCCTCTATGTGGGTCTTCCGGTGACTCGGATTGGGTGCTTGGATCGGGTCTTGCGCTCTTCGGCACGCCTTGTTGGTCGCATCCCAAAATGTGGTCATGTCACTGACTATATGCGGGATGTCTTGCACTGGCTCCCTTTCTCACAAAGGGTCACTTACAGAATATCTTCCTTGGTTTGGCGCTGTCTCGCGGGTTTGGCCCCTGTCTATTTGCAGGAGCTCTGTTGCTCCACCCTGAGCGTCCAGCGCCGTGGCTCTCTTCGCTCTTCTAAGCAGGCTGAGCTTCTTGTCCCCCGGTCGCGCACCTCTATTGCGCAGCGCCGTTCCTTTTCTGTTGTTGGCCCTGCAACCTGGAATGGGCTCCCTGTGGAACTACGTCTAATACCTCTAGCATTTGAGACTACGTTCTACTCTGCTCTTAAGACTGTTCTCTTTAGCCGTGGTTGGGTCGGGAGCGCCTCTGAGTAGATATTCTTGAAGTGGCGCTATATAAATGTCTGAAATGAATGAATGAATGAATGTGATGTTGAACGCACACACATAATACATATCCACACAAGTATTATCTACACACACACGCCACACACATATGTAATTATTAGTATTATACAAATTCTTGTGACGAATAAGACTTTCGCAAACCAATAGCTCGTCTGAATGCATGGCCGTGTTTTCCAGCTGCCTTCAAAAGTCTTGGCATAGACATATACGCTCACTTCCACTGCAGGGAGAAACTCCAGAGAATAATTTCTCGGCTGTAGTGTGATTAATGGGGTTGAAGATACGCGATTCCAGTGCAAGAAGTTCTTTTTCCAGCCTCCTCCTCTTCCACTCTTCCAACCATCCTCCATTCCTCCAAGGACGTCATCCATTTCCATTCCAGTACTCGCCAGAGAATTCACTATCGCTTTAGGGATGGAATCATTGCCAGCATCATCAACATCAACAGCATCAGCAGCAGCAGCGTTATCTGTAGTTCTATACGACCCAGTGGAGGTCATGCCTGGATAAGACTTTTGCTTTAAATGAGTGGTTGGGTAAACGAGGGTGCATTTCGGACAATTTCTGTTGCGCAACTCGATCAGTTCGGACGAAAGCCTTAGGTTATCTGGCATCGTATAATGCAATAGATTAACGTTGATTTCCACGTTGTACCATTTATGTAGCCCGCGTAGAAAAGCAACGGCTGCAGTCGGCCATGACATTGATACATTAATGATGACAGATACAGTTGGCGTGGCTCTCTACAATTGATTGATTGCAGTCAAGGCAAGAAGGACGTACCACGGCGATACAGTGTGAGACGAGGCAATTTTCTTAAATGCATCTGTTTAGCAATTTTCTATAGAGCTAGAATGTGCTGAAACCGTTATGGTGACAGTATTGCATACTTAAATTCCATTGTATAGCTCAGTGTTGTGTTTTTACTATTCCCTGTTTGAAATGTTTATGCAATTATCTCTCTTCAATTTCTCATATTTAAGACTACGGTAATTTAAGACGTTTTGGCAGCAGAGCTAAGATGTGTTAACTGAATAAAGTTAACTGAAGTCATGATTGGTTGATGATTGGGTGATTGATTGATTGATTGACGGACTGATTGATTGATTGATTGATCGGTTGAAGATGGCCATGGCAAAGATTATAGGTATACAATAGCCTAATTGCAGATGTGGCAAAAATTGGTCGCTATAAATGTTTTCTGCTGTTTGTCTTGAGTTCGGCGGCTGCAGATAAGAACGACGCAATTCTAAATTTACTGAAGCAGTGTATAATAGCGTTCATGGCGAAAGAAGAATTTTTGTCTATTAGCCACACGTGTGGCTCATTAGAAAAGTTGCCGGGGTTCCGACATAAATGCCACTCCTCTAAGCGTACGAGAACAAGAAAGAAAACGGAATGGAAGACGAAAGGCAGTTGGAGGAGGAGGAGGAAATGAAGGAGAAACAGGAGGGTGAGGACTAGGTAGAGAAGGAGGAGGAAAAGGAGGAGCAGGAGGACGAACAGAAGGACGAGGAGGAGAAGGAGGAGAAAGAGTAGGGGAGGAGATGTATGAGGATTGAGAATGATGGTAAAGATAGGATGAAAAAAAGAGGAGCATGATATGGAACAAACAAGAACAGGTGAAAGAGAAGAAGGAGGAGTAATAAAACAAGGATAAGGAGAGGGAAGAGTAGGATGAGGAAAAACAGAAAAGAGAAGAAGAAGACGAAATTAGGAGTAATTTAGTGAAAATGTAATGTTTTCTAGTGAAAAATGTAATGTCTTGTAGTGAAAATGTAATGTCTTTTAGTGAAAAGTAATGTCGTTTAGTGAAAAGGTAATGTCTTTTAGTGGAAATGTAATAAAAACAAAATGAGGAGTATAGGGAGAGGGAAAGAAGAAAGAGAAGAAAAGGAAGTGAATTAAAAGAAACAACACCAGACCAGTCAAACTGATTGGCACAAATGGAGAACCTCTGGCATATGGTGACGTGTTAGGAAACCAGACTTTCCGTCAATTTCCATCATTCCATGAATCCACTATTCTGCCGCATGCCAATCGAGAAGGTCTATTTATACCACTCGGATATTATGCATCACGCCATACACCAATTTATATATTAAGCCTATGTACATTGTATATACACATACATTGTATGTATGTGTATATGGGTGTGTGTGCGTGCGCAGGCTCGTGATCATGTGGGTTTTGGACACTGTAGGTCTGTGTGTTTGTGCATTTGTACCGAAGCGTACAATGTATGCATGGATGGTATACGGCACATGCATTATTTCTTAATGAGTGGCCAAGAAGCATTGACTATTTCAAATTATTAGCTTCTCTATTATCTGAAGAAATAGCAATTGTGCAAGCATTACAGAGCGGTTGCAGCCAGATTGACTTAAAGAAGTTAAAGAAATAGAAAGATATTTTCTTATTTTGAAATCCGTATAGAAAGGGAAATAGAAATCTAATTATGTCTTTTAGTGAAAATGTAATGGCTTTTAGTGAAAATGTAATGTCTTTTAGCGAAAATGTATTGTCTTTTAGTGAAACTGTAATGTCTTTTAGCGAAAATGTATTGTCTTTTAGTGAAAATGTAATGTCTTTTAGTGACAATGTAATTTTTTGTGAAATGCAAAGTCTTTTAGTGAAAATATAATGTCTTTTAGTGAAAATGCAATGCGGTATATAGATGGTCTGTGAAAATACAATATAATATACACTATACAGTATAGTTTAGAAACCTCATAGGCTGTATACATTACATTGGACGAATAAATGAATACAGGATCTAGCTATTCTAATACAAGACTAACGTGCAGAACACTGAATGCTGCTGTCATCAACACGACCTGTATACCTGCAGAGCGACAGAAATCTAATTATGTCTGGCGTCTGTGTGAAACAAAAGAACAGCAGATATGACAACGGAAAACACACACGCGACTGAAACAGGTAGACGATGCCGTTTAACTATATACTGTCACAATATTATACTGTGACGAGAATCGGCTCAAAGGCATAAATTGTCTCGTAATTGGTCACAGTTGCTGTAACCATCGATCTGACGCTTCCACGTATTTCTATATCAGAGACTGTCTAATTAGACACTGCATTAAAAATACGGTATTCAAGTTACCTCTCCGTGTGTTTATATAACGCCACAATAATTATACTGTCTGCTGTACAGTTGCCAGTAGAGATATATATTAGAATATGATATTAATCATATTATTTGTATGTAATACTGTGTATATATGTATGTATGTATGTATGTATGTATGCATGCATGTATGTATGTATGTATGTATGTATGTATGTATGTATGCATGTGTGCATGTGTCCATGTATGCATGTATGCATGTATGCATGTATGCATGTATGCATGTATGCATGTATGCATGTATGCATATATGCATGTATGCATGTATGTATGTATGTATATGTATGTATGTATGTATGTATATTTTTTACACTTTTAGCACTAGATGTGCTGCGTATGTGAAGGAAGCTCACGGGATTCAAATCCCAAACTAGTTCATTAGAAAGATGCCAGAGTCATGAAAGTAACGTCGATGAAAAGCAGACATAACATGGCTTTGCGTTTGAGAGATGAAACACATCTTTGGTAATTGTGGTCATTTGCTGTAAGCTCTTTATTTCAGATAAAACGCACCAGTCATAAACAAATAATTATAATAGCTCGATCTTCCGTAATAACTTGCAAGATCAAGGAGACTAAAGACTCTTAGTAGCCAAACAATTATTTATGTTGAGTGTTTACTCATTATTTTGTATTGGCTAATGATCAAGCATCTCTATTCTATTCTATTTATACTCATCAAAACATGAGCTTATACTTGTTTTCATCGAATCGACAAATCATATTTTTATGCACGTGTAATAAATCCTGATGTATCAAAGCACTCAATTATATCGTATAAGTTTACAGTTTCAGAGAAGTTATGAAGCCCCTCTTACATCAAATGCCTATAGCTAATGAGCATGTCATCACCTAAGAAATAAGATGGGAAGTGTGTATGTGCACTTGCTATAGCGCCCCTTCAACCTCTCTATCTACTCAGAGGCGCTCCCGAATGCAGCGCGGCCTCAGAGCGTAGCCATTGTTGACCAAACTGATTTGACACTGGAAAACATATATACTCGATGACGTCTGACGGCCAACTTCAGCAAATGAAGCACGTGTCAGCTTAACCCTTTAATGCCGAAGGGTATAGGATTTTCCATACATTTTACTACCTTCTCGGCAATAAAGGGTTAATGGTATTGAGAGTAACAATGCAATTCCCAACAGGAAGCCAATGCAGCGAACCTCGCATGTAATTATTCAGTCTTGTGAGAATACGTCGCTATACAGTATTACAACTCAAGCAGCAAAAATTAAGGACGGACTGTCGGGGCCGGAACTTTGGCAGACATGATTTCTAGAAATTAGAATATGCTTATAATTATTAGAAATCAGAACATGCCTGTATAGGCTATATCAGAAATCAGAACATGCTTGTATTAGAAATTAGAATATGCTTATTATCAGATATTATAATATGGTTGTGTTGGAAATTGGAATGATACGGCACCGTATAGGCCTAAACGGCTAAGCCAATAATAATTATACATTAGATTTATGCTTATATTAGATATTGGAATAATATACATTAGAATATGGTTCTATTAGATATTGGAAAAATCCTATTATAAGATAGCCAATTAGAAAATGCCTATGTTAGAAACTAGATTGTGCCTATTATTTTGCACGTAAACAATATGCTTTATTTTAGCCATTAGAATCGGCTTATAGACTTAACCCTCAGGCTACCAAGCTTTTTTGTAACACTGACTACCAAGGGGGGTGGTTACCACCCCCCCCCCCCCCCGCTGGATTTTGGGTTTGGTTTGAGATATCATAACTTGTAATACATCAATGGATTCAGCATTCATTTCTGCACAAAATGGTATATTTAGGTTTAAAATATATGAAAGCACCCCGAAGTTATGAATTTTTTACCGTAGGCACCCGTCGATTCCACAAAATGTATACTTTCGCATAAGCAAAATATTAGATTCTGTGTGTTTTTAATATAATTTTTTTAATTAAAATAGTTTACATATAATAAAGTCCAATATTCAACTATGAAAACTAGTAATAAGTTAGTTTTAGTTACAATAAAAAGAGAAAAAACATGTAAAACATGCTGAAAAACGTTTACGCAGACTTATCGGTTTGCGTTGTAAAAAAACTCAACTTTTTCACACATTTAAATTTATTTTGAGCACTTCCGGTCATCAAATGTCAAATTAATTGGTATCAAAAAATAGCCCTAAATGCCCTCTATAGAATGACATAATTTAATTCTCTTAAAAAATAAATTATGAATAATTTTTAATAGGAAAAACATGAAAATGTTATAAAAATAAAACACCTTTTTATATTTTAATTTATTTTGAGCACTTTCGGTTGTTCAAAGACAACTCACTGAGCATGAAAATGTAGCCCCACATTCCCTCTACAGAATGGTGTAATTGGTGTCTCTTTATGTCAAAGGACGGATAAGATACAGCCGATAATCTAAAAGGGGGTGGTATCCACCCCCCTGGTGCCTCGGGTATATCGGGTATAACTTTTGAATGGTATGGTATATCATCACACATTTTAGCTCAAAATGTGTGCAAATGAATCCTCTACAGCTACCTAAAACGTCAAAATTTTATTCCTAACGAAAAAAGTTTTATTTGGAAAAAACCTAGGGGGGGGGGTGGATACCACCCCTCCCCCTGGTAGCCCGAGGGTTAAAACCAGAATGTGCCTATAATTATCAAAAATTACAATATTCTTATGTTAAAAATTATAATAAAAAATTATGATTCTTTTATGGATCGACCTCTATTATTCACCTGAACAATGTGACAATGAAAGATTATAATCGTCAGTCTTCATTAATTAGCTTAAAATTATTTGTCTGATCTTCAGTTCAGTTAAGTAGGCTATTCATCAATATCCGTCGTATATTCATTAATATAAAAGCGCATCTATCCGATCAATCTTTCTAGAAATCAACCATTTTTCTAAGTCCACGACTGCTGCAACTGCCGCTCAATCACTCCCTCCTCTTCTTCAGTATCTCAGCAAGGACAAACAGCAACCTGTCCGTCCATCCATCTTTTCACCCTTGGATTAATCGACCCCGTATCAAACTCATCCCTCTATCCAACATCGGTTTTCATCTATGCACCATTTCTTCATCCATCATACAATCATACATCCATGCATTCATCCGCTGGCCATTCATTTATTCATACGTCTATCCACCATCCACTATGAATTCATTCACTCATACATTCACCCAGCCAATAAGCCATCCATCCATTCATACCCATCCATCCACTCATTCATTCATTTATTCATCCATCTTCCCTATCCATTCATCTCCAGATTCATTCATCCATGTATCCATACATTCATGCATCCAGCCATCCATTCATCCATGCATCCACCCATTAATCCATCCATTATTTCATCCATGTAGCCACCCATCCACCCATCCGCCCGTCTATCCATCCACCCATCCATTCATCCATCTATCCATCCATCCAATGCCCTACCGTTCATCCATGTATAATTTATCCCTCCCTCTGTCGACCCCGTCGACCCCCAAATTCCCTTTCCGCCTCATCTCCTTTATACTGGATGTCACCACCAACTGTCACTCAAGACCCCACATAGACCACCATTGCCCCTTTGAAATCAATTCCTCTTCTTGCATTCGGTGCCACAGCAGCATCAGCAGCAGCAGCAGCAGCAGCAGCTGTAGAAGTCTCGCCTCATCAATTCCCGCAACTGCGATGCTCATTGCTCATTGCTCAACCCATGAAGCCGTAAACATTTCAATCCCATAATCGTCGCCAATTTATCAGTGTGTCCTCCAACCAGACACGAATGCATCATGGACAGAAAGGATGCGACATTAATGGTAGCATTGGTCGGCGACCCGTCAAATGAATAGTCGGACGCGACCAACAATTCTTCTTCTTCTTCTTGGGCAGCTGGTACCGCAACACCTTGCGCACTATAGATGCTTCCGGCCCATCAAATATATATATTATATATATACATGCATGTGTGCATTCTGTATGTATGTGTGAATGTATGTATGTATGTATGTATTTATGTATGTATGTATGTATGTATGTATGTATGTATGTATGTATGTATGTATGTATGTATGTATGTATGTATGTATGTATGTATGTATGTATGTATGTATGTATGTATGTATGTATGTATGTATGTATGTATGTATGTATGTATGTATGTATGTATGTATGTATGTATGTATGTATGTATGTATGTATGTATGTATGTATGTATGTATGTATGTATGTATGTATGTATGTATGTATGTATGTATGTATGTATGTATGTATGTATGTATGTATGTATGTATGTATGTATGTATGTATGTATGTATGTATGTATGTATGTATGTATGTATGTATGTATGTATGTATGTATGTATGTATGTATGTATGTATGTACATGTATGTGTGTATGTATGTGTGTATGTATGTATGTATGTATGTATGTATGTATGTATGTATGTATGTATGTATGTATGTATGTATGTATGTGTGTATGTATGTGTGTATGTATGTGTGCATGTATGTATGTGTGTATGTATATATAGCTACACATATATACATATACAATATACATAAATATAGACCTGTATGTAAATATTATATTCATGCGACGTTCAGTTTGAAGGCATGTGGCGTGATATTGGTGTCAACATGGGTCAGTTGGTATTGTCTAAGCATACAATAAATTGCAGTGTATAAGGTTCAACTGCGGCCATTAGTAACAGACGATTTCAACGCACATAACAATCGATGGTGTCAGAATTCTATCTTCGACCGATTTCAATATAGCCACCTGCTGCATATCACGGTTATCAATGTCGTCAGTATATATGACATATAATTCTATTTGTCGTTAATATCGTCGACCCTCAGTTTATGTTCTAATATAACACGATCAACGGAGATAATAGCAATAATTATAGTCTCCCTGCAGCGCATCGAGTAGACCTAGAACTGCTGCGCTGGTTTGGCATTGTCTTCTTGGCTATGCATTCCTATCTTAATTTAAGATCCTGACTCTGATCATAAAGGCTCAACGGGGTCTTGCCCCAAAATATCTCACTAATGTTTTACTTCGTCCTCTCTCAGCTTCCTCCCACCGTCCACTTCGTTCATCCAACAGATTTGACCTCTTGGTTCCTCGGTCTAGAACTGTTATGGCTCAGTCTCGATCATTTGTCTCAATTGGTCCTTCTCTTTGGAATGCCCTCTCTCCTTCTGTTCGCTCTACACTTCTTTCTGGTAGTCTCTCCTCTGCTTTGTCTCTTCTCAAAACCTGTTTCTTCTCGCTGGGCCTTGCGCACTGGGAGCGCCTCTGAACGGTTCACCCTACTAGAGGCGCTTTATAAATGTTTAAATACAATACAATACAATACAATCTTAGTGCCTATCTTTGGTAGCTCTGCTGTCCACTAGCCTACTTGCAGGCAAGGCCGTAGCTAGGGGGTGTTTTGGGTGTTTGAACAGCCCCCCCCCCCAGTGGCGGCGCTACGGGAGGTCGCGGCAGGTCATTTGACCTGCCTATTTTGCTCACGACCTGCCTAATGACCTGCCTAAAAAAATTGGAGTTTTTAATAATATATTGTAGGCCTACATTCTTTTATTTAAGACATTTAAATGAAAAATCAACATTACTATTTTCTCGCCCAAAAGATCACTAGTGTTGTCACTGTTGTGGTGCAATTATTATATCCAACTGACTTTTACGTCTAGGTAAATAGGCCCAGCAGATGTCTAAGCCTAAGTGATAAGAGGCTTATAGGAAACCTATAATTAATTATATGAATCAAACAGAAAGAATAAGAATAGGAGGGAAGTCTCAGAGGAAGGAATAATTGGTAGGAGGATGAGGCAAGGGTGCCCGCTATCACCACTCCTCTTTAATTAACACATACATAAAAGAACTAACAAGACGCAATGGAACTGACAAGAGAGGGTATAAAAGTGGGTTGAATAGGCTACTGATACACTGTAATAGCCCAGTAGCCCTAAAATTTTCCCACGACCAAGCAATGCTGGCGACTACACAGGAGGGCTGAAGAAATTGATGGGTCAACTAAATATAGGTAGGAGGGGCAGAGAATTTAAAGAAGAGAAGAAGGCCTATGTGCTTCAAATTCAATCATCAATTTCGTCGACCTGCCAAATAATTCCCATGACCCCGACGCGACCTGCCGAAATTTTAGACCTGGCGCCGCCACTGGCCCCCCCCCCAATGAAATAATGCAAAAATTAAATAGCCTAATGCATCTACATGATGTAAGAACTACAGTGTGTAATGTAATATCGCGAAATAGGCTATAGTGTTTTTGGGACCGCCGTGAACGTATTACGAGTCTAAAAAGGTAACAAAAGCAGGCGATGACGCAGTAAAGATCGTCAGAAAATTTCGCCCAAAAGAAAAAGTCGGGGAAAAATACCCGCGAAATAAAATCCTGGCTACGGCGTTGTCTGCAGGCATATTTTTGTCTTGGCTCGCAGAGTTTTTGTATCACCGTGGTAGGACTGGGAGCACGATAAAAAAAGGAAACTTACAGGCCACAGGTCAATGTTAAGATCATAATTATTATTTGCTTAATATTATACGACCAACAACACATTTCAACACATTATTTTTTTTTATTATTCAGCAGTTTAACGACATCTTATAGCAACAAAGGCTGTTGACGTCTTTAAAGTTATCAATGTATTTCAGTTCACTTTTGTTTAAATGTTCCGTAGTTTCTGTCTTTATTGTTTCTCTTTTATCTTTTCTTTTTTCTTCCTCTCGTTTGATTTTATTAGATTCGATTCGATTAGTGGCTGCTCAGTAGGTGAATTATACAGGCTATTATTTTGCTATACAATTAGAAATGTGTATTTGTCGCTTTTTGTCACAGACGTTGACGATCCGGAGCACATGGTCTGCGTGAGATTGGACGACGAGGTTGCCATGGTAGCCATCAGCGAATCGACGGCAGACGAGGCAAGTATCCTACAAATTCTTCCTCTCCTTTCGTTTGTTCTTCTTTGTGTTCTTCTTCTTCTTGTTCCTCCTGTTCTTCTTGTTCGTCTTTTCTTCGTGTTCTTCCTCTCCTTGTTCCTCTTTTTCTTCTTGTTCTTATTCTTCTCGTACTTCCTCTTGTTCTTCTCCTCGTTCTTTCTACTGTTCTTCTTCTTGTTCTTGTTTTTCTTCTTGTTCTCGTTTCCGTTTTCTTCATCTTTTTTGCCTTTCTTGTTCTTGCTCTTGTTCGTCTTGTTCTTTTCGCTCTTATTCTTGTTTCCTTCTTCTTGCTCTTTTTTAATCTTTCTTCTTGCCTCGTTCTTCTTCTTTTCTTCTTCTTCCTCCTCCTCCTCCTCCGCAAAGCCCCATCGTCTTTCGTCGTAAACCAATGTCTGTTGACCACACCAATCACCTGACGCCGACTTGCACATGCTCCAAACCGACCGGCAGTTGTGTTCGTTTAAGTCACGCTCTAAGCCACAAAAATAATTTCGGAGCGTGCGCGCACGTCAACACAACTCATGCGCAAACACGCAGACAAACACGCAAACATATGTACACAGGCACGCGGAGAGACACGCAAATACGTCACGGACGACGCATAGAGTGCAGTAATGTCGGCCGCAACAGTAGCCTATAGGCCTATAGCGTCTGCACTCTCTGCATGCCTTACGGTGGTCCGTACTGGGTTCGTTCGTCTAGGAATGGAATCAAGTCAGCACATAAATTGACTGGACCGTAATCGCTGTCTAATCTTCGATCCGACCGGACTCCAGATCCGCAAGAAAAGCGGGGATTCGGACGAAAGTCCGGGCAACGATAAATAACGTCGAGTTTTCAGAGCCGCCATCATGGCCGTCCGTCCTTGGCTGCCTGCTTCGCTATTTTTGCCGTTGAGCCTCGTTTTCGAAGGCGGGCGCGTTTTTCAGTTAAGCCACGCTGCAGTCTAGTCATTAATGAAATAATTAATTAGCGCTGCGACTTAACCATTTTCTATGCGTTTCAACTGTCCTTTGAACGTGTAGATTAGTCTGCCTTTCCGTGGCCAAATCTATTGCGTAACATAGGCCTACTGTCCGGCACTTGCATTAGCCTAGTTCAATCAATCAATAAACCAATCAATTTATTGTAACCACCAAATACAAATTAATTAAATAGCATGGCACACAATAACGGGGTTTTACATTTAATTAAATAAATTCTATTTCGCATAGGTCTAGTCCCACTTATAGACTTGGGCCTACAAAATGTATGTGGCTCATGTGTAATTTACTCATCCCGAGAACTTTTCTTCAAATAGGGATTGTAGCCTAGTCTTCATGCTGTTTCTGTAGACTACCACTTAGGCCTACTAGGTATATATCTGTAGGGAGAGTTTGGTTTCCGTTTTGGGGGGAGGGCTTCACACTTGGACTTTGGTTAGGGCGGAGACTTAGTCGAGATCGAGCGGCGCCGAAATTTTTTTCCCCGAAAATTTTCATGACCTTTTTTTAGTCATCCGCTCGAAATCTCATAAAAACCATACCATTTAATTTTTTCTCAGCCAAAAAGTTGAAGACCTTTTTTAGTCATTTGATTTGGAAGTTTCGTCAACAGAGCCATTTCCCCGAATATATTTTTGAGTCTGGACCTTCTTGAAGAGGGGGGCTAACCAGCAAAAATTACCATTTTCATGGTGAAAAACTGACTCTGGGCCTTCTTGGGCTTACCTCCTAGCCCCTGATAAACTCCATGTATATCTGATGTCTTTTTAAAAGTCCTTTTCTTTAGACTACACCTGGATATTGCTTGAACCGTGCTTAAAAATCTGCAGACGTCAGCAAATTACCGAGTAAGTAAATCTTTCAGGCCAATTACATTTTTACCTATACGCCCTGCAAACAATTAGATGCATCACTCATTGCAGCCGTGTAAAATGTCACGTCTATTATACGTAAGTCTAATGACCCCACTATGAGTAATATGCAGATCAGAGAAGTCAATAGACTTATATACATTAGACTGCTATGAATCATTTGCTTAAACTCCACCCTACACAGATTAAACGGAAGTGATAAAATTACGAGGAAAGGTCATTAATACTTTCCTGCTATTCATCCAGTCAACGTGTAGGCTAATCACAATGGGAAAAGATGTTCATTTCCCAGATGTATTCAGTCAACTACAGTACTGTTGTTGTCCATTATCTGATTGATTTTCCGTTGAATGATTTTTTTGTGGATCGATTGATGAACATCGAAGATTGGACGAGAAGAAGAAATCGAAGAAAGAGAGGAAGAACAAAAAACGAAGGATAAGAAAAGAAGGAAAACATACGGACGGACATATGGATGGATGGATGGATGCATGGATGGATGGTTGTTTGGATAGATGGATAATGGATATATGGATGGACGGACGGACGGATGAAGTGATGGACGGACGGATGGATGGATGGATTGATGGACGGACAGATGGATGAATGGATGGATGGATTGATTGATGGACGGACTGATGGATGTATGTACGGATGAATGAGTGCGTGGATGGATGGATGGATAGACGGATGAATAGATAAAATATACACATGGATGGACAGATGGATTTAAAGATGGGTGGACTGAAGAGTGGACGGGTGAATAGATGGATGGATAAATGGACGCATGCATGGACGGACATATGGATTGGCAGTTGGGTGGACAGATGGAAGGACAGGTGGATTGGAATGTGGGTGAAAGACGGACGGAAAGACACTTTCAACAACGGATGAATTAATTCATGACCGACTAATGTCGTCATTTCTTCTACTTTTCCGTTGCTACGCATCCTGTGTCTTTCACTTGTTTTGTCCACTGCTTGTTCGCTCTTCTTAATTCCGTCGGAGAACTATATGCACTACTCTCAGTCTACTAATTTTAAATCAACGAGTCTGGAATTTATGGAGATGCGGTTGCTGAAGCTGACTGATTGGCATTCACGAGATGCTCTTCTGCATCAGCAGCAGCAGCAGCAGCAGCAGCAGCAGCAGCCGGCATCTACAGCCATCACATCATCGAAGAAGACGACCAGAGGAGCATCCCGTCTTTCCTCTCCGGAATCTCCCTGTAATCCTTTTCGCTCATTCAACTCTTACATTCATTCTTTATCTGCTTGTTGGCCTGCCCCATATCTTTATCTTCATCCTCCCCATCATCATCCACCCCACTTTCATCCTCCCCATCATCATCCACCCCACTTTCATCCTCCCCATCATCATCCACCCCACTTTCATCCTCCCCATCATCATACTCCCCACTCTCATCCTCCCCATCTCCATCCACCCCACTCTTATCCCCATCATCATCCACCCCACTCTCATCCTCCTCATGTATCTTCATCCACCCCACTCTCATCTTCCCCATCATCATCCATCCCACTCTCATCTTTCCCATCTTCATCCACCCTACTCTCATCCTCCCCATCTTCATCCACCCCACTCTTATCCTTCTTCCATCATCATAAGCTTGACGTACATTATTTCAGAAGTCGAGCTTCATTTTTCAGATGAGACATACATGAAAATAATTATAGTCTATGTTTTCTATTGCTCAAACGCCTCTAGCGAATTGGTGTGTAACTTAAGAGTCTCTGACGCACACTTAGGTATATGAAAGAACAGATGACTGTCCATTTGTTTTCATATGCGACGATAAGATATTAAATATAACAATAACGAAATAATATTAATGATCATCGATGCTGTTACCACTATTTCCACAGCAACTGTTACTACTTCGTCAACATCATCACAGCCTTCGCGCTCATTCCTTTGTCTTCTTCATCTCTAAGTTCTTCTCCAAAGACCAGCTGCAGTACTTAGAGCCTTAGACGTTTTCTAAATTGCATGCATAGGGTCTAGCCTATAGCCTCCGTGTAGGCTATATTGTATATTAACGTATATCGCTTATGCAGGACAGACTAATCATTAATATTTTCAAACGATGTTCGGAGCATAATAGACAATTTTAATCTGCAGAAAAATTAGATTATAGATTCTTTTAAATGAAATGAAATTTCCAGAAGTTGTCTTCTCACGAGTTCCATATTGTAACAATTAGTTTTAGGCCTATTAACAATTAACGCGCTTTTGAAAATGCTTCACTACGTTTCTTTATCGTCTTTGGTCTCTTTGCATTCCTTTCGGACTCGCCTCCTGTTTCTCAATGCGCTGAATAAGCATAGGCCTTATCTAGATTGGTTTCCACGTCACTCTATTCAAGTGGAGCTTAACATTCGGTGATACACCTTGAGACGCGAAGACCTATTTCGCTGTCCTCTTTTTAACTGTCCTCTTTTAGACGCATCGAAAAAACGTGGCAAACTGGTGAAAAAACGACTAATTTATACGTTAAGGATTTTTTCAGCAACATAACAATATCAGCGTGAGAATTGTGGAAAAATGACTGGAGGGTTGGACTATGATACACTTGGACTTGATTTGTGAAAAAAAACATTCTTTACTATCATGGGGCTCTAAGAAAGACTGGGGATGTTGAAACCCCACAACCCCGCGTTTCTCACCATGATATAGGCCTATCTAGCAGTCTCCATGTTTACGTCAGATTTACAAGTTCCTTATTGCACGCACGCACGCTCAGACCATCACGGCGGCTATCACTCGATAACATCCTCCTCCTTCGCAGGTCAGTAAATAGGCGTAAATAGGCGTCCGTCTATCGGCAAATAGCGTGAGATAGGAGACACGAAACGGAAGGAGAGTTCACGGAAGGTCGGATAGGTGCTGATGCATTCCGAAGAAGAGGCAAATCAACCACAAATAACACATGCACACATTCCATCCGGATAAGTTGTTTGCTAAACCATCTCCCCCGTGTAGAATAGGACCGCATAACAATCGTTTGGAATCGGCGGAATAACTGGAGAGAGAGACAGACAGACAAACAAACAAACAGACAGACAGACAGAGACACAGAGACATATTATAGAGAGAGACGGGGGGGAACATAAATAAACGAGACATGAAAACCGAGGCGCTTTTCGTGGCGCGCATGAAACATTCTATGGTTATAAACATTGCGCTTGTAAAATTTTGCGGTCTATTATTCTCGATTGCCAATGAGATGTGAAGAAGATGTCGATTGAGTGCAAAGGTCTTTGAGTTCAGAGGTCGTTCTATAATTAATAATTATAGTGCGAGAGCTTTTCTAAACGCAACGCACGGAGCCACCAGATCCAGGTCGCGAGAATGCGTCAGTTTCAATGTGGGCCCATAAATGTGCGAATACATTGGCTTAAAGTAGCCTACACGAGAGAACATTTAGAAGGCAGAATATGCAAATACACATTCTTACAGCGGCAGTTAACCCTTTATGCCGAGAAGGTAGTAAATTGTATGGGAAATCCTATACCATCCGGCATTAAAGGGTTAAAAGAAACAAATAATTAGCCTTTAATAGACACATTATGCGATTTTTGGAAGAACTGGGTTTGGGCTTCTCGCAAGCTGAAACTCTGTAATGGAAGAATATTTTTCTGATATAAAAGTACATAGACCGTGTTCGTGTCAAATCATTTAGCAGCGTAGACTAATGGTTTAACACAAGGCCGTAGCCAGGATTTTATTTGGGGGGGGGGGGGGGGGTTTCTTCGCCGGAAAATTTTGGACGACCTTTTTAAGTCATCAGGTCGAAAATTCATCTCATTTTGCTTAAATTCATATTTTTCCGTTAAATGCTAGTGAATGCATTTTATTATTTCATTTCGTCGGGTGGTGTTTTCATGGTTTTATTGCATGGTTTTTCATAACGGGCTAGTAAATGCAATGGATTTTTTCTGCATTTTCCATTTCGGGGGTGTTCAAACACCCAAAACACCCCCTGTCTACGGCCTTGGTTTAACATGCTCCTCCATAAATTGTATGCGACTGTAGCCCATTCCACGCTGAACGGGGAGACTTTATTTATTGTGGCGGATGAAATATTCTTCCCCACTCCCCGGAGACTTTGCGTCAGAATATACAGTGACGGCGCCAGACATTCTTGCAGCCAGGTCAGCCGTTCAGGTAACCAGGGCAAAGGTCGATTTAATATAATATGGCGATTGGTGAACGTGGCAGCACAAGTTTATTATGACGATCATAATTAATATTTCGTGCTACCGCATAGATCTACACCATTATTATAATAGTGTAATATACTGTGATTGATTGGTGAGGGGTCAGATGGGTGAGGTACATAAAGCTAAGCGCTCTCTGATATAATGTTATCATTCTGTAAAGCAAATTTTAACAGTTAAGTTATAGTGAAGCACTACAAATCCACTCTCGGTGGCAATCACAGCAGTTTTTATGGCCAGGTGTCGAACAAGAGCCTCGTTTGTCTCCGTAGTAACAGTCGGAGGAATCTGTTTGGAAAGATTACACAAGACTGCAGCAGATGCGAGAATCACGGACGCAGGAAACTTCGCTTAATTATTCGTTTGCTATCGACTGCTTTTGAAGAATAGCAAAATAGAATTTCATTCCAATTTGTGATTATTTACTGAATAAATCATTGCATATGATTCCCTCAAGCAATTGCAATAGGAATTATCCTACTGAGATAGGCTATTCTATTGAGAATAATTATCCTACGGAGATAACCAAGGCTCTTATTTGACACCTGGCCACGCACTGATTTGGGGCTTAAAGTGCATGTGCCACGCAACAGGGAAGAGTAAGGAGCGTCAAGGCACTTTTTATTCTACGCTTTCAACACTGATTGTACCATATGCAGATGCCTTAGGGGCAAAACAGAACAGTATCCTGCGTGTCATAAAAAGTTTCACGGTCATTTCCAGGAACTTGTACGATTCTAAAGAATAATGTGGGGCGCAATGGTATTATAGTTGGTATGTTCGTTGCCTTGGAGCCGGAGGGTTGCAGATTCGAATCCACCTCAAGCCACCGTGTATGGACCTTTAGGCTTGAGCAAGTCCTTCACACTCCGATGCAGCGTCCGTGCTGTAGTCGGGGCGCCGCTGAGTAGCAAGCCTGAAGGGGCGCTATGATGCTGATCCCGTCTAGCTAGCCAGGAGGGCTAGCCAATGGGGATGAAGTGTTAGCGACTTCATTTTCAAGGCCTCGGCATATGAGGGCGGTGGCCAATCCTCTCCCTCGCCGTCTCATCATCCACTGACCGTGAGGTCAGTGTACTCATCATAGCTGAGTCGGCTAGGAGGTGCTTGTGGAACAGAAATCTCGCTATAGAAATGGATAAATAAAATAAACGAATAATGTTTGTATATTGTGTGTTTGGCTGCTCCATCAGCAGCGGGATCACCAGCATCAGCTTGCTTCTGCGGACGTCGATGCCTACTTGGTCGTGTACTCGGTCACCGACCGCCTCTCCTTCTCCTACGCACAGTCGTGCATACAGAGCATCGGTCGGCTGTCGTCGTCGGGGGAGCCACGTACCAACCCTATGGCCGTCGTCGTCCTCGTCGCCAACAAACAGGACCTCGTTCGCAACCGAAACATCTCCACGTCAGGTGCAGTAGACCGTTTGCGCTAGACATCAACGAAAGGCGCTCTAGAAATGTTCTGATATAAAAATAGCCTCAATAGATATAAAATTATAAATAAATGACAATTAGGCCTATATATGATTGTATATGAATAAATATAAATACCGGCCTTGTTGAACCCTAACTGGCAGCTTAGAATGTGCGGTTAAATGGAATTGTTTGCACACGAGTTTATAACTTTCCATTTATTTGTGTAAAACGTTATTTGCTTAACACTTTAAGTAGGTAGACCTAGCTTGTTTTGTAATTGACTGCCGGAAATCATATCGTCACTCTATCATCTCTATGTCAATACCTAAAAGGCCCTAAATGAAATGCAAAAGCATTCAAATTGTAGATGGAACGACTTGTTGTTGGCTAATGTTGAAATTTATTTGATTTATTGGTTTCAGAGGGAAAGCGTTTTGCTCTGAAACGACGCTGGAAATACATCGAGGTGTCCGCTCTGCTCGACCACAAAGTTGACGAGGTCCTCGTCACCCTCATAAGGGAGTGTCGGTCCCGACAGCGGAAGCTCGACTGGGACAACTTCGGAGGAGAGGTTTCCGACGACGATCTCGGCTGTCTGAGCAGAGTGCTCGAAATCTGCAGCAAGATCTGTAAATAGTGGCGCACTATATCAATCTTTGCCGCTACTATAATTATTCGAAACCATACAGAGAATTACTTCCCTATGTAGGCTATACATTGTACAAAGAGGAAATAATTATGCTGCTTCGGTGAACTTCTGCGCGTGAATATCATAGGAATATCAAGGAATATGTGGAACCTATTGGACACAGAACAGAGAAAATATGGAACGTGGATCAAGGAACATGGAACATAATATGGAGCGAGAAAACAGATAATATAGGCCTTATAGGGGAACATGTAAGTTCATTTCAGCAGAATGCCAAAACTTTATCAGTGAAGGATTATTATTATTATTATTGACGAACTAAAACATTAATAGATTATGATGTAATTTATTAGGCTGTGCCTAAAGTTGTGCTGCGGCAAAGATCACGCGATACCAAGTTCAAGGCCAAAAATTTATTCAGAGAGACTCAGAGATCTATGATGAGCGCTCGGTGGTTACAACGACGACGACGACGACGACGATGAGGATGATGATTATGATGGTAATGGTGGCGATGGTGATGATGATGATGATGATGATGACGATGACGACGACGATGACGACGACGACGACTACGACGACGACGACTATGATGATGATGACGATGACGATGACGATGATGACGAGGATGATGATTTGTCTACACTTTCCCGAACGCAACTAAGCTAGCTCGACCCTGAAAGTAACGTTTGGACTAAACTTGCTTGATTTCTGTATATTTTTCTCTCCAAAACTACAAGTTTTAGAGCATCTAATCTGCAGAATATCATTCATTAAGCGTTGTTTGTTCGGTATTTTATCCGGAAATAGTCCAAACAAACACTTACCAGTTTAAAAGTTACATGTCCCCTCACTACTATATAGAGATAGATGTGCTATAATAATACTACCGGGGACTATATAGAGAATTACGTATAGGCTACAATATATATATATATACAAAACACGGAAATATAATGTATATATTTATATATATATATATAATTATATACGTGGGGAATAGGTTGCGCCTCACAGCAGGTTGTGTCCGTAATACCATGAAACCGTATCCATTGACAACCGTATATATCCATTGACAACCAGACAGAGGATAATATTATCGACTAAGACTCATCCGAGAACGCTGACTCGTTTCTCGCAAGAGACGTGTGTGTGTGTGCGCGCGTGTGGGGGGGGGGGGAGTGGGGGTGTGTTAAACCTTCGTCGAGTTAGGCCTCTACCCTATGTTTTCCTCCATGTCTTCATCTTTTCCTCCCCCAAACCTTCACACACCCCCATCGTCTTTCCAACGTGGGTCTCGTGATCACAAGATGGACCCAAAATCTCATCGGACACTCGAAGCCAACATCGTAATAAGACAGAGGTCGTTTCGGCTGCAACTGCCTACACTACAGGGAGGGCAGAGAACAGAGATGAATCCGCTTTCGGATACCCTGTCGTCCCTTAAAACGGACTTTGTAATTACAACCCCCTCCAAAAGCGGCCTTTTATTTTTGCAGGCATATATATATATATATATATAGAGAGAGAGAGAGAGACAGACAGACAGACAGACACACAAAGAGAGAGAGAGTGTGTGTGGGTGTTTATCTATCACACAAATGCATTGTAACTACAGAGAACCTAACGAGTCCTATATGCAGGCTAAACGAGTTACAGCTGCAGAGCCATTAATTTCCTGATGTCTATGACAACGATGATGGGGCTACAAGGTTTTATTGCTTTCTTTAAAGTTTATTTACTACTTGACTTGAAGCCTATAATTCTAAATGTCGTATGAAACATTTCGTCCGATGCTCGTCTGTATATTAGATCTAGGCCTACATGTAAGTTGGAAAAGCATGACGTTCGCCCAAAGACTGCATGTATACAGGACGTTGTAGGGATCTGTAGCTAGCCTAAACCATGATAAACCTGAGTGTATATTAATATTATTAATATTTGCACTAATGTCTCCCCAGGTTCCGCCACAAGCGTAGAAATAGAGACAGAAAACGATAATGACCAATCGATTACACGCAAGACCACAACACAGTCTACAGATGGGAGCGCCTCTGAGTAGATTCCTTGAAGGGGCGCTATATAAATTGCATAGATAGATAGACAGATGCCAAGTCATTCCACTGACCTACTCAATAAATATAAACGATAGAGCTTCTCTTCAAACTATCTGCTCAGAGGTGCTTCAGGTCCATCCGCACCTTAAAACAACAAATCATGCATATGATTGCAGAGGATATTCTTAAATGATGATCTATGAAGATGAACATAAGAAAATGGATCCTGTAGACTTATTAATTCGCGCTATCAGACTGGAGACTGTAGACTGTAGAGTACTTTAGAATCCGCTGGCTATAATAAGGCCTCTCATTTCTTCATAAATCATAATTCATCTTCTATATCCGTCAACGTCGAGTAAAATGAATGAAGAAACAAAAGCCATTCATTCGCCAGCGGAAATTAAGAGAACTTGCGAATCTCATAAATTCGGAAAGTAGTACAAATTACTACCTTCCAAATCTATTGACTGCAGTCAATTTCGCGTCAAAAGCAAAGGTAAAGGCAAAAAAAGTAGAAGAAGAAGAAGAAGAAGAAGAAGAAGAAGAACAAGAAAAAGAAGAAAAAGAAGAAGAGGAGGACGAGGAAGAGGAGGAGAAGAAGAAGAAGAAGAACAACAAGAACAAGAAGAGAAAAGAAGAAGAAGAACAAGAACAAGAACAAGAAAACAGAAGGACAAGAACAGCAAGAAGAACAAGAAGAAGAAGAGGAGGAGGGGTGAAGAAAAAGAAGAAGAAGAAGATTCCTAAATAGTGGCATTCGCAGTCATTCATTCATCATCATTGTGCGAACCAACAGCTAAAATCTGCTATCTTTGAAACATTTTCTGGCACAACACACACTACACTACAGTCATCTCACTAGTCGATTATTATTACACACGACATTCACGTTCAGCTTTTATTTAGTGCGAAATGCTTCCGGCATGTTTCCCGCCTTTGCGGCGCTAACTCCGGCGCATCGTTAATTTCGCACACGACATGTACTTCCTTC
Source organism: Lumbricus rubellus (assembly GCA_945859605.1). NCBI lineage: Eukaryota > Metazoa > Annelida > Clitellata > Crassiclitellata > Lumbricidae > Lumbricus > Lumbricus rubellus. The sequence goes on from OX243814.1 coordinate 28,381,850, forward strand.
GTCAACAAAACACAACGAAATTAAAGCGAAAGACTCGCATAATATAATTATATATAACATTTGTATATAATTCTTCTTCTATATATAATATAATATATATAATTCTTCTTCTCTATATATCATATAATATACATAATGCACATGTAATGCATATATAGGCCTAATTATATACATGTATAATATAATTATGTATATATAATATAATTATATAGGCCTAATTCTTCTTCTTATTTATATATATAATATATATATAATGCATATATATTGCATATATAATGCATATATATAACGGAAATGACGAAGTCAGATGTGTTGGCGTACATCAAAACGAAGAGGAAACTTGATGCCCAAAAGAAGTCCTCCCTCCTATCTCCCGGGATTTCACCGACCGACCGACGAGGCCGTCTGCCCGCTTGCCAACGCAGTCTACGCAGACGGACAGCGGACAGCGGACGGACGCGTTTCCTCTGCTTCTTCCGGCGTTCGATTAATCAGTGGGTTCGTTTTCACAACGCTTCTTCCGGCAGCAACGCGGGGAATCGACCGGTCGGGCAAATTACCAGTCTCAACGGCCTCGCTCGGAGCGGCTAATCGCGAAATGGATCCTCTAATAAGGCCCCAATGTCGGCTGAGATTTCTGCTAAGACCCCGATCATCGCCATCGCCACCGTGTATGTCTGTCCGTCCGAACGACGATGAGTGTGGTTATTTTAGCAGATCATTGCGTCTCCTCGAGTTTCATCCGGGCTCTGTTCCCGCCATTTAATTCTTTTCCAGACGGTAAAAACGATCGTAAGACTGTAGGATGTCGTCTGCTGGATAATCAGCCGCACTGAACTTTGTCCAGTGCAACACAGTGCTTATGTCTAATGTTTTCAATGCAACATAGAGTTGTCTAATGTTGTCAATGCAACATACATGTAGAGTTGTCTAATGTTGTCAATGCAACAGAGGGTTGTCTAATGTTGTCAATGCAACATAGGGTTGTCTAATGTTGTCAATGCAACGTAGGGTTGTCTAATGTTGTCAATGCAACGTAGGGTTGTCTAATGTTGTCAATGCAACATAGGGCTGTCTAATGTTGTCAATGCAACATAGGGTTGTCTAATGTTGTCAATGCAACATAGGGATGTCTAATGGTGTCAATGCAACACAGGGTTGTCCATGAGGAATCGAGGATTGATCTGTCAGATTCTTTGCTCCAATGCAACATATATCGCTGTTTCATTCAACACAGTGGTGTCTAATATAATGTTGTCTAAATGCTGTCAATGCAACATACATGTAGGGTTGTCTAATGTTGTCCTCGAAGCAGAACGTTTTGGCACCGGCCGTTTTGGCGCCGCCGTTTTGGCGCCGCCGTTTTGGCGCCGGACATTTTTTGACGAAAATAAAGCATTTAATGTTTACCTAAATGGAAGTTGAATCGATAAAACTAATGCTTGACGCAAGTGGAAGCTGGATTTATTAAAATAATTGTTAGGTCTACTCCAATGGAAGCTGGATTGTTGAAAATGATTGATTCTGGCAAATAGAGAAGTCGAATTACTGTGCACCGACCTTGAGCAGTAAAAATGTCCGGCGTTGGAGCCAAAACGGCGGCTTCAAAACGGTCGCCTCTTGTTATACTACGCTTAGTTCCCAGGGGTCACTCCACTCTGTGTTTTAAGAACCTCAAAACTATCTTCTTTAGCCGTGGTTGGACCGAGAGCGCTTCTGAGTCGCTATATAAAATTCTCGAAATAAATGCACAACCGCTTAACAATGCCTGGGCCTAAGTTTCTATAAACGACATAAATCCAAGATTAATTCGGTAACTTAAAAACATTTAACTTTATGTTTGTTGGCCTTCAGACCCATCTCGTAACTGCAGTAGCGTACTTAACTAATGGTAATGGTAGCTGACGATTACAAATCTAAGCTATAAGCTTAACAGTTTTTGTTGCAATGTCATATTTAAGAGCTTTTAGTTTTTACCCTTGCTAAATGTCGATAGGCCAACAGTACCGTAGATGGAAAGCTAAGGTGACACGTATGTGTAACGCATCATTCTTTGCTCTCTGGTGGTACGACCTACTTTGAAATCAGAAATTAACTTCTCTTCAGACGGGGATGACACAAGAACTTCCGTCTCAGCAAGCCTGGTATATCTGAGTTCCTCGTATACAACGATATCGCGTATTTCAAACGGGTACTGGAAGCAGATGGACATGCATTTCGTAGAGCTGAGTACGATGCTCTTTCCATAGTATTTGACTTTCTCGACTTTTTCTGAAATGCACAAGTCACTTCCGTAAAAGACGATTCTCTCGGCGGACTTTTCTCCCGCTTTGTTCAATGGCTTCCGATTCACAACGTAGGGAACGGCCGGGCCACAGTCGAGACGTGGAGAAAACGTGTCGAAGTCAGACATGTTGCACGCGGATACCTCGAATTTGGCAACAGTTACATTTCCATTGCGGCCGACTTTCACGCCACAATTGAGTTCACACGTGGGAACGAATAACCAGTCAACCCATTTCTGAAGACGATTCTCGCCAATGCGCCAACAGACTGCTGTCTCACTTCCAATCAGGCGATTGCCGGCTTTACATCGGTAGAATGCTGTGCTGTCAATTGAAGTGTTCGTATAATTGACGACCCCAAAAGGAATTTGAGGTGGAGGACCGCAATCAGGGAGCATGAAACACTGAAGGTTGATGCTTCCAGCCGTGTTTATCCATTGGCCATGTTGCGAACAGTTCATATCGACAGAGGATTGATTGATGTTCAATTCGTATCCCGAGTTGCAACGATAAGTAGCCCCGCCATGCATCAACACGCTTGTAACATTCACTTCAGCATTCGTAATCACCGGTGGTTGGCCGCAATTGGGAATGGGATAGCATGACAAACTGCCCTGGCCATTGATGCTTAACCACATGCCTGTCAATGTTTGGAACTCCCCATAATACTGCCAAGTCCAAGTGTATATGGAGGCCTTGCAGAAAAGAACATCTTGATTTTCGTAAGTAGTGTAACCATCAGAACACTTATATCTAGCTATGCCATTCAACGTGTGGTTTGTAGCGTTGACCAAAGTCATTCCGTGAATACTTGTTGGATTACCACAGTTGGTTGCCAGGCACCTTCCCTGCAATTCCCAAACTCCGTTAATGTTGCAAGTTGCTGTAAGGTCGCCAAACTGCGTCATGTCGTCCAGACATTTGAATCTTGCTGTACCTTGGTAGTTTTCATGTGTAACGGATATCGGAATTGCGTACGCAAAGGCTCTGATCGCCGGTACACAGGTCTTAACCTTTTCGCAACGTTTCCCGTCATAACCTTGTTGACACTGACATTTAAAATCGACCTTTCCATCGTGGCTGCACGAACCACCACCTTTACACGGATTTTCATTGCAGGCATACGCCTGTTCACACCTATCCCCGAAAAAGCCATCTCTGCAGACACATCGAAAAGATTTCTTTCCTAGACTAATGCAGGAACCGCCGTTTCGACACAGGGCTTGTCCGAGCGGGATGTCTCCGTTGCATACGTCCGCCAATGATTTCACGTCGGAACAAGACTTGTTGAAGATCTCGATGTTATCGATTGCAGCGTAGTCACTCTCGGCAAAGTCGGTGGTGTAGACAAGTTCCAGAACCAGACGATAGGTTCCTCTAGGAAGGGCGCCGTTGAATTGAAACCACTTGTTGCGATTTGATTTTGGTATGGGAAGTCGGAAAAGGACCTTCTCGTTTGAGAGCTCCAGCTGTACGATATTCAGTGCATTACTTTCGTCCGTTTTTGACTGCACGCCATTGTGGTACCACAGGTAAATGCAACCTGAAAATTATTAAAACATGCACCTATATTTGTACGACAAGATACCTGAGCAGTGAACATCTAAGACCTGGAAAAAGCGATTAGGCTCGGTAAAGCAGTCATATTAAGCCTAGTCCTCTTCATTAATGTAGCCTACAATTTTTAGATCTGCTTCCTGTAAGCATAGACAGGGGTTTGTACCAATCGATAGGCTCTAATTCTATTTCACGCAAAGGGTACATGCTGATTGTACCGTGGTTTCATCTTAAAGACGCAGAACCGTTGCAGGCCAATTGGATTTGTCAACCAAGACAGAACTAATGTAAAATGCACCCACATTTTGCCTAGAATAGACTCTGCTAGTTGGGCCATACCATGATACCAAACACCTCTGATTTGAATCTGAAACAACAAAAGACTAAAATTTAGCCTCCCTTCATTTGCAGTTGATATTTCCGGTGACTGGAGTCGAATCTTTTGTCCTTGATTTGCAAGCTCATTAAAATTGGAAGTCATTGCGAGGAACCGATCATCAGGAAGTTTACGTTCGGCTCTCTGCAATAACTCGCTGGATGGTAAGCTCTCTGCAAGGAGACTCAGCAGTTTGACCGTTGAATCGTTTGCGTATCTGTATCCGCATAGATTCGTATCCTCAAATCCGCAATCTCCAGGCGTCATTAACCATTCCGCTGCGGTTCTTGCACAGCTTCCGTTCAGTATCGCAATGTTTGTTATGGCAAGATTTCCACCTGAGATTGCCTTGCTATTGTAATTTTTACCGGCAAATACCAGACTATACTCTCCGCTGGGAAGAGGCACCTGAGCCTCGAACCACTTTTGCGAATCCGTTGAATAGTATTCCGCAAGAACTACGTCGTCCGCGGATGAGTTTCCGTTGCGTTTTCGTACGACGAGTGAAGGGGTGAGGCGGATTGGTATTCGGTTGTGGTAGCTGAAGTAGAGGCATTTTCTGGTGTCGTTTACCACGATGACGGGACTTTTGAGTTCGGCATGCATTTCAGCAAAGCTGTTGCTTTGGGTTGGTCCAGTATGGATATAGTAATCCCCCTTTGGAGGCCATTCCATCGCATAGCTGCCGTACAGTGTCATTCGAGCCGGTTGTGGATTGTAGTTATACTGGTGATAGTTGTAAATTGGATTTTGTTCGGCGGGCGCCTTTTGTCGGGTCCACTGTGGACCGTTGGTTCCGTCGTAGACGTTTGTGCTGTTGCACCAGTCCTCAGATGAGAAACTGCAACCGAGATAGGCTTCTGAGAACGAAGTTGAATTCTCATCCTGTCCACGAACGATAAGGCAACTGATCAACAACACAATTATGTGCGTCCACAGCACCTTCGAGGTATCCATTGCAAATAGACTTAGGCTAGGCTATAGAATAACGCATTTATTTTTATACTACAGCCCTATAGTGCTTTCTTCTAGCTCTTTACGAATTGGTGTGGTTTGGGCCTAGTTGATCGGCAATCTACTTTAGACGGTTATCTTCCAGTCAAGACACACGCTAGGCCTCTAGGCTACAAGACTAGACAAGTGTCTTCGCTCGCGACTGGCAATGGGAAGTTGCACATCGCCTGTTTATAGGGTTTCTATGCGTTCTGAACAATTATAATTATCAGAGACTGGTAAATGGCATGTGCATGCGTGCTTCGAAATAACAGGACCTGGCGCAATTGTAATTAGGCCTATTGACAAAATTGCTCAATAATGTTCTCCAACTAAATTAATTGCCTGTTTGTCAGCGGTTCGTTCCACCGATAATTCCTCATGATTACTTGATTAGCATACCAATTAAGGTAGGCCTATAGGCCTACACGATGTCAGAAGCGCGGATAGCCTACAGACATTTTCGAAGAGCAGCCAAATTTTTCGGTGATCTTTAGGCCCACCAGAAAAATCTGATGACCTTTTTTTAGTCATCATGTCTTAAAAATATACCATTTTCACTGCCAAAATAACTGATGACCTTTTTTAGTCATTCGGTCGTATAGGCCTAATCTCTTATTGATACTTCTCTCTCTCTCTCTCTCTCTCTCTCTCTCTCTCTCTCTCTCTCTCTCTCTCTCTCTCTCTCTCTCTCTCTCTCTCTCTCTCTCTCTCTCCTCTCTCTCTCTCGCTCACCTTGTCCTTTTAAAGCTTCTCGAAACCAAACGGGGGGGGGGGGTCCACGTCCTATGCAATTTTTAAATTGGGGCCATGGCCGAATTGTCCTCTGAATCCGCCTCTGCACGATGTCATTCTTTCAAAGATTGATCGTCGCGGTTCAAAGAAATATTTTTATGACCATTTCCAGTAGCGTCGGCAGGGGGGCTAAGAGGGTTAAGCCCCAAAAAAACAGGCGATCAATTTTTCCCCCATGTACAAATGTAAAAATGGCAAATTTCGACGTTTAGCTCCCAAAAATTTAAGCTGATGACTAAAAAAGGTCATCAGAAATTTTGGCGGTGAAAAAGGAAATTTTTCCAAGATTTCCGGTCGATAACTTAAAAAAGGTCGTTAGAAATTTTGGCGGATAAAAATGAAAATTCTTCCGGAAATTCAGTCCCCCTAAAAAACTGAAATCCTGGCGCCGCCACTGAACATTTCTCATTTCTCTAGTCGCATTGAATTTCAATTCTAACGGCTAAGCAAGGCATAGGCGGCAGGCCTATAGGCTAAGCTGGTAAATTTTACGTTTCAATAAGACCTTCCATTCTTCGGTATTTTCACGTCGGGCTGAACAGAATCAATCAGTGATACCGCTCTAAAATTTAAGAAAAGCCAAGATGAGGTCTCAAAAAAAGCCAAGAAAAGCCAAGTTAATAATTTTTGGCCATGTCGCCTATTTTATTTCAACAGAAGCTATTTTATCCGATAAATTGCGTTGTTTATGAAATTATGTATAATTAATCCTGAAATTAATGTATATTAAATTGTTAATAATTGGTTCCGTTCGCTGATTTTCTAACATACTAACAACATTTTGGAATATAGTGCGCTAGTTTTGAGAAATAAACGTCATCTTTAGTTATTGTTTTGTTGAGTTCAGAAATTTTTCGTGTGCTTTTGTGTGATCTTGTGGGCCATTAAAGCTAATTTGTTTGCATTTTTAAGATTAATGTATATTGTTATTGATCAACTTATCATTTATTTTTATCAAGTTATTTTCAATTTTGCGCGGAATTGCGCCAAATTGCACGTGACGTCACAAATAACTAATATGCAGAGAGCAAGCAGTTCAGGGCATAATAATAAGTGGGATAAATTATAGTCAGTAGATGAAGCCATAGTTATATTACTGCCAAAATTATTGTTATTTAGTGGATAATTGCTTAAATTATTGTTATTTAGTGGATTATTGCTAAGATTATTGTTATTTAGTTGGCAGGAAAAAAAAGCCAAGTAAAAAAGCCAAGGTCCTTTTAAAAAAGCCAATATCCCAAGATACGATTGAAAAAGCCAAGATCTGGGGAAAAAAGCCAAGGAGCGGTATCACTGGAATCAATAAATGAAATGTTTTTCGTACCGATTCGTAGCCTACGTCAATAATGAAGCCAACTTTTAAGCGGCCTGAACCTGTTGCTTTGCAATGATTAGGCCGAGTAGTCACGACTAAGTCTACTGTCACAGTAGGCCTACTGTGAGAAAATATCTGTACTTATAAAATTAATTGCTCGCAATCGTCGCAATTTATGAAACTGCTGTCATTTTCCGTCGTGAGATATTTTCTGGAAAGTGATGGCGCTAATAACTATGAATGTGTAGGCTAATTGTGTATTGTGTAGCCTAGAGATACGTTTTTTTGCGAAGTCAGTTTTTCGGAAAGCCGTACGCGTTAGGCTACCATTCCGTTTTCGTGTATTTCGGAATATGGCTACTTCAAACAACGCATTGAACTCTCGTGTAGGCTACTTGCCGGTGACCTTGTGACTCGCGGTCTGATGGCAGATAATAGCATGGGCGGAGTTTATCAGGGGCTAGGGGGGGCTAAGCCCCCCCAAGAATGCCCAGATTCAACTTTTTTACCATGAAAATTGTATCCTTTTTCGGGGTTAGCCCCCCTAAGAAGGCCCAGACTCGGGATTAGCCCTCCCAAGAACGAAAACCAAACTCCGCCCATGGATAATAGTTATGCGATTTGCACATAGGCCTAGGTCTTGATCTGGGAATGCGGACTAAGAGCCTTGGAATGTCAAACTACATACCCTGGAGCGTTTTTGATGTAGGGCTTATACAATATACAGCCGTACGAAATGCCCATTCACAAGCAATTTTATTTAGCATACCGGTAGCTAACAATAATAATAGGCCCTATGATTGGAGGGAAATGTTTGACGTGGACTCGTGGAGCCAGATCGCAGTGAGATATCAATAAAACAGCCTAAAAAGTAGGACATCAACTCGATCGACGTGGCGGGCGATTATCCGACCTGGCACAAAAACTTTATGAGACTGAAAGCTTTTTGCAGATACAATCGATTAACCGTGCAGGGACGAAAATCCCTCACTCAGATGACTTTGAAAAAACTAGCAGTTATTTGTTCAATTAATTATCTTTTCTGTGTCGTGTCTTTCTGACCGTGCTCTACTGTGGCTGTCACCACCTTGCCCTCCTCCCCCATCATAGTCTGCCAAAGTAGATTAAGCCAGTAAGAGGGAATCAAAGTTCTGATCCTATTAATATAATAGATCTGCCAGTAGTCTGTACCTTGCAGACTCCAACATCTAACCTATGACACAGCTGAGAACAATTTGTGGGGAGCATATCTTCACCTTCCCTCCCAAGCTTAACAGTGAGGAAGCAATTCCCTCCCTTGGATTTATGACATTTATTTCAGTCTAATTATTGCGCTTATCAAAAATAATAATATTAGGTTATGTTCAACTAAAAATGCAGTCCGCAGCAGGCATTGCTTTAAAAAGCATTTTTTCCCACTTTGCAGAATTGTTATGATTTATAATATTATTCAGTGGGGCCCTGGGAACATGCCTCTGGAGAATAGGCCTTACAAGAAAACTGGTGCCGGTGTATCTGCAGTATGATGGACTGTTTCAGTGTTTCATACTGGAATTTATGCAACTGCACAGGCCAATCTGATTCAGCATAAAGAGATATCACTCAGTCCAAATAACTTGTTATAACAGTCCAATTATTTTACTCTAAAATCAGAATAGGCGGCACAATTGAAAATAACAAGTTCGACACCATAGTCATAAGATGAAAAAAGAGAGAGAGGCAGAGTCCTGCTATTCAAACATAAGACAATGACAATGAAGATGATGAAAAAATTATCGCCATAGAACTAATGACGACACAGCAATTGAGAACAAAAAGAACTGATTATTTAAAACGAGCCGCTGATGCGAAGAATTAGACAATTATAATCACCACCGGCTTTTTCCCAATAAAATCATTTCCGTATTTATCTAGCTAGCACCACTATAACAACTACGCATAAAATCAACATTAAAATGGTGCATTGTGTGCATGAATGAATGAATGAAGTACCGGTTCGAGTCCATACACAAAATTGACAGCGACGATCAAATCTGCACATTCCATTTTACAAAGTGACCTTTGAAACCAATCAGCTTAGTATTGAGTCACAATGGCTTGAGCTTAAGTTAAATGGTTTAAACATGTCTCTTTGAATGGCGCTACAGAAGTCTATGAAACACAATCCTAAAGCGATAGACACACACAGGCACTAAATAGCTACGACAGATTATTTACTCTTGATAGTGTGATAATCACCTTTTCAGTGTTTTCATTTTCACAACACAAAAGTCAATTAAAGAGCTTAAATAAAATGGACATTCTGGATATAAAATCAAACAATCTTTGCACAAAATAAAGGTAAAGTCAGCATTTTTGATTTTGATGTGTTTTTACCAGATTGTGATCAATGGAAAATCAGGTACGTTGAATCTACTCAGAGCACAAAGTTCATGGTGCAAACTACTGATTGAAGACAAAGAATTAGGTTGGCAGATAGTAAAAGGAAAACATCATTCTGATTAAAGAATGAAACTGTCAACAGTTGGCTCAGCTTGCAATTAGTCAAACAGAAATAATTGTTTTCCTGAATATCCAATTCTATCCATTGTAACAGAATTAAAAGAAATAAACCTTCGGATATAGTCACTCAGTAGTCAGTACGCATCTATCTAAATCTATCATCCGAAATCTCCCACAAAATGACCAATGATGTACACTGTGTCCGGAAAAAAAGGGACCCATTTTCTAAATATAAAAATAATTAGTAAATATTCATCGATTTTTACAATTCAAAAAGCATTTTAATCCTCACATATTTATCTAATACTGGTGAAAATATAAAAGTCCCAGTCACAATGATGACGTCAGAATGACGTCATTTGCACTAAAGTTCATTTAGCGGCTAGTCATGCATGATTTCGGCTGGTATATTGGCTCTTGGTGAAACGGAAATCCATTTAACAGAACCAGGAGTAAAAAATAAATGCAACTCATTACAGGAATTGTCTCCTCCATATAAAATTGATGTCTGATATCCGCGAATACTCGGATTAATAAACAATTCAACAAGATGGCGTCCCAGCTCACTGAATTCGTTAAACTGCTGAACTGTTGACTAAGGAGACTCCGGATTTCATTCCTCTTATAATCTTTGGCCGCCCAACGGACCGAGCTTAAATCAAGTTGATCATAAAACGTGGAGACTATTGCAGGAGATGGTTACAAGACAAGGATAAGAGACATTGAAGAACTCCGTGAGCGAATTGTTAATGCCTGCTGGGGAGGATTTTCATACGCTGGTTATCGATGCTGCTGTTGGCTATTAGCGCGACCGTTCTGAAGCTTACGCTGAGGCCAAAGGTGTACACTTTGACCACAAATTAATTCAGATATAAAACTAAAATTAAACTTACTTTATTATTGATAAATTACATCATGAAAATATTAAAATTTTTGATGATTTTGCGCATTTATCTCTTAAATTTGACTTTTTGTGCAAATGACGTCATCATGACGTCATTATTTGGACTGGAAATTTTATATTTTCGCAATTGTTAGATAATTATGTTAGGATAAAAACGGTCTTTGAATTGTGAAAATCGATTAATATTTACTATTTATTTTCATATTTACAAAATGGGTCCCTTTTTTTCCGGACACAGTGTACAGTAGTTTAGCCTGTGCTAAAATTGTAAAAAAAGAAGTGCCTGGACGCCCCTTACCTTTCCAAAAGAAGTGCCAGGACGCCCCTTACATTTTCAGGTGTGCTGGCCAAATAATTGGCAGGACGGCATAGAGATTTGAAAATAAGTGCCAGGACGTCGTCCATGACAGCCCTGCCACACTTTAAGCCCTGAGTTTAGCACCACAGCTGCTGTACATTTAGAGTTAAACATATATATAAATGCAAGCACACTAAATGTCTTTCATTCAAGAAAGCCAACACTGAACACACTGAATAATCTTATATTTACAGAGAAAAAGGCACTGCATCTCTACTCATATAATATATGTCTACATCGTCCAGCCAGACACATAGCCAGGAGACACTCGTCTTTTAAATTTTGGGGTTCCGTTGACAGGGTCACATTTTTAGTTTTTTATAAGAGCAACAGACCAACACTCGATTTGTGGGTTTGAACCTGTAAAACACCCATAAATATGCCCAGGCTTCCTGCATTACAAATGCAGTAGACTACGTACATACTGCTCCCCACACTCAGACGAAAGCCCAGCCCAGGACGCTTGATTTGTCACAAAAACAAAGTAACATGGCTTTGCTTTTTACTGACCTACACAAAATTAGCTTACAAATGTCCTACTTTGCACAGTCGGTACCTTCATGCCATTTGCATGTCAACACATAACGACTCAATTAAAAACAGTGCAAAAAATTTCATGATAGGCCACATCAATAAAAATTACGGCCCACAGCGAGAAATAGACACAGCTATTTAAAAAATCAGGATCTGGATATCACATATACTCTCGCTACGCTGACGCAAGAAATATTTTGCCAGTACAAACATTTACCGCGCTAAGAAATAATCAATTGTTGCCGTATAATGAAATCCTATCGCAATTCACTCTAAACATGCAGCTGTGTTTCGCATTGCCTGACCACTGGTGGGGCAGAGATCACTGATCAGATGATGGAAGAGATGTCTTTCCCATTGCGGCCAGGCTGCCTGGAACGGGTGGCGACAGACAGTGGGACTGGATCCACGGATGGTTGATGACGTGGAGGAGAGGTAGACGCTGATTTGGATCATGCTTCAACAGCTGAACAACAACAAACACGAAAGATTACAATCATCATCATCACCGTCATCATCATCATCATCATCATCATCATCATCATCAATCCCCGATTTGACTCACCTCAACAACCTATAATAATATTATTATACCACATTATCTTGTGCATAAGAGTGCACAAGATAACGGGAGTGCTTCTGAGCAGAGATTACCCTGAAGGTGCACTAAACAAAACCTCAATAATAATAATAACATAGAGTTTTGTTGTTAACGAAAGCCCTTAATTTAGGTTTAATTAACGAAATCGCCACAAGCGACTCGCTATATTAACAAATCAAGCAACATGCACAGAAACATTCTTTTCCTTTTCAGTCGTACCTTTGAGATTAAATCCCTTGCGCCTTCCGTAATGTGCGGTGGAAATCGCAGATCCACCCGTGATATCCGTCTGTACGTTTCTGTGTGGCCCTCCGCTTCAAACGGCGGCTTTCCAACGAGGAACTCAAAGCAGAGGACGCCGAGGCTCCACAGGTCAACTTTCTCGTCGTGCATTTTGCCTTCGATCATCTCCGGCGGAAGGTAATCTAACGTGCCGCAGAGTGTTGCTCGTCTGAAAATTTTAAAAACATACGTGCACAAATAAATGTCAACATGCGCTGATATTCACGATAGCACATTAAGTCTGAATACACTTTCATTATTTAGAGCAGTGGTTCTCAAAGTGGTGGTCCGCGGAATCCTGATCACCAGTCCGTAAAGAAGTCTGAGAGTGAAAAATAAATTACAATTATTAATTTATATATTTAAAATTGTGAAATTATTCGAATTGTTTTTCCGAATTCATTCAAAATTCTTTCTGTCACAAGTACATTAGCAGTGCCTTATTTTAACTTCCAAAATTTATGGCTGTACAAACATTTTTTATTAATTAAAAATCCCTAATTATAAATAACCCTATAATTAGTTTTAAAAAAATACAGTTCGCTTTGTTTTAGGACTATGCCAGTGAGGCACAAACAGTAAATCAACATTCAGATAATGGCACTACTACTACCAGTATTAATTTGCACAACAATTGTCCACTTATTTAATTGCTATTGATATTGTTGAGATTTAAAATTATTCAACCATGTTCTCTGTTATCTCACTTTCAATAACAACTTGGAAAGTTATCACAAATGCTTGCTAACAAGATGCATTTTATACGCATAGTTACGCAAGCTGCTCTTAGAAATTGAGCACCTCTGAGTAGGTAAGAGCACCTCCGAGTAGGTATCTTGAAGGGGCGCTATATAAATTCTGATTGATTGATTGATTGCTACCTGGATGACGGTGCATGAACGGACCAACCGAAATCGGCGATCTTCAGTTCACCTTTGACCCCAAGCAGAAGATTCTCCGGCTTAATATCACGATGAATAACTTTCTTCGAATGACAGTATAAGAGAGCATCAGCGAGTTGGAATATGTACTGAAATGCAACAAGAATTTAAATGTAAGCAACAATTTCTTCACAAAATGATACACTACTCTGAAGAACCAGTAAGAAACACACTGACAAACAACTAGGCTGTACAATGTACATGTCAAAGACTGTTAAAACCATGCCTTAGTAGTTTTTCTAACTCATTTCCCTATGACTTCAACTTAGTAAACTGTAGCGGCACTTTCTACTATTGAACATTATTCTTACATCTTTCATAATTGTTATCATGAATTTATATATTAATGCAACTTCAAGACAACCTCCTCAGAGGCACTCCCAACCTAACACCAAACCACAATAAAATATACATGCTTTCAAACGCTTGCGGAAAAGGGGCAAAGAGCAAGAAGTTGATTAACCAGACTGTTAGGCAACTTATTCCAAACAGATTGATCGACCATACCAAAGCTTTTATGCAACACCAGTTGAGAAAGATCGAGTCATAGCCCGGCCAACCAGTTCACCTTACGTGGCATAGCGAAGGAATCTATGAGCTGGAACGAATAGCACTGGCACACAAACTCCCTACGATAATGCATGCAAAGTTGCAAACCCAATTGCTCTGAAACATTGCTTCCCAAAGCAGCCACATTGCTCAACATTTCCCAACTCTTTTACTTCTTTCAATGTCTCATCATATAAGGCATGTGTTAATAATAATACTTCTACTGCTTCAATGAAATTCGTGATAACAAAACCGTACTAAATATTCACTCTCTTCCAGCAGGCACGTCATACTAACAGTGGCAGTTCTTTGGTCGTTGAATCGAGCGTTCTTCTGAAGTTCTTTGTACAGTTCTCCCTTTGGAGCATACTCCAGTATAAGGTAGACGCGCTGGCTGTCGTAGAAGTAGCCGTATAGTTTCAGAATGTGAGGATGTCTAGCAATGAAAACACAATTCTCACAATATAGTCAACAGCAACTGAAGTTTAAGACCAATTGACAGCTGTACCACAAATCAGACCTTCAAATACTAAAATTTTACAAATCATACTAATAATAATAATACTAATTACAAATTCATTTAATAATAATACTAAAATTCAAAGAACAAAAACTTATCAAGGGACAGTGGGCTCTAGACTTAAAACTTAAAGTAGTTTGTGCTATTTTCCTTTGATCTACTACAATTTCCATCAAAACTGACTACACAATCCATCAGTACATCAAAATTTTCATAAATTGAAACAAAATACATAGACTCATACCAACAACCAATTTTGCAACACGATCCTGATATCAAAACAATCTTTTACAGAGACTGGAGAGAGCATTTGAGTCAATTAAATGCCTGAGTATAGAATCAGTTTCGAAAATTAATGTATTGCTGAAATCACGCAGGTTTCTCTTAATTAGGCCTTTAAAAAAAATATGTTGTGTTTCCGGTAACAGAGCTAAAAAAAATTGGGTAGGTAGGTCGGAAAATATTTTTATTTTGTCAAATATTTTTATGCAGTAACTATCCGAAAAAGTATACCCCACTAGTCTTTTTTGCACGCTGAAACAAAGTACGTGTTCTAAGCAAGTATAAACTGCCTATTTCCCGACTGTCTGCACCTAAAACTGCTCTAGAAACAGTCCTATTAATTTCATTTTGTTGACGTCTCTTATGTTATGTCAATACAAATGTTAAAAAAAAATTTTTTGAAAAAAAATTTAAATTGTTTTTTTTGGGGAAAAAAATTTTTTGAAAATTTTTTGTTGTTGAAATATTTGGGTCGCGGTCGTAAAAATGGGTCGGTCGGGTTACCGGAAACACAACAATTTTTTTTACGCCTTAACAATATGTAATTCTCAACAAGTTTTACAAACCGTAGATGGGACTGAATTTCGATTTCTCGTCTCAGCTGATGTTCAACTCCAGCCTTCTGCAACTGCGACTTGAAGAGAACCTGTGTGCAGAAACAATGATTTCATCCTAAACATCAATTGTCCACACCATCACAATACTAAATCTGACACAATTTATCACTGCACAAATAATTAATTACCATTCTTAACCTTTAAATACATTCAATCCATTTTAAACATTCATAAATTTGATCGATACTCCAAAGAATGAATTTTGAGAGGTTACTTGTGCAGTAATTTCACAATCAATAGTTAAATTCAGTCACAACGAAAACCAACTACCTTTAAAGCAACGACAAACTTGCTGCACTTCTCCCTGGCCAGATAGACGTTCCCGAATTTCCCTTTTCCCAGCGGCCGACCAATATCAAACTCATCAAGCGACCACTTCCGCCTACGACCACAGAACATAAGGAACATAAACAGTCGTACATTCATGCATATCCACAACCACATTGACTACACGCTCACGATAATTGCAAAATGAAACTTCTGCCTAGACATAAAGTGAACAGATTGCCTGTCAGCTGTTTGATGACTGCTATATTATCATGCTTTGACCTGAAAATCCAGAATATCTCTTGTATCTGAGACACCTTTTATCTGGAATGGGCTACCTGTGCTAACTGCCAAGGGTCCCCTCTGACACATTCTAGATCGCAAGATTTCTTAAAACTGTCCTGAGTGTCCTCTTTAGGCGAGGTTGGGTCGGGATTAGTCCTATGGGCTCCGGCTTCCCTCAGCAGTTTCAAATTACTTTTAACCTTAATCTCTAAAAGCTGTTATGATAAAATGCAAGAAAATAAAAAAAAGAAATTAATTATTTCAATAGCTGAGTAGAGAGTAGTAACTGAGGATGAGTGATTATCTTGAGAATCGCAAATTATGTCACTGGCAATTCAGATGATACAGCAGCAAGGCCAGATCTTTGTAGCACATTCAAACAATTAAAGCATGTTAGTCAACAAGAGAAGGAGAAAACAAGGGTGGCCAAGGAAAAGGTGGTTGGACGAGGTTCAAGAAACAACAGGAATGAATCTGGAAGAACTAAGGGAAGCGACATCAGAAAGTCTAAAGCAACATTTTGGAGAAGGCTGGTCATGATGGTTGCTAGAGTTCAAGGAACTGACAGCACAAGGTGAGCCAACAATACCACAATAGATATTCAGTTTGAACAACAAAAATACCACAAGTCCTCCTATGGGCTCTGGCTTTCCTCAGCAGTTTCAAATTACTTTTAACCTTAATCTTTAAAAGCTGTTATGATAAAATGTAACTAAATAAAAAGAAATGAATTATTCCAATAGCGTCATAAATAAAACCAAAATATTTAGTAGTAATAATAATAAAAATGAGAATTTCTATGGTGCCGTAACAGCCATTCCATTACAAAGGCTCCTCACATACAACAAACAGCAAGATAGGCGCTGCAGAATAAACAAGTCCTGACTCCTGATTGGGTCGCAAAGGTTTGTCAGTCACTCATTCAATTGAGTAAAGCGGGGAGGAGACCCGACCGACGACTCCAATTGGAGCGTAGACTCGGAACCGACCTGGGCTGGCGAACCAAAGTCCACCGTGCCCACCTTCTCGTGGTGCGACCTGTTAGTAACCTTTCCGTATGGAAGGGTGAACGAACGGGCACGGATGGCAAACGGGGGGAAGGCAATGGCAAACCACCCCTTATCTTCTGCCAAGAAAATAGTCATGGTGTATCTAAAGAGTGAATCAACGATAGTCACCAAAGGTGAGACCCTCAGGCCTGAGGGTGACTTAATGGCTACTGGGGATGAGCACAGTGTCGAGTCGGGAGATTCAGGCTCTAATGAAGCCACAGGACCAAAGCCGAAAGGACGTCCAGCGGCGGATATGACCAGGAAGCAAAGACTTGACATGAGCTGTAAAAAAGCCATGAAAGTCGGATCATGGAACGTCAGAAGCATGCAGAGTGGGAAGATGGACATCATCCAAAAAGAGATGGGAAGGATGGATATAGCGATACTGGGATTATGTGAGACAAAATGGAAGGGAAAAGGACATTTTAGTTGGAACGGTTTTAAGATAGTAATGTCTGGGCAGGATGAGAGGAGAAGAAACGGAGTAGCAATCATGTGCGATAGAACGAGCGCTGATGCGATAATGGGTTATAATACAGTTAGTGACAGAGTACTGAGTGTAAGATTTCGTGGTGGAAAGATCAACACAACAATCATACAAGTATATGCCCCTACAGCGATGACGACGGAGGAGGAGCAGGAAGCTTTCTACTTGGACCTGCAAGGAACAATTGACACAACACCGAGAGGAGACATACTGGTGATTATGGGTGACTTCAATGCGAAAGTTGGTGAGGACAGAAATGGAAAGGATGAAGTAGTGGGTAAGTACGGACTGGGTGTACGGAATGAGGCAGGGGAGAGAATGGTGGAGTTCTGTGCTTCCAATGAGCTAAGAATAATGAACACATGGTTCGAACAACCGAAAAGAAGACTTTATACATGGACGACACCGGATGGAAAACACAGGAATCAGATCGACTACGTGGTGGTGAACAAAAGATGGAAGAGCACAATAAAAGACGTAAGAACAAGACCGGGGGCGGATTGCGGAACAGACCACGAGATAATAGTGGCTACATTGCAGCTAAAGTTGAAGAAGATGAAGAGAGATAAAAGACTGACCAGTTTTGATTGCAAAGGCATAACACCAGAATACAGAGTAGAGATAAAGAATAGGTTTGAGATCTTAGAGACAGACGATACAATGGAAGAGCAGGATACGAACACGTTATGGACAAAGATAAAAACTGCGATCCAGGAGACTGCGGAGAAACATGTACCAAAGAAAACGTCAAGGAAAACTACCCCATGGCTATCCAAAGAGACCATTGAGGTGGCAATAGAAAGAAGAGAAGCAAAGAAGGAAGGGAACAGGGATAGGGTAAAAACCTTGAATAAGACCTTCCAAAGGAAGGCAAGGGAGGATAAAGAAAACCATCTAAAGGAAATGTGTAGGGAGCTGGAGGAAGAAGGAAAGAAAGGACGGACTAAAGAACTGTTCGCAAAGATGAAGGAAATAACGAAGACAGCAGGCCCTAGAATGGGTTCACTCAAGACGAAGGATGGGAAGATAATAGGAGATGAGGAGGAGATAAAGGAAAGGTGGAGAGAGTATACGGAAGAGTTGTACATGGAAGATGAATGTGTCGAGAAGGAAAACATCAAAATAGAGGAAGTCGAAAACGAACCAGAGATATTGGAGGTAGAGGTGGAGTGGGCGATAAAACAGCTCAAGGACAACAAAGCGCCAGGACATGATGGAATACCTATAGAACTGGTAAAGGCGGGAGATGAAGCAGTGGTGAGAACTATTACAAAACTATGCAATCAAATCTGGAGAACTGGGCAGTGGCCGGAGGACTGGAAAAGGTCCGTGTTCATACCAATATTCAAGAAAGGAGACGCGAGAGAGTGTGGAAATTATCGAACGATAGCGATGATATCGCACACGAGCAAAATACTTCTCAAAATAATCCACAAAAGAATGGAGAAGACAATCGAAAGGGAATTACCAACCAATCAAGCGGGATTTAGGAAGGCGCGAGGAACGCGCGATCACATCGCCAATATAAGGTGGATTATGGAGAGACAGAGGGAATACGGGCAACAGGTGCATATGTGTTTTATTGACTACAGCAAGGCGTTTGATTGCATAGACCATACACTACTGTGGCGGACGCTAATTGAGATGGGAATTCCGAAGCATTTGGTTAAACTACTAAAGGGCCTCTATGTGGATCAAGAAGCGGTAATAAGAACTGAATATGGTGACACAGGGAAATTTAAAATAAGGAAAGGAGTGAGGCAGGGGTGCATTTTGTCCCCTTTCCTGTTCAATCTGTATGCCGAGAGAATTATGAGGAGGGCTGGATTGGAGGAGGCAACAGAAGGGGTAAGGATAGCGGGGAAAATACTGAATAATCTGAGGTACGCCGATGATACGACATTATTGGCGGGTAAGAGGGACGACCTAGTCGAGTTAATAAGAAGAGTCAGGAAGGAAAGCGAAAAGGCGGGACTATACTTCAATGTAAAGAAAACAAAGGTTATGACAACTGCAACATGGAAAAACTTTGAGGTGGATGGAGAAACGATAGAGGTAGTATCGAGCTTCACATTCCTGGGATCTATGATAGAGAAGGAGGGAAGAAGTGATATGGAAATAAGGAGGAGGGTAACAATGGGGAAAACGGCAATGAACGGTCTGGAAAAGATTTGGAAGGACAAATACGTGAGCAGGGAAACAAAGAAAAGACTGGTAAAAGCACTGATCTTCCCAGTCGTCCTATATGGATGCGAGACATGGACAAAGACACGGGATATGGAAAAGAAAATCAACGCGTGTGAGATGTGGATTTGGAGAAAGATGCTAAGGATTTCATGGACGGAGAAGAGAACTAACGAATCGGTGCGCGAGGAGCTCGGAATAGAGAGGGAGGAGACACTGCAGCAAACAGCAACTTGGAGGAAATTGAGCTACTTCGGCCATGTGATGAGATCTAACGGTTTGGAAAAGGAGCTGATGACGGCATGCGGTGAGGGACGGAGAAGATGCGGAAGACCAAGGAAGAAATGGTTGGATGAAGTACAGGAAAAGTCTGGCATGAGACTGGAGGAACTAAGAGAGGCGACTAGGGAGAGGATCAACTGGAGAAGATGCACCAGGGCTTTCGCCAGAGCTCCAGTAGCTGACGGCACCAGGTGACCAGGTGACTCCTGATTTGAGTGAATAATGATGTTAGCCTACCTCTCCTTGTTTTCACCTTGCGCTGTATCCGCATCTGACGCTGAATCAACGCTCGATTGCTTTGCTGCATCTTCCTGTTTCATCGTCGTTTCAACGTCTGCTGAATCGGGATTCGTCGTTTCAGGTCGAACCGTTTCATCTGCTTTGGAATTAATTGCAGGCTGTTCAACGTCTGACTTTGCGGCAGCAGGATGAGGAGGAGGTTTGCACTGGTTGCCCGACTGATTTGGAAGCAGAGCTCTGTTCATGTCATGACTCTGTGCTGAACTTTCGAGCTTTGAGGCAAGGGCAGAATTTTGATTGACTTGACTGGCAGGTCTGAAACAGGAAAAACTAGATCAATGAAACACTATGTGTAGTCAATCTCATCACAAAATCTAATTTATACAGAAATGTAGCAGTTTGAATACTCGTCAGCACTCGAGCGAAGACCTAGAAACAGCATTCAAAGCAACAGCTTGATTTTTATGGACTTTAAATTCCAGAATGACTAGAGACCTTTAGTTTCCACTTCAGTCAGGACTAATAAACCAAAGTTAGATAACTCTTAGCAATGGCAGCAATGTTACATGGATACTCATTACTCAAACTCATAAATTGTGATGGCACTGTTACATGGCTGCCAAATAGTTCATTGCATGGATGCTGTGTTTTACACTTACTGGTATCCAAAACCCTCAAGAAAGCACTGTATACATGTGCGATAAAAATTTTGACTGAGCTTCTCCAAAGGCATATGATTGATAACTGGCATCAATTGGCTTCCTTGAAGACATCAACATCTGTCTTGCACTTTATGACAATGGAGTTAAACAGGTCAGTAGAAGGGCAGTCCCATCAGCTAACCCTTAGGCAGCCATGAGTACTTGGGTATGAAGGGTTAATGACATTTTCTTAGACTCAGAAAATGAGGGCAAGTAGTCTTCACTTGTCTTCTCACCAACAGTGTCCAGTCAGTAACTCTTTGGCTACAGAATTGTGGGGTGCTGTGGTGTAGTGGTGGCATCGTTGCCTTGGAGCCGAAAGGTTCGAATCTACCCTCAAGCCACTGCGTACTGCGTAGGGACCTTGGGCAAGTCCTTCACTCGCAATTGCTCAGCGCTTCGGCGTGAAACTCCGATGCAGTGTCCGCTCTGCATTCGGGAGTGCCTCCGAGTAGTGAGAGAGCGCTTGAAGAGGCACTATAACAAGTGCACATACAAAGAATTAGATAAAAGAAAGTTTTCTAGAGTACTCTTTAATGATGGACTAACACACAAATTGTTCGCAACAAAACAGACGTGCACAACGGGAAAAAAACCTTATACACCAACCTTGGTAAATTTTCCTGTTCACGATGAACCTTTGGCGTATTTTCCACCGACTGCGAAGTCGTCACAGGTTGCTTTAAACCTGACCCACTCGTTGGACCAGCGGACTTTTCAACTCTGCTTGCGGAGGACTGCTTACTTGCTGACAATGGAATGTTAGTTCGCCCAGCCTGATTCGCAAGAGGAATCCGCGGAGTCTAGAGAGAGAAAAATAAAACTGCACAATGGAATTTGCTGCATCAAATGAACGCACAATTTAAACATTATACAGTATACAGTATACACCCATCTAATTCACAATGCACACAAAAGAAATTTTTCTTACATTAGCAACAATGTTGGATCGCTGCACTTTGGTTCGGCAAAGTCAGCTTGGTATTGCTCCAAACTACCTGCAAGAGTCATGATACTTCACGGGTATCCAAGGCGACCGCCCCTCCATTCTGCACAGAAGTGCTCTTGGTTCCATTCACACGAACTGCAACCATGCAGAATAGAGCCTTTTCTGTGGTCGGCCCAGTTGTGTGTAATGGGCTCCCACAGAACCTATGTCTGCTTCCCTGGGCTCTAACTCAAGCACTTTAAAAATTAAACTCAAAACAGTGCCTTTTGCTGGGCTAGAGCTGGGAGCGCTTCTGAGTAGATATTGAAGAAGCCCTATATAAATTTTTGAATGAATGAATGACTTCAAACACAACCTTAATGTCTACTGTTTTAGACAATACACGGGCAATCAGCAAATTAATGTCAAAACATTGATCACTAATTAATACTAATTACAAGTTTGAAGGACCTTTAGAGGAAAACATACCGCTGCTTTTCCAACTTTTGAAGCCATGATCACTGCTGCCTTCAAATGATACAAGTCAGTCACAACCTGAATTTAAAACACCAAACAGAAACTTAGCTAGATGTAACTTTAGGATTCTGTCATATACACAACTGGACAAGACATGAATTAAATCGCTCACTTCTTGGTTTTTTGGCGCTGTCTTGCAGGAGTGGTCCCATCTATTTACAGGCCTTCTGCTGCTCCACCATAAGCATCCAGCACTATGGCTCTCTCCATTATTCTAAGCAAGAGCCGTGCTTCTTGGATCCCAGTCATACACTTCTATTATGCAGCGCCATGCCTTTTCTGTTGCTGGCCCTGGACCAGGAATGGGCTCCCAATGGAACTACGCCTAATGCTCATTTAGGGACTTTGCGACTACGCTCTACTCTACCCCCCTCAAGAATGTTCTCTTTAGGGTTGGGTCGGCAGCGTTTCTGAGTAGATAGTCTTGAAGGGGCGCTATATAAATATCTTAAATGGGTGAATAAATTCACGACTACTTTCAATGCAAAGTATTGCGAGGCAAAATTTTGACATTATTTTGGTGCAAGTCC
Source organism: Lumbricus rubellus (assembly GCA_945859605.1). NCBI lineage: Eukaryota > Metazoa > Annelida > Clitellata > Crassiclitellata > Lumbricidae > Lumbricus > Lumbricus rubellus. Next base: position 28,404,754 of record OX243814.1, read on the forward strand.
AACCGCCAAACCCGGAACTGTCGGTGTAATTCGAAAATCTGTGCAATCATTTAAAATGCTACATAAACAATCCATGGATGTAATTTGCAATTTTTAACAAAAATAAATAATAACTTCTACCGCACTGGTGTACAATGCACAAAGCCGATGCGCGTGTTAAATACAAGTCCTAATAAGGTCAATAGGCATCTGTAAGTATAGAAGATAGTTAGAAGCTAGCGAGTTTCAAAATGTAAAGCCTTCAGCGACAAAAAAACTGTGTAATTGGATTTCAACGTTATTAATTCCAAACACCACATCATGCTTCCCAAGAATTATGAAACGTTAGCTCTGTGCTCGCACATTCATCTTCGGGCACATCATTAGAATCTCGATATAAACCAATTTTGCTTGTACAAAATACAATAAGGATTTGAAACCTTCTTCAAACTATGCCTAACTCTACAACCTAATACACTATTTTACATTATTTTAACAGAACTTTTCTTAGATCCGAATATCTAATCCTATCCTCACCTTTAAACATCAAAACTAGCATGATTCGAATTTGTATCAGGCTTTCCTATTGACCCCTTCGCAGTTGTTACAATTTGCATGATTGGTTGCTATGCACAGCACTTATAATGATGGCGGATAGTAAGTAAGTAATTTTTGGCTTTGAGGTAGTGCCTCTGCAAAAACACTAGGCCTAGCTACTGCGTGCTCTTGTATAAAACCGAGGGATGAGTTTCCTATTGTCCTTAGTTGGCAAATTAAAGTCATGTGGTCGGTGTGACTTGTGAGTACATACTGTGGCTGGATACCAGAAAGCTATTTTGAGGAGCAGGTCAGAAAATTTTTGCGCGCGCAATGTCTAGGGGAGACCGAGGCAAGAGCGGCACTCTAGGCAAAAGTGGTACCGCATACTAACGAGGAAACGGCCACCGCGTAGAAACTTTATCTTGCGTTTTAATAAGCGGGTATGACTCGATACTCAGAGGAAAACTCCATTCTGCAGTAGATAGGCCTATGCCGCAACCATATCTAGGCCCTATTTCAATTTTTAAGATTTTCGTCGAATTTGAGTTTTTTAAAGGTGATCTTTGATCAGACCATGGTTTCTAATAGAAGGTAAGGGACGTTCAAGTATTGTGCTATTTAGAAAATTTGTCATTCTTCTTTTTAATGAAACATCATCGCACATCGCATTTTAATTCATTTGCAACAAAATTAATCGCTAAGGTGAAGCATGCTTAATTGCTTATGGGGCATCAGTGGCACGCCATCTGCCATTTTTCGCCCCATGGCATGCCGCTTTTCCCCCAGAACATGGGGCAAGAGTGGCACCTAGATATTTGACCTTAAAATTTTCTTAAATTAAATTTCATTTAGAAACTCCTTGAACTGAAACTGTTTGAGTCAAGAAGTTTAGAATATTTGAAACTTTATTCAGATATTGCCGTCGCAATGGTTTTGGACTTACTTGGTCTAGCCTATGTAGGCCTACGCATGACGGATCGAGCAAGCTTGGAGAAGAAATTATGCGAGCTGTCACTTTGGCTAAGGAGAACAACATAACAATGGTTACTATTCCACCTCGCACTAGTCACAGACTTCAACCGCTTGATGTTGCATTTTTGTGGTCCACTGAAAAAGAGATACAATCGTGAATTGGACAAGAGGATGGTTGCAAATCTAGGAAAGCGTGTCACTGTGTAGAAAATTGCTGAATTGTTCGCACACGCATAATTATGAAAGAACGGCCTCGTATGCCTAAGTTAAAATGTCACCAGAGCATTTATAATTTTAAGTAGCATTGGGCTCCAGACCGACCAGACGCTATGTCCAAGCCATATCAATTAAGTGATCTGGGCTAATAAATATAATATGCTGATGCATGGTTCATCAAGTCATTGGTATCCAGCTTGGAGGAAAGAAGTCTTCTTTTGTAAACTGTCCATACAATTTTGATCCCAGTCGCGGCCAGTCCTCAAAATAAATGGTTGTCCCTTTAGCCAACCATGCTCCCCACCAACCATATGTACCAGTGGACATAATCACGTGGTCACGCAGGGACAGTATCGCCAAGTCATGACCAGCGGATTGACCCAGGCTGTACGTGACGTTGACGGAAACAGTGGATGGCAGATTTTCGGGATTGACGATGTTATCCATGATCCAATTGCGATCCTCTGACATCGCGATGAACTGGACACGAGAATATCTATCTATAAAGAATCTCATGGCTTTTTCAAAATAAGTCGCATTCGCCACAGTGAATCCGAATTTAATCGAACGTTCGGTGGTAGTATCTCCCATACGTACATGTATTCCCACTCTCACGAATCCATTTTCTTCCACCCACGCGGAATGTTCCGTTTAGGAAAGACTTTGGCGAATCGTTGAATCTCGTCGTTGAACACCAGATGGCCTCTGAGTCGGTGTTCTATCGTCATCGAATATATCCAACTTTGACGAAATCCGTTGATGAGAATGGAATTATTTTCAGCTTCCTTGACCTGTTTCAGTGATCTCATCATACGTCAAATATTTCGCTTCACGGATCGTATAACATGGACATAGATCATGATCTACTCGTTTGAGATTCAGTTGAAAAACCTCTTCAATCGTAAGTCTTTGAGTGGTGTTCTTTAAGACTGGTGTCCTACCAGTGAGTTCTGCGGCGAACAGAACGGCTGCGAAGTCGAAGAGTTGATTTCCGAGTCGTCGGCCTGCGTAAATCGAGTCGTGAAAACTGACGAACTGCGACACGTCGTCATCGCGTGTAATGTTATTGAGCTGAGCAACTTCGAAATGCAGCTTCGTTATTTTTGAAGACGAAGTCACATTCAGATGCTGTGTGATGTTTATTGGCGAAACGACAGCCACTTTCAGATGTTGGGTGCTGTTTATTGGCGAAACGACAGACACATTCAGATGTTGGGTGCTGTTTATTGGCGAAACGACAGCCACATTCAGATGTTGGGTGCTGTTTATTGACGAAATGACAGCCACATTCAGATGTTGGGTGCTGTTTATTGACGAAACGACAGACACATTCAGATGTTGGGTGCTGTTTATTGGCGAAACGACAGCCACATTCAGATGTTGGGTGCTGTTTATTGGCGAAACGACAGCCACATTCAGATGTTGGGTGCTGTTTATTCGCGAAACGACAGACACATTCAGATGTTGGATGCTGTTTATTGGCGAAACGACAGCCACATTCAGATGTTTGGTGCTGTGTGTAGCGAATAAACGCTCCTTAACAAACGAATCAATTAACTAATAACCTGTGTAATTATTAATACTAAGTAACAGTTAAGCTAGACAATTAATTGGCGTATTTAATAGATAATTAATAAATTGAATTGTGGCATTAGCGAATATAACAGTAGAAATCACAAACACAAATGCGCTACAAAAATCAGTCAAAGCTTGAGGAGGCACGAAAACAGCGTTTCGCGCAGCAGACGATCGTCAACACTGTGAGCAGCCGAAGAGTCACGTGGTCTGATTCGGGCATGAGATTCTGAAAAGAATGGCAGACATTTTGCGATTTGTCAACCAAAAACGTTAATTCAGAATGCGCCGATGACATTTATTTGAGTGTGAAAAACGGGACTTATTGTACGTTTATTCCACTGCTGATGTGTAAATCCTAGGGAACGTAGTACCTGGGTTAGATAGAAATGTTCGAAGTTTAAGTCGGACTGTAATAGCGAACAAAGTCAATTTTCGCTCGGCATCGATCTTGGGATCGAGAAGACATTGCGAGAACCAGTTGCGATTGGAGTTTCGAAGTAACGAGAAGAAGTGGTGATTCGACGACGAAGCAGAAGTGAAGAAGACGTGTGAGTAGCCAGTGCTCACAGAAGAACGAAGACGACGCGGTGGTGAAACGGCGACCGAGGGCAGCCAGGGAGAAGCGACCTTTCTTCCCGTCTTTCCTTCCAATCCAGTTTCCCTGTGTCAAGAACAAGGACCTCATCATCTACTCAAGAAGGGAACTCTTGAGGAAGCTAAGCACCTTATAATATTTTAGTAGATAAATACGCCACAATAGGTAGTTAGGGTATTGAATATTATTTACTGTTGAATGTTGATATTTATAATATACATCAAAAATGAAATACAGCTTGTTCTTGTTGTAGGTCAATTCTAGTAATCATTCTTGATCACCCATTACGAATCCCTGAGTTTATAAAGCGTCTAGGGTAAGACCTGGTATGCGACAGTATGGGGACTCAGATTCCGGGATTTTAGTCAGCTTAAAAACTGATCTAATTGAACATTAATGACACTAGAAACAGCATAGAACAATATTGCTAGTATATTGATTTTTTTTTTGGATGTAAAGCTGAACTGATAGAGGCTTGCATTTTAGAACTGTAGAGTGTATTTTAAAGAGTCCACAGCGACTGATATATTGAATTGATTTCTGTGTTCAGAAATTATATAGCGCATTTTTTGCCTATATTTTACTACTTGCTAATTTGAAGTAAGTCAGTAAGTGATGGCCAACAGTGATTTCGAAAACTGGGCGAAGATAGCCAAAGAGTTAGAGCTAAGTGGAGAGGAGCTCCGTACGTTTGTTAAAGAAAGACAGGCGGAACAGCGGCAAGATAGAATAGCAGAAAGGGCGTTTGCAAAGGAAGCCGCTGAAGCATTAGAGAGGATTAAGGCCGAGGCAGAGGTAAAGAAAGCTGAGTTAGCAGCCTATGCCAAGAAAGCTGAGTTAGCAGCTGATGCCAAGAAAGCCGAGGCTGAGATAAAGAAAGCTGATGCCGATGCTAAGAAAGCGGAGGCGGAAATAAGAAGAGCCGAATTAGATGCTCAGGCAGCTGCAGATACAAGAAGGCTTGAAGCTGAAGCCGAAGACAGGAAGACCCAAGCAGCAATGCAGACTAGAAAGGCCGAAATTGAGTTAGAAGCAATTAGGAGTGCCGAGACAGAAGCAAGAGAAAAACGCTTAGCCGCAGAATCAGATGCTAGACAGATCCGTGAAGCGACTGAAGCACGAGAACAACGTGAACGCGAGGCGACTGAAGCACAACAACAACGTGAGCTACAGCTAGAATTAGCACGGATTGAATCACAAGTGAGAATGAGAGAAATTGAGTCCAGAGGTCAAGACAGAGAAAGTGGAAGTGCATCATTCACAATGGTTGGTGACAATCCACAACAAGGGGAAAACAACAGGAACAGCAGAGGGATGAGGGATATCAAATTCCCCATCTTCAACGAAAACAAAGATTGTTTAGACGCTTACCTGTTGCGGTTCGAACGAACTTGTGTAGCATACGAGATAAAGAAGGAAGTGTGGTCACTAGTGTTAGCTAGACACCTTGAGTCAAGAGCACTGGAAGTGTATCAGAGACTGTCTGTGGAGGAGGCTCAAGATTATGAATGTCTGAAGACACAGTTACTAAAAAGATTCAAGTTAACTGAAGGTGGATATAGACACAGGTTCAAGACAAGCAAAATGGAAGCCGGAGAAACACCGACCAATTTTATTTACAGACTGCGACGCTACATGCAACAGTGGATTTCTCAAGCAGGCTTCGAAGAGACCTATGAAGGAGTAGAAGAATTGTTATTAAAGGATCAATTTTACCTGACGTGCAGCACAGAGCTAAGAATGTTTATCAAAGAGAAAGGGAAGACAAGTTTGAAAGAAATGTTAGCGTGTGCGGAGTCATACATAGAGGCACATGGCTACAAATATGCAGAGGCAAGCATAAAACCAGATGTGAAATTCCACAACGAAAGGACAAACAACAGACCCTTTGAGAATAAATCCAAAGAAGGATTTGGTAACAGCCAAAACAGGAGTAGAAATGATGTAAGAATAAATCGGGAAGTGAACCGTGGTGTAAGTTCAAACAGAGGGTTCAGTCGAGAACGTGAGAACACCGTGGGACATAAAATTACTTGTTTTCTTTGCGGTGAGAACCATAAGGCATATTCGTGCCCACACAAGAATAAAGAAGCTGTCAGACACACTGCAGCCGCAGTGCAAATATTCGAGAATCAGACATATAGGGCCAGACAGCAGATTGAAATGCAGAAAATGAGTAATGTTACAAAGGATCAACATAGGGTAGATGACAAGATGATTAAAGCATTACCCATGCAAACAGCTGCAAGTGCTTTGGTGACTGGAACCAATGTCGGATGCATGAATCTAGAAAACAGAAGTGAACATGAAGTAAAAGTGAACGGGAGAAATGTCAGGTGTCTCTATGATTCTGGATCGACATGTTGCATAATTAAACGTTCGTTAATAGACGACACAGATTTGACAGGTGAGGAGACACATTGTGTATTGGTCGATGGAAGTTTGAGATGTTTTCCACTAGCCAAGATAAACATAGAGAGTGAATACTTTAGTGGAGAAGTACAAGCGATGGTCATGGAAAATCCGTCGATGCCAGTTATAATTGGGATGATCGAAGGTATACAATACCAGATCACACATGGAAAACAGGAGGATATAATCAGTGGGGAACCAGAGAATGCAATTGTTGAAGTGAAATGCAAGAGCATATTGAGAGACAGATCCAAATCTAGAGAGAGATCGGTACATGACAAGAAGTCAGTGAAATTCACCGACGATGTAACCGTGAATGAAACAGAGGAAACAAAAACAGCAGCAGCAGTTGAGACCAGAGCTGAGGTCAAAAGAACAACAAAGTACAAACCATTGAAGATAACAAAGATGCCTGATTTAAATGTGACAGCAAAAGAAATACAAGAAATGCAGAGTCAAGATGAGACGTTAAAGAAAAATTTGGATGGAGCGATAGATTGGGATGGTCAAGATGACAGAATAGATGTAATGTCATATGTCAAGAGAAATGGGTTACTGTATAGAAGATATAAGGAGGTATTGAAGGACGAAGTGAAATGGCAATTGATGGTACCTAAACAGTTGAGAAGTAAGGTATTGGCAGTGGCACACAACTCGTTGTTGTCAGCTCATCTAGGCATGAGAAAAACACATGACAAAATTCTCAATGAATTTTATTGGCCAGCAATCAGACAGGATATACGAAGATACGTCTTGAGTTGCGATGTTTGTCAGAAATCTGTAGACAAGAAAGTGAATTACAGAGCACCGATGGGTCATCTACCAGTATTAGATGTACCGTTCAAACATATCTGTATAGATATCATAGGGGAGGTACACCCAATGTCAACCAGGGGATATCGGTATATACTGACCATCATAGATCTGAGCACCAGATACCCTGAAGCAATTCCGTTGAAAGGGATCAGTACAGAAGAGGTAGCAGAAGCATTGTTTGGCTTCTACTGTCGTATGGGAGTGCCGGAAAAGATACACACAGATCGTGGAAGTCAGTTTACATCAGAACTTATGGCGGAAGTAAACAAGATGTTACTGATAAAGCACACATTAACAAGTCCTTATCACGCCATGGGGAACGGATGTGTCGAAAGACTAAACGGTACTATAAAGGCCACATTAAGAAAGCTAATGGGAGAACAGGAGAAGGAATGGGATCGCTATTTAGCACCATTACTGTTTGCTCTGAGAGACACAGTACATGAGAGTCATGGATTCACTCCATTCGAATTAATATTTGGAAGATCATGCAGAGGTCCAATGCAAATACTTAAAGAATTATGGACGAACGAAACAGTTGAAGAAGAAGTCAAGGATGTCTACACATACATGATCGACCTGAGAGAACGCATTGAAGAAACGTGCGACATGGCTCAGAAAGCAATCCACGTGGCAAATGCAAGGAATAAAAAGTATTATGATAAGAAAGTGTCGCATACCAGGTCTTACCCTAGACGCTTTATAAACTCAGGGATTCGTAATGGGTGATCAAGAATGATTACTAGAATTGACCTACAACAAGAACAAGCTGTATTTCATTTTTGATGTATATTATAAATATCAACATTCAACAGTAAATAATATTCAATACCCTAACTACCTATTGTGGCGTATTTATCTACTAAAATATTATAAGGTGCTTAGCTTCCTCAAGAGTTCCCTTCTTGAGTAGATGATGAGGTCCTTGTTCTTGACACAGGGAAACTGGATTGGAAGGAAAGACGGGAAGAAAGGTCGCTTCTCCCTGGCTGCCCTCGGTCGCCGTTTCACCACCGCGTCGTCTTCGTTCTTCTGTGAGCACTGGCTACTCACACGTCTTCTTCACTTCTGCTTCGTCGTCGAATCACCACTTCTTCTCGTTACTTCGAAACTCCAATCGCAACTGGTTCTCGCAATGTCTTCTCGATCCCAAGATCGATGCCGAGCGAAAATTGACTTTGTTCGCTATTACAGTCCGACTTAAACTTCGAACATTTCTATCTAACCCAGGTACTACGTTCCCTAGGATTTACACATCAGCAGTGGAATAAACGTACAATAAGTCCCGTTTTTCACACTCAAATAAATGTCATCGGCGCATTCTGAATTAACGTTTTTGGTTGACAAATCGCAAAATGTCTGCCATTCTTTTCAGAATCTCATGCCCGAATCAGACCACGTGACTCTTCGGCTGCTCACAGTGTTGACGATCGTCTGCTGCGCGAAACGCTGTTTTCGTGCCTCCTCAAGCTTTGACTGATTTTTGTAGCGCATTTGTGTTTGTGATTTCTACTGTTATATTCGCTAATGCCACAATTCAATTTATTAATTATCTATTAAATACGCCAATTAATTGTCTAGCTTAACTGTTACTTAGTATCAATAATTACACAGGTTATTAGTTAATTGATTCGTTTGTTAAGGAGCGTTTATTCGCTACAAATGCCCCCCTTCAAAAGTCTGTTCACAGGCTTTAACTTACTCACATACTTAACAAACTAATCTATAAACTATCTTCCTTTACCTTACCTAACACAACCAAATTGCTGTTCTACACCTATTTATATACAACTTATCATTCATCAAAGGTTCACTATATATCACTCTAGTCCCCTGCTCAAGTAATCTGAAATTACATTGTTGGACCCCTTGATGTACCTAATAGTAAACGAATAATTTTGCAAGGCTAGACTCCATCTCATAACCCTTGCATTTTTCATCCTTCCTTCTTTCATATACTGCAATCCGCAATGGTCTGTCTCAATCACAAACTGCTTGCCGCATAAATATCTGTCGAACCTACTTACGCCCCACATTATGGCTAAGCATTCTCGTTCTTCCACCGAATATCTCGTCTCACGCTCAAGTAACTTCCTGCTCGCATATGCTATGGGATGATTCACCCCCTCATATTCCTGCATTATTACGCATCCGATCCCTTTTCCACTTGCATCCGTCTGCAATATGAACTCCTTCTCTAAGTTCGGTAATCTCAGAATTGGTGCCTTTGCCAGTTCTTCTTTCAACTGCATAAAACTGTTCTCCAATTTCTCGTTCCATTCAACATTTCCGGGTGACAACTTCTTTGTCAAATCACTTAGCGGTGCCATTATTTCTGCACAGTGTGGAATGAATTTTCTATAGTAATTCACTGCTCCGATGAAACTCCTCACTTGTTTTTTCGTCTTTGGTCTAGGCATATCAATGATCTTGTCCACAGACTCTTCTTTTGGACTGATGTCATCATTATTCAACGTGTGACCCAAGAAATCTATTTTTCCGTACCCTAATGAGCATTTCTTTGGCTTCAATGTTAGGTTGGCTTCCCTAACCCTTTCAAAAAATATCTCCAGTGTTTCCAAGTGATCCTTCCATCCTTCATTGTGGGCTAATATGTCATCCACATAACTTTCAAGGTTTTCTGTTCCATGCAGAATTTTCCTGATTAGTCTGTTGTAACTCGAAGCACTATTTACTAATCCGAATGGTAAGCTTCACATTGCCTCAACACTTTTAACTCATTCTTATTATCAACTCACTATTCTACTTATTATGTATGCCACCATCTCAACATATGGCGTTCATCCATCTTATGTTTCACATTGAATGATCTTTGTCATTTCACTAACATCTTATTATTCCTCGTACTTTACCCACTGGACAAAGTACTTCTTCTTATCTTAACTATTTTCAGTTACTCAACTTTTTCTTTATTTATCTAAGTGACTCAACATCACACTCAGACACTGTATTCTAATTAATCTCAACTTATTACTTAACTACTACACAACTTCAACAATTATACCACTATCTCACTTGATCCTGTGATTCACCTTACTAATCACTACAACTCATAAAACTGCTTTAACTGCAACTCAACTTAATTTCACATTATTGCTTATTTACATTTCTTCCTTCATTAAATACTCTCCACTAGCTACTGTCAGCTTCTGTCTGCAGTACCTCTTCTCATGTAATGACAGTCCAGCCTGTCCGTATCTGACTTACTATTTCTGTTCACCTTCTCGTATAAATTCAACGTCATGCCATTTTGTGTTTCCAGTTCACCTGTGTGCTTCTCTCCAAAACTCAATGCATCTGCATCATCTCCAAAAGTTTTCAACTCAACATCTTCTTGTGTTTCAACTTCTCCACTGTAGTCTCTGCTACTTCTCCATTTATCCACATTATTGTTAGGATATGACCATTCTCTGTCATTCCATAACCGATTTTTCTTCCAATTCACATCATTGTATCTACTACAATTCTCATTCTGACTTCTACCAGAATTAACACCCTGTTCTCCTCTGTACCATGTTCTACTGTTCCAATGGTTTCCACTTTTTACAACCTCATCTCTATTACTTCTATATCTCCAATTGAGATCACTAGGTCTGTCACACCTAACTCCAAAATTACTACTAGACTCTCTCCTGTCATGTCTGTAGTTTCTCCAATCACACTTACTTGTGTCACTCCTCTGACTACTGTTCCATTTTATATTTCTCCTATCCACATTTGGATTCTCTTTGTATTCGTTATACATCCTCTCATTGGATCTTCTTGACTGTGTCTCATTAGACTTATTTCTATCCCCTCGATTTCTCCAGTCTACTCTTCCGTTCTGCCATTTATTCTGATCTACACGACTCTTATTTAATTCACTTTTTCCACCTGTGATTAAATATTTATTATTCGTCTCTACCAATCTCAATGGTTCACCTCTGTAATTCCTTTTCGTCGTTTTATTAAAAGCTGGCTTCCTGTTATCTGTGTAACTCCAGTCTCTGGTTTTATTCCACTGTTTATTTACTGTTTCATACCGTCTCTGCATTCCTTTAGCAGTTTCATTTAAATTCGGCCTTTCCGCAACTTTGAATGGTCTGTATTTATTGTCCCTTCTATCCTCCTTGTATCTTCTATACAGTAGTCCATTTCTCTTGACATATGGCATTACATCTATTCTGCTATCTTGACCATCCCAATCTGTTGCTCCATCCAAATGTTTCTTTAACGTCTCATCTTGACTTCGCATTTCCTGTATCTCTTTTGTTGTCACGTTTAGATCAGGCATCTTTGTTATCTTCAATGGTTTATACTTTGTTGTTCTTTTGACCTCAGCTCTGGTCTCAACTGCTGCTGCTGTATTTGTTTCCTCTGTCTCATTTACTGTTACATCGTCAGTGAATTTCACTGACTTTTTGTCATGTACTGATCTATCTCTAGATTTAGATCTGTCTCTCAATATGCTCTTGCATTTCACTTCAACAATTGCATTCTCTGATTCTCCACTGATTATATCCTCCTGTTTTCCATGTGTGACCTGGTATTGTATACCTTTGATCATCCCGATTATCACTGGCTTTACTGGTTTCTCCATCACCATTGCTTGTACTTCTCCACTAAAGAATTCACTCTCTATGTTTATCTTGGCCAGTGGAAAACATCTCAAACTTCCATCGACCAACACACAATGTGTCTCCTCACCCGTCAAATCTGTGTCGTCTATTAACGAACGTTTAATTATGCAACATGTCGATCCAGAATCATAGAGACAACTGACATTTCTCCCGTTCACTTTTACTTCATGTTCACTTCTGTTTTCTAGATTCATGCATCCGACATTGGTTCCAGTCACCAAAGCACTTGCAGCTGTTTGCATGGGTAATGCTTTAATCATCTTGTCATCTACCCTATGTTGGTCCTTTGTAACATTACTCATTTTCTGCATTTCAATCTGCTGTCTGGCCCTATATGTCTGATTCTCGAATATTTGCACTGCGGCTGCAGTGTGTCTGACAGCTTCTTTATTCTTGTGTGGGCACGAATATGCCTTATGGTTCTCACCGCAGAGAAAACAAGTAATTTTATGTCCCACGGTGTTCTCACGTTCTCGACTGAACCCTCTGTTTGAACTTACACCACGGTTCACTTCCCGATTTATTCTTACATCATTTCTACTCCTGTTTTGGCTGTTACCAAATCCTTCTTTGGATTTATTCTCAAAGGGTCTGTTGTTTGTCCTTTCGTTGTGGAATTTCACATCTGGTTTTATGCTTGCCTCTGCATATTTGTAGCCATGTGCCTCTATGTATGACTCCGCACACGCTAACATTTCTTTCAAACTTGTCTTCCCTTTCTCTTTGATAAACATTCTTAGCTCTGTGCTGCACGTCAGGTAAAATTGATCCTTTAATAACAATTCTTCTACTCCTTCATAGGTCTCTTCAAAGCCTGCTTGAGCAATCCATTGCTGCATGTAGCGTCGCAGTCTATAAATAAAATTGGTCGGTGTTTCTCCGGCTTCCATTTTGCTTGTCTTGAACCTGTGTCTATATCCACCTTCAGTTAACTGGAATCGTTTTAGCAACTGTGTCTTCAGACATTCATAATCTTGAGCTTCCTCCACAGACAGTCTCTGGTATACTTCCAGTGCTCTTGACTCAAGGTGTCTAGCTAACACTAGTGACCACACTTCCTTCTTTATCTCGTATGCTACACAAGTTCGTTCGAACCGCAACAGGTAAGCGTCTAAACAATCTTTGTTTTCGTTGAAGATGGGGAATTTGATATCCCTCATCCCTCTGCTGTTCCTGTTGTTTTCCCCTTGTTGTGGATTGTCACCAACCATTGTGAATGAAGCACTTCCACTTTCTCTGTCCTGACCTCTGGACTCAATTTCTCTCATTCTCACTTGTGATTCAATCCGTGCTAATTCTAACTGTAGCTCATGTGCACGTTGTTCTCGTGCTTCAGTCGCTTCACGGATCTGTCTGGCATCTGATTCTGCGGCTAAGCGTTTTTCTCTTGCTTCTGTCTCCGCACTCCTAATTGCTTCTAACTCAATTTCGGCCTTTCTAGCCTGCATCGCTGCTTGGGTCTTCCTGTCTTTGGCTTCAGCCTCAAGCCTTCTTGTATCTGCAGCTGCCTGAGCATCTAATTCGGCTCTTCTTATTTCCGCCTCCGCTTTCTTGGCCTCGGCTGCTAACTCAGCTTTCTTTATCTCAGCCTCCGCTTTCTTGGCATCAGCTGCTAGCTCAGCTTTCTTTACCTCTGCCTCGGCTTTCTTTACCTCTGCCTCGGTCTCAATCCTCTTTAATTCCTCAGCGGCTTCCTTTGCAAACGCCCTTTCTGCTATTCTATCTTGCCGCTGTTCCGCCTGTCTTTCTTTAACAAACGTACGGAGCTCCTCTCCACTTAGCTCTAACTCTTTGGCTATCTTCGCCCAGCTTTCAAAATCACTGTTGGCCATCACTTACTGACTTACTTCAAATTAGCAAGTAGCAAAATATAGGCAAAAAATGCGCTATATAATTTCTGAACACAGAAATCAATTCAATTTATCAGTCGCTGTGGACTCTTTAAAATACACTCTACAGTTCTAAAATGCAAGTCTCTATCAGTTCAGCTTTACATCCAAAAAATCAATATACTAGCAATATTGTTCTATGCTGTTTCTAGTGTCATTAATGTTCAATTAGATCAGTTTTTAAGCTGACTAAAATCCCGGAATCTGAGTTCCCATACTGTCGCATACCAGGTCTTACCCTAGACGCTTTATAAACTCAGGGATTCGTAATGGGTGATCAAGAATGATTACTAGAATTGACCTACAACAAGAACAAGCTGTATTTCATTTTTGATGTATATTATAAATATCAACATTCAACAGTAAATAATATTCAATACCCTAACTACCTATTGTGGCGTATTTATCTACTAAAATATTATAAGGTGCTTAGCTTCCTCAAGAGTTCCCTTCTTGAGTAGATGATGAGGTCCTTGTTCTTGACACAGGGAAACTGGATCGGAAGGAAAGATGGGAAGAAAGGTCGCTTCTCCCTGGCTGCCCTCGGTCGCCGTTTCACCACCGCGTCGTCTTCGTTCTTCTGTGAGCACTGGCTACTCACACGTCTTCTTCACTTCTGCTTCGTCGTCGAATCACCACTTCTTCTCGTTACTTCGAAACTCCAATCGCAACTGGTTCTCGCAATGTCTTCTCGATCCCAAGATCGATGCCGAGCGAAAATTGACTTTGTTCGCTATTACAGTCCGACTTAAACTTCGAACATTTCTATCTAACCCAGGTACTACGTTCCCTAGGATTTACAGATCAGCAGTGGAATAAACGTACAATAAGTCCCGTTTTTCACACTCAAATAAATGTCATCGGCGCATTCTGAATTAACGTTTTTGGTTGACAAATCGCAAAATGTCTGCCATTCTTTTCAGAATCTCATGCCCGAATCAGACCACGTGACTCTTCGGCTGCTCACAGTGTTGACGATCGTCTGCTGCGCGAAACGCTGTTTTCGTGCCTCCTCAAGCGTTGACTGATTTTTGTAGCGCATTTGTGTTTGTGATTTCTACTGTTATATTCGCTAATGCCACAATTCAATTTATTAATTATCTATTAAATACGCCAATTAATTGTCTAGCTTAACTGTTACTTAGTATCAATAATTACACAGGTTATTAGTTAATTGATTCGTTTGTTAAGGAGCGTTTATTCGCTACAGAAAGCACGGTACAGAAAACTAGAAATAGGCGAGAAAGTACTATTGCTATTACCAAGTTCAAAGAACAAGATGTTAGTGAAATGGAAGGGACCATTCGTGGTGAGAGATAAAATCGGAGATCATGATTATAGGATAGAGATTGAGAAAGGTAAAGTCAAGACTTACCATATCAACATGCTGAAGAAGTATAATGAGAGAGAAGAAGAAAAACCAGGTAAGATAGTGGCATATGTATCAGCAATTGTGCATGATGGAAAGGAAGGAGAAGATGAAGAAGAAGAAATATTGGACTTGTACGTAAGTAAGCAGACAGAAACTTACAAAGATGTGGACATAAATCCCAAGCTGGAAGAAGGTCAGAAGAGAGACTTAAGGAATTTATTGAAACGATATGAAGATATTTTCACGGACAAACCTGGAAGAACAGATTTGGTCAAGCATGAAATACATTTGACAAACGAGGAACCAGTTAGACAGAGAGCGTATCCAACTCCATATCATTTACAAAAGGAAATCGATAAGGAAATTCAGACAATGTTGGAGAATAATATAATAGAGAGATCGGAGGCAGCTTACGCAGCACCATTGGTGGTGGTAAAGAAGGCAGACGGTAGCAATAGGCTGTGTTGCAACTACAAACAGCTGAATAAGGTTACAGTATTTGACCCTGAACCTATGATGTCAAACGAAGATATATTTAATAAGCTGAGTGGGAGCAGAATCTACAGTAAGTTTGATTTTTGCAAGGGCTACTGGCAGATTCCAATGAGTCCAGAGTCGAAAGATTATACCACGTTCATTTGTGCCAATGGCATGTATAAATTCAATGTAATGCCATTCGGATTAGTAAATAGTGCTTCAAGTTACAACAGACTAATCAGAAAAATTCTGCATGGAACAGAAAACCTTGAAAGTTATGTGGATGACATATTAGCCCACAATGAAGGATGGAAGGATCACTTGGAAACACTGGAGATATTTTTTGAAAGGGTTAGGGAAGCCAACCTAACATTGAAACCAAAGAAATGCTCATTAGGGTACGGAAAAATAGATTTCTTGGGTCACACGTTGAATAATGATGACATCAGTCCAAAAGAAGAGTCTGTGGACAAGATCATTGATATGCCTAGACCAAAGACGAAAAAACAAGTGAGGAGTTTCATCGGAGCAGTGAATTACTATAGAAAATTCATTCCACACTGTGCAGAAATAATGGCACCGCTAAGTGATTTGACAAAGAAGTTGTCACCTGGAAATGTCGAATGGAATGAGAAATTGGAGAACAGTTTTATGCAGTTGAAAGAAGAACTGGCAAAGGCACCAATTCTGAGATTACCGAACTTAGAGAAGAAGTTCATATTGCAGACGGATGCAAGTGGAAAAGGGATCGGATGCGTAATAATGCAGGAATATGAGGGGGTGAATCATCCCATAGCATATGCGAGCAGGAAGTTACTTGAGCGTGAGACGAGATATTCGGTGGAAGAAAGAGAATGCTTAGCCATAATGTGGGGCGTAAGTAGGTTCGACAGATATTTATGCGGCAAGCAGTTTGTGATTGAGACAGACCATTGCGGATTGCAGTATATGAAAGAGGGAAGAATGAAAAATGCAAGGGTCATGAGATGGAGTCTAGCCTTGCAAAATTATTCGTTTACTATTAGATACATCAAGGGGTCCAACAATGTAATTTCAGATTACTTGAGCAGGGGACTCGAGTGATATATAGTGAACCTTTGATGAATGATAAGTTGTATATAAATAGGTGTAGAACAGTAATTTTGTTGTGTTATGTAAGGTAAAGGAAGATAGTTTATAGATTAGTTTGTTAAGTATGTGAGTAAGTTAAAGCCTGTGAACAGACTTTTGAAGGGGGGCATTTGTAGCGAATAAACGCTCCTTAACAAACGAATCAATTAACTAATAACCTGTGTAATTATTAATACTAAGTAACAGTTAAGCTAGACAATTAATTGGCGTATTTAATAGATAATTAATAAATTGAATTGTGGCATTAGCGAATATAACAGTAGAAATCACAAACACAAATGCGCTACAAAAATCAGTCAAAGCTTGAGGAGGCACGAAAACAGCGTTTCGCGCAGCAGACGATCGTCAACACTGTGAGCAGCCGAAGAGTCACGTGGTCTGATTCGGGCATGAGATTCTGAAAAGAATGGCAGACATTTTGCGATTTGTCAACCAAAAACGTTAATTCAGAATGCGCCGATGACATTTATTTGAGTGTGAAAAACGGGACTTATTGTACGTTTATTCCACTGCTGATCTGTAAATCCTAGGGAACGTAGTACCTGGGTTAGATAGAAATGTTCGAAGTTTAAGTCGGACTGTAATAGCGAACAAAGTCAATTTTCGCTCGGCATCGATCTTGGGATCGAGAAGACATTGCGAGAACCAGTTGCGATTGGAGTTTCGAAGTAACGAGAAGAAGTGGTGATTCGACGACGAAGCAGAAGTGAAGAAGACGTGTGAGTAGCCAGTGCTCACAGAAGAACGAAGACGACGCGGTGGTGAAACGGCGACCGAGGGCAGCCAGGGAGAAGCGACCTTTCTTCCCGTCTTTCCTTCCAATCCAGTTTCCCTGTGTCAAGAACAAGGACCTCATCATCTACTCAAGAAGGGAACTCTTGAGGAAGCTAAGCACCTTATAATATTTTAGTAGATAAATACGCCACAATAGGTAGTTAGGGTATTGAATATTATTTACTGTTGAATGTTGATATTTATAATATACATCAAAAATGAAATACAGCTTGTTCTTGTTGTAGGTCAATTCTAGTAATCATTCTTGATCACCCATTACGAATCCCTGAGTTTATAAAGCGTCTAGGGTAAGACCTGGTATGCGACACTGTGTTTTGGCGAAACGACAGCCACATTCAGATGTTGGGTGCTGTTTATTGACGAAACGACAGACACATTCAGATGTTGGGTGCTGTTTATTGGCGAAACGACAGCCACATTCAGATGTCGGGTGCTGTTTATTGGCGAAACGACATCCACATTCAGATGTTGGGTGCGGTTTATTGACGAAACGACAGACACATTCAGATGTTGGGTGCTGTTTATTGGCGAAACGACAGCCACATTCAGATGTTGGGTGCTGTTTATTGGCGAAACGACAGACACATTCAGATGTTGGGTGCTGTTTATTCGCGAAACGACAGACACATTCAGATGTTGGATGCTGTTTATTGGCGAAACGACAGCCACATTCAGATGTTTGGTGCTGTGTTTTGGCGAAACGACAGCCACATTCAGATGTTGGGTGCTGTTTATTGGCAAAAAGACTTGAAATTTTGATGTTGGGATGAGAAGAAAACTTTTAAACAGTATCCGACTATCATGAGATTGGAGATAGAAATAGAAGAATACGCCTATTAAAATTCCCTGCAAGGCTAGCAAACCGACAAATACATATTTCCACGGATTAGACATTGCGCTCGGTTAAAAAAAATCAAAAAAATCAAATAGCCTATGCTGCGTATGCATAGGCTATAGGCCTATATATACACGATTGAAGGCCTATAGGCAAAAGCAATTGAAACTTTAGCGCTGTAGACCTATAGGCATATGGTAAAGGTCTGTGTTGTACATCCGTGCACATTATATAGTGTGTGCATCAATGTCCACGTAGGCCTATACGCTATGCGATGCAGCTTGCTGACAATAGCATGAATCGACTTTAACTTTCAAAGTCTGATCTGATTATACACGCTATAGGCTATTATCTTTCGTTCGCCAGGAAATCGCGACAAGACAGTGTCAATACTGAAAAAATTGGAGGCGTAACCAGTTGAATCGCAATCTACATGTTTGCGATTCGCTCATTTATAAGAGTATAATAATAAGACATTCTGTCACCTCTCTTCTCGCCTTTTAACAGTTGAAAAAAGATTCGACAGATGAGAGAGCGTCATATGCGGTAGGCCTAGCAGAAGGCCTAAAATGTCCGCCCCAGAAACAAACCCGATTTCTGCCCTCCCCCCTCAAAGCAAGGGGCTGTATTAAACACTGGCCTTTAAGTATACGCATTATAGTCCAATATCATGCAGTTTTGAGTATCCCTATAGGCCTACGGTCCGTGCATCGAATGCATAGCCTATATCAGCCTTCTGAGTATCACTTGACGACGGGTATAGGATAGCCTACCTGCAGAGCGTGAGACAATAATAGTAATAGGACTATCAACAGCATCTAATTCTTTGATCGCAAGTGTCGCGCGCCTGCTTACGATTAGATCTGTCGAGTGTCAAAAGACGATTTGCTGAAAATTATCCAATATCAATAGGTCGATTAATCTACCAGATTAAGATTGATTTGACTGCAAAAATAACTCGGGCACAAATGGTGTCATTTTATGTGACATTGTGAAAAAATGTGGAAAAGAGGAAGACATTTTATAGGTCAAAATACTAAAACGGTCATCAGTTTTTAAAATATATTTTCATGAAATGTTTGCCGAAGGATTAAACAAATTAAAGGTCGGTTGAAAAATTCGACCCGGGAAAGGCCGCCGTCGATGTCGGTGGTTGACACAGGCGACGGACTATTTGAGAAGACGGCCTACATCAACCAAAATAACAACAAATAGGCCTAAAACTAAAAATAATAATAACAACCCATGCAATTATCTCTTAGATCCTTAGATAGTTTCTACCTCGAGCGGCAAAATGATAATATTGATAATATTAATAAAAAATATTATTAGGCCCTATTCGTCTGCCTATGGAGACAATTAGGCCTATATAGCACTCACTCTGAACTTAATTCATGAGATAGCGCTAGAGGAACGCAAAAGCTATAAATAAATATTTATACGATAAAGATAGTGACGTCACCAACCAATATCGCTGTTGGAAGACGATCGTCAAAACTTCATATTGCGAAAAAGTATTTGTTTCCGTAGCCTATCGTCAGCGTTCGATTTCTACATCTTTCGCGAAATCAAGTATTTGTGACTCCGATGATCGATTCGTTTAAAACGATCCATTCGGGAAACAAAGTAATTAGGCTATACATTTTCTTGTCTTCCGAAGCGTCTTTACAAATTTCGCCGTTATCCCACGTGACGGTCGTCAATGGCAACGTAGTATTGTTTTAAGAGTCGGTTGATTATAGCAAAAGAATTTTTAAAAGGCGAAGCCGTATTTCAAGTATATGCTACGCTTTATCTATTCAGTTATTATAGCGATGGTAGGCCTATTAATAGGCCTATAAAAAATTGAATGGCGTCGGTCTTGCAGCTCTTGCTCATTTTTTTCAATGATCAATGAAGTTTTTCTAAGGCTACAGACCTTTACAGGCTAATTGATAGATCACAAAACTATGGGTTTCTAAAATTCCTCTGATATTGTTACATGTACCCATGTGAAGTTGTTAATTTTTTTAGTTTATGTACCTGCTTTTCTGTGCTGATTAATTTTAGTAAACAGCATTTCCCATTCACCTAAGCTTCCATTCGAAAGAAGGCGCTGCTGTACCGGTAGGGCCTAGGCTACGTTTCGTTAACAGCATCAATGTGACCGTTGAATCAAATACGTTTCGCCAGAGAGCGCTGTAATAGTAACTGCATTCTCGATTTTGTATTCATACTTTGCATAGACCTAGGCCTACATCAACCAAAAACAGTCAGACTAAGTATATTATAAAATAATATAAATATTACAAGAAGCCGGTTTGTTTTGAATCTCAAATTGGAAAAAATCAGTAGCCAAGGTCTATAATTCAAGTTCTGTTGAATGTAGGCCTAAAGATCAGAATACCCAGCAGTCAGCTGTGCTTTGAGTCATTGTATGAGTCGGATAATATTATTATTCTGGCAAGAATTTTTCCAGAGAGTGGAACAGCAGGAAGCCTGGAATGATTCCCATAGTTTTATTTAAGGAAACATGGTGGCGTTAGAACCGGTGAAAAGTGGGTTCCTTCATTCGGAAAATTTATATAGCGCCCCTTCCAGAAGCCTATACTCAGCGCTACGGGATTGAGTGGGAATGCTTGACGATGAGAAGACCGTTTGTAGGACTGGAGACAGTGGGGCGATTGATACGATAGCGATCTACATGTATACTTGCTCAGGGCTTAAAGTGTGGCAGGACGGTCATGGACGGCGTCCTAGCTGAGACTTATTTTCAAATCTCTATGCCGTCCTGCCACTTATTAGGCCAGCACACCTGAAAATGTAAGGGGCGTCCTGCCACTTTTTTGGAAAGGTAAGGGGCGTCCAGGCACTTCTTGTTTGCACTTTTAGCACTGTACTTGCTATGTTCGCTCAGATAGTTATACATGTATTACGACAGTTAAGTGGTTTTAGAATGGAAATTGTGCTGGTTTGACGCAATCGGGCTATAGTAGGCCTATACACCGAAGCCGTCTGTGACGCATGTTCTTAACCTTTCTGACCTCTGGATACATATACTCCTAATCAAACCTGATCCTATAATTATAAACTGGCTCATCAATTCTGACTTGATTGAGCACCGCTGTGTAAACTGGTTCTGCACCATTGTAAGAGGCCGGAAGTAATTGAAATTATTGGGGCAGATGGCGCTATTATCGCCGGAGTCTCGATGTGCTGCATGGAGTATCCATAAATCACCCTCTGAAAGCCGAACTGTTAAACAATTTCATATTGTCTTCAGGGAAATTGAAAGGTGATAAATTAAGTGGATGTGGCTGATGTACGAAATGAAAACTGTAAAGCTTATAGGCCTATATACAAGGAGTGAAAAGAAAGGAGGACTTTCCGTTGTAAAGAAGATTGCCTTGCTTTGGAACCCGTCAATAAACATGATTCCATGACCCCATGGCATGCATGCAACTGTAACACGTATGCAAGTTTGATATCGTGCGTATCATACTTTGTGAAACACATTGTTTAAACTTTCAAATTTCAATCGTAATCGTGATAGACTATCCAAATTTCTAAAGCGCCACTCGAAAGTCAACCGCCAGTTTATTCATGCACGAGCGCTTTAGTTTATGTCAACAAAGCACGCTATAAATTACTCTCTTTGTTATCCATTGCGGATAGATCCTAATAATTAGAATCTGCATGAAGCTTGTCTCCCAAGTCCCATCCACCATTCCACCTAGATCATCAGCAGTTGAACTGCAATCAAGCAATTATATTCGGCAGCAAATTCCCTTGGAAGTCATTTGTCAAGCAAACTGTTCAGATGTCACGCAGTAACTGGAAATAAAAGATTGCGTGAAGCGTTTCTTTAATTTTCTTTTTTTGCATTAGAAGCTCTTTATATTTGATTTCTTGGTTCATCCACTTGAAGAAATAATAGGCTATATAGTTTAGTATGCTATAGGTTTATTCAACTTATTTTTTGTTGATTGCTGAGTTATGGCCCTGATGTCCGGAGAAACAATTAGTACTCATGCAATTCGACAGCCGCTTGTAGTCTTTCATGTTGGACCTATAGAAGTCATTATATTTGCTCTATTGTTTGTGCAACAACGAAAGCGATGCATTCAGATCCACTTATATCAAAAAGTTAGAAAACAAGAGCACGGACAAAAAGGCAGTTCTTCAGCCGATGATATTTTGCTATGAACGCCGTAGCATAGCTGTTCTATTCAGAATAATATTCCTCACAGAATTCGGCATAGTCGCAATAATAAATTTTCTAAATACATGACCGTTCGTGCAGACGGGTACTTGCCGACTACACACGGGTTCTTTGAGACGAGGAGAGCTACAGCTCGTCACGGTGATGTGCACGCATGATCACCGAGGCACGCGAGATCATTCTGGCCGGGCATGCAGGGCCGGGCGCCACATCAGCCATAGGAGAGCGCGAGACAATCAGTGTCCCGGAAGGACGGAAGTACCCATGTTCGCTTCTAAGCATCCGCTGGCACTGTAGTCTTTGAGGAACTACCACCGGTTGCTGCTGCTGCTGCGGCAGGGATCGACGATGCTGGCGATGAACAAGGCGTCTTGAGTCAGTGGTCGCTATAGCGTATTGTTATTTCTCCAGGTCATGCAATATTCGAATTATAACGGGTCATTAGCAAATATCCGCGCGGTGCAGACCCGAACGAGATGCTAAGTAATTTCGCCAGATCAGGCAAGATCGGAATTACGGTGGACGGGCGCGTGCCATTAACCGCTGCATGGAATCAACGGCGATCGCCGCCATTTTAACGGAAGAGGAAAAGCCTGAATCGCGAGTGCGCGTGCGCCGACGGAAGTGACCGCGGTCGTGCGGACGGAGTGGTTTAAACGGCGAACGTTTCCGTTGTTCCCTAAGAGTTGACTTCCGCCCGTTTCTTTGGTGCATGCTCCGACGGGGCGATGAAAGGATATTGTCGCTCAAGAGAGGTTGGCTACACACACAGTGACACACAGGTGTGCCCACGTGCGTGCCTGGGGCATGGATTCTTTCCCGCTGGTCAGATGGGTGCTGGGTGGTTTTGGCGCTGCGGGGCGACATTTATCGGTTATATCCATCTGGACATGTTATATATTTCGTTTAGTGCCGTCCGAGGAAATAGGATTACTGCAAACTTATTTATATATTTTTTATTTATACTTACATGTATATATATATATATTATAGATACAAGCATGTATTTACGACATAAGTCTTAAATCATAACTAGAATATATAATTATCACAGTCGTTGTGAATATTATTATATATGAATGTCTTCTATAGCTTTTTAGCTGTCGACCTTTGTTTCTTTGTTTCTTTCGTTCTTTCTTTCTGTCTCTAAATCTGTCTTTTATAGTTAAAAATTCACGGAAGTAATAGGCAGGGAAGTAAAAATTTTGATGGAAGTAAGGAACTTACAATTGTAAATGTCGAAGGTTGACAGCGAACAAACTGCTTTTGTCGGAAATCATTGATGACTAAATTATATACGAATCAAAAGTAGAGGATGTTCAGAACACCTGACGACGATTTCATTTTGCCAAGACGTTTGATGACCCATAATAGTCACCAGGTGATACCAACCCCGGTTTCCCCTATGATCCATTAACTCTTTGCATGCAGAGCAGAGCTTCAATTTTTAAACTTCTTTTGTCCCTTTTTGTGTCTATATTTCTTTAACTTTTGCAATTAGTCGCATGATCACTCGCATCTACTTTATCACTGGTATATTTCAACATTTTTTATCAGTTCTGTGCCTTTTTGAGATTTTTACTTTCTTATAGTTATGACCAGTTTCTTTTCCTTTGTTCTTCTCCACAGCAGCTGTGGCAGAAGTCGAGTGGGTGTAATAAATTACAACTAGTAGGCTAATCTGAATTATACTGCAGGACTCATTTGTTTCATTTCCGATCCTCGACTAGAAAATCACAAGACAATGATTCGCAGCCTATCTTCATTTAAAATGACAGCGTCAAATACTACAAAGCAGGGCTGTTTTTAAGGAATTTTTGGAACTGCACAACAGTGCACAACTCCTTTTTTCTTTCCCATCCTACACGGCAAATTAGGCCTACTTCCAATCGGAGGACAATGACCATTTTTTGCTAGTTTTTTTACTGTACAGAAGTGCTTCTGCAACAGCACAAAACCATTTAGAACTGCACATTTTATGTACAACTGCACGTTAAAAAGCCCTGCTACAAAGTGGACAGAGTTTCTAGAGTTTCAATCCCAACAGTTATAGCTTCTCCAGAATCCTCCACACCTTACCCCACCCGGTGCAGTTATCCCATTGGCACACCATCGCGTAAAGCCATGCGCTTATTTACGATCTGACCGAGATGTCCGTCGTTGATTTCTCGCTCTTCCGGGAACTGGACGGCCGCACCCCCGCCCGCCGATTGAGCATTCAGCCACGCGGAACTGATCGACGCGCTCATTGCCAGCGTTACCGGTTCGGCGCCGCTCTGTCTCCACTTAAGAATCGGAGTTCCGGCCTGCGATGAAGATACGGTGCTGGCCAACAAAGCCTCGGCGGCGATAGAGAGGCTGTGGAGGTCGACGGGCCGTGACGGCGATCCGCTTTCAGGCTTTCAGCCGTTCGGGAAGGCATCAACTGCAGCCTTCGGTAATTCTTCGAGGATCGAATAAAGATGCGACGACGAGCTGCTGACAAGTCCGACCGATGACTACATATAAAAGCTGTGACGAATGATACCGAAAATGCCTCTATGTGTGTGTGTGTTTGTGTCGCCTCTAGCGGTAAAAACTGTCCGTCGCTGAAACGATTCTGTTCGGGTGTGATTTGGAATGTGCTTCGGGACCGGATGGACGCATTGAATGCTGTCGAGGCGCCCGAAAGAGGTCGCTAATGTCGTTGATTGGGACAACGGCGGAAAAGAAGTTTCGGGCAGGAATAGAATTATTATTATATGACACAGTGTATCAGATGAGACATGCGTCTATTATATAGGTATACGAGCCAGATATAATATCTCGTTTATTTACATACGACGAGCACTCATTTGCATATCACATGATCTCATTTGCATGTCACGTGATTCAGCTGATTGAAACACGTTTGGACGTTTTATGTCTGTTTTTAACGATCGTATATATACAAACGCCTCTTCCCTCTACATGATCTGCCGATATTTATTTATTGACATCAACACCGATTCAGTGATTCATGGTCGGAATATTCATCATGAAGAGTGTTAGCGACGTGAAGTCAAATAAAATTAAATCAAATGTATTGAAATCGAGTTCAGTAGCAAATACATTCACAATGCACAAGTAATATACATACATGTAGCAGCAAAAACTTTACCACACAAAGTCAGGTGTATAAGTTATATAGGCACCGTAGGCTTGAGAATGTAGTACGGTAACAGCACAGGATATAAGGTGAACCGACTCATGAAGAGAAGAAGCTCAAAGGCTTAGCCTATCTAGTCATACGCATTACAGTTAGACCATGCAGGCCCATTGCATGGTTTAAAGTATGCATGTAGCTGGGGGTTATAGACGGCATCCAGGCATTCAGTGGCATAGCGAGGAATTTATTATTGGGGGGGGGGGGGGGGTATGAACGGATGCCCTTCCTGACACCAACCCACGGGATTAGAGTAAACAAATTAAATAATAAAAAAGCGGCTAAAGTAACAAAGGGAAGAAAACACTTGTTAGTACAAAGGCTACAAACAAATGTTTTGTTTTTCTTATTTAAGTGGATAAATAACCTCTTTAAAAGTTTGTCCATAGCCAATAGGGGGTTTAACTTCCTAACCCTCCCTTGTCTACACCACTGCATGCACTTATTTTTGCGACATTGGTTAAATAGTAGAGACTCAATGCTGCCACTGCCGCTGCTGCTACTACTACCACTACCACTACCACCACCACTACCACAACCACTACCACTACCACTACTACTACTACTACTACTACTACTACTACTACCACTACTACTACTACTACTACTACTACTACTACTACTACTACTACTACTACTACCACCACTACCACCAAAAATGGCCTACTACTACCACCATGCACCACCACTACTGCTGCTACTACTACTAGACTATAGACTATAGTAACAGTACTGGAAGTAGAAGTCGAAGCATCCAGTATATTGTAGGTTTATTAGTGTCACAGCCGTTACTATATGCATCTGCGACCCACAGTGATTTCTGCGATCATAACATCAATAGTTTTCATCGTTTTCTCTTAATGAGTCTGGAGTGCATAAATATCCAAAGCAAAAAATGTGCATCGGCCTATAGACATTTTTAGCAGGGATGAAACTCTGAATTTTGAAAAAGGTCAGATCCGGTTGAAAAGAGGCTAGAAAAGGCTAGATAGACAATTTATTTGAAAATACATGAATTTTTCTATTTTCCTGGTTCAAATTTCTGACGACCATGTTTTAGTCGTCCGATGATAACATTTGCTGTCTTTTCCTTCCAGATAAAATTTCTGATGACCTTTTTTAGTCTTTCGTTCCAAAATTTACAATGTTTGGTCCAAGATCATAAATTTGTCGACTGTTTCCCGTCTTTTGTGCAATTTCACTGTTAACAAATAGATTTTTATGCAAAAAGTTGGAAAACCCACCGTCAGAAAAAAGCCAGATCCTGACCAAGAAACCTAGATGAGACCGAAAAACGTAGATCTAGGTGGAAAAAGCTATGAGTGGCAGCCCTGATTTTTGTATTTATAATACGTTCCTGCGAATCGTGTCCAGCCATTCAGCTTGAATTGTCAATTACAGCCATCTTATATAATATTATATAGTTGCTTAATCGTAAGCATGCGTGACATTTGCGCTCAAAGAAGATGCAGCATTAACATAGGCGTATGGCCCGCTACGGGCGATTTCAGCAGTGGGGCGGGGGCAAAGATTGAACTTCTGCCCGAAAAATATATCCGGAAAAAAGTTGCTGACCTTTTTTTAATCGTCCGGGGCTGTGTTTGCCCGAAAAACCAGACTTGCCCGAAAGTTGACGACTTTTTTTAGTCGTCCGGGGCTGTGATTGCCACTTGCCCGAAAGTTGACGACCTTTTTTTAGTCGTCCGGGGCTGTGTTTGCCCAAAAAACCAGACTTGCCCGAAAGTTGGGGGGCATTTGCCCCCTCTGGACCCCGCCTCGTACGCCTATGAGTATTAATCTCACGTTCAGGTGATAGTAGCAGCAGTGGTGAGGCTAGTGTTTACGCTAGTCTCCTGCTTTGTGGTCGGATTCGGGTTTATGATGGAAATGCGAGATGAAGACCGTTTTAGCCGGACAGTTTGGGTGGACGGCTGATTCGCCGACGACGCATTCATAAAAATAATCTTTTTTAGTTAGTTGGTCGAAAATTTTCGATAACTCTGTGTACCATTTCTGCTGCTGAAAAAAACTGATGCTTCGGTTCAGAGCTAAAAAAATGCCATTTTCTCTGCTCAAATATTTGTCGAAATATTTTAGACTTTCTTTCTGTTTTGTCAAAATCCTAGATTTACCAAGCCATGCATGCCCATTGCCCATGCATAATGCATATGCATTAGGCAAAACGCCGGTCGGATTTTTTGCACGGTCACGCCTCCATTATTTTAACATTGAAATTGTCTCGTCGCAATATTATATATAGGCCTAGCGGAGATAATGACTTAGCCTATAATACAGATCAGACTTAAAGTTAAAATCGATAATAATTATTATTCAACGAGCTGCATACGTGGACACTGCAGCAATACACTGGATTCTCTATAATGCACGCCAACTTCCATCTTGCAGAGGTCCATACCGGGGTATATCAGGGGCGGATCCGACCATAGAAGTGCCCCCCACTAGTTTTCAACAAAGGGCCATCTATTAGGTTTCAATGGTATATTGACCAGAAATTGCGACGAAATGGCAAAAAATTGTACATACACTGTGTCCGGAAAAAAGGGACCCATTTTGTAGGCCTACATATGAAAATAAATAGTAATTGATTTTTACAATTCAAACGCCATTTTAATCCTGACATATTTGTCTAACACTGGTAAAAATTAAAAAGTTCCGGTCACAACAATGACGTCATGATGATGTCATTTGCATTAAAATGCATTTAGCCGGCCATTAATGCATGGTTTCGGTTTATATACTGACTCTTGGTAAACGGAAATCCACTTAATAGAACAAGGAGTGAAAATAAATGCAGCTTGTATTAAATGATTGAATAGGCCTAATGTAAGAGAATGTGTGCAAGACAAGACTAAGAGACATTGAATAACTCGTCAAGAGAGCGAATTGTGGTAATGCTAGGAAAGATTTTGATCAGCTGGTTATCGATGCTGCTGCTAGCTATTAGCGCGACCGTTTGAAGCTTGCGTTGAGGCCGAAGGTGGACACTGAGCACAAATTGCAGCCTGACATAATTCAGATAAAAAAATAAAATTAAACTAACATTTATTATTGATAAATGACATCTTAAAAACATTGCAATTTTAGATAATTTTGTGCACTTATATCTTAAATTTGAATTTTGACGCAAATGACGTTATTATGACGTCATTATTGAGACTGAAACTTTAGTATTTTCACAATTATTTGACAAATATGTCAGAATAAACACGATGTTTGAATTGTAAATTCGATGAATGTTTACTATTTATTTTCATATTTACAAAATGGGTCCTTTTTTCAAGACACAATGTATATTTCAAGGCAAATTCTACCAAATGAGTACAAATGACTAAAAAAGGTATCAGCTTTTTCAGTGAAAGATCAAAAAGTTTGCCTACCTCAGACCAAACATTTTGTCCCACCCCCTTCGAAAATGTCTGTATCCGCCCCTGGTGTATACTATAGACTAGAAAACGAAATAAATAATTATGGTCATGTGATATTGGCCAATAGAGACACACCTATTATGGACTGCAACAATGGATAGACCTAAGCCTGTGGAAGTGTGGATGTATAGCACAGACCTAATATAGGCCTCTACACTATTATAGGCCTACAGCGCTACAAGCTTCAGTTGCTTTTGTCTATCGTTTATCTCATAGACCTAGCCTCCAAAGTACACGTGTAGTATATTATTTTATTTTGAAAACCGAAGGCAATGTCTAATCCGTGGAAATATGGATTTGTCGGTTTGCTAGCCTTACAGGGTATTTTAATAGGTGCATTCTTCTATTTTCATATCCAGTCACATGGTTGGAGTCTGTATAAAAGTTTTCTTCTTGACCCAATTACACAAAATTATCCTTTATTTTCGCCAATAAACAGCACTCAACATCTGGGTGTGACTTTATCTTCAAAAATAACGAAGCTGCATTTCGAAGTTGCTCAGCTCAATAACATTACACGCGATGACGACGTGTCACAGTTCGTCAGTTTTCACGATTCTATTTACGAAGGTCGACGACTCGGAAATCAACTCTTCGACTTCGCAGCCGTTCTGTTCGCCGCAGAACTCACTGGTAGGACACCAGTCTTAAAGAACACCACTAAAAGACTT
Source organism: Lumbricus rubellus (assembly GCA_945859605.1). Lineage (NCBI taxonomy): Eukaryota > Metazoa > Annelida > Clitellata > Crassiclitellata > Lumbricidae > Lumbricus > Lumbricus rubellus. Next base: position 28,434,503 of record OX243814.1, read on the forward strand.
ACGATTGAACAGGTTTTCCAGCTGAATCTCGAACGAGTAGATCATGATCTCTGTCCATGTTATACGATCCGCGAAGCGAGAAAGGCGAATTATGATGAGATCACTGATAAGCATATCAAGGAAGCTGAAAATAATTCCATTCTCATCGACGGATATCGTCACAGTTGGAAATATCCGATGACGATTGAACACCGACTCAGACGCCATCTGGTGTTCAACGACGAGATTCAACGATTCGCTGAAAATTTTCTCAAAAGGAACATTCCGCATGGGTGGAAGAAAGTTGGATTCGTGAGAGTTGGAATACACGTACGTAGAGGAGATATCGCCAACGAACGTGCCCATAAACACGGATTCACGGTGGCGAATGCGGCTTACTTTGAAAATGCCATGAAATTCTTTATAGATAGATACTCTCGTGTTCAGTTCATAGCGATGTCAGAGGATCACGATTGGATCATGGATAACATCGTCAATCCCGAAAATCTGTCATCCACTGTTTCCGTCAATGTCACGTACAGCCTGGGTCATTCAGCGGGTCAAGACCTGGCGATACTGTCCCTGTGTGACCACGTGATTATGTCCACTGGTACATATGGTTGGTGGGGAGCGTGGTTGGCTAAAGGGACAACCATCTATTATGAGAACTATCCGCGATTGGGATCTGAATTGTATGGACATTTTACAAGAGAAGACTTCTTTCCTCCAAACTGGATACCAATGACTTGATGAACTATCAGCATAAATATTATTATATTTATTAGCCCAGGTCATTTGATAAGGCTTGGACATAGCGCCTGGAGTCAAATGCTATAGTATACTTAAAATTATAAATGCACTGGTGACATTCTAACTTAGGCTGTATTATGATACATACAGATATACCGAGACATTATTTCCCAGCTGCAGTATATATAGTCTTTGGGTTGTCGGCAGTAAGGGTAATCATTTTGCTAATTTGCTTCGAGTGATATACACGTTCAGTGGCTTAGCAAGAGGGCTTCGTGGCTTAGGGAAAAGTTTTTAAAAGGTTATTTAGATCTATCCACTTAAATAAGATAACACAAAACAATTGTTTTGGGGGTATCAATTGTTTTTCTGATTTTATTCCCTTTGTTACTTTCATCCCTTGTCATTTACTGTAAAACTGTTGGATTGGTGTCAGGAAGGACATCCGGCCAGGCCATAGCCCCCATTGCCCCCAATATAAATTCCTGGCTACCCCACTATCCGTGCACGTTTAATGTGAGTTAACATATAATTGAACTCCTTTTTAGAAGATGCAGACGAGCCAGATGACTGCAGGTTAGCATTTGCATGGATATTGGATAGCTAATCGACAGATGTTAAAAACGACAAAATCCGAATAAGAAACCGAATATGCCTATTTGTCCCAATATGTCGTCGTTAAATTATTATTAACTTATCTACGCCTAGTCATGTTTTCGTCGTTCATACAATTCTGCTACCACTTTATTGCAAACTAGCTGGGGTATCGGCATTACCCGGGAAATTTAAGATTCGCCCCGCTTCTATGGCCAATCCCCTACTTCCCCACCCTCACTTCACCCTATGCAGCCACTACTGGTCTCACACTCCTCACCCCACATATTTTCCTCATCCCACTGGCCCACCGACCCCATAATCCGACGGTCCACCTTGCCTTCACTATTCGGCATTTCCCGTAAATTTCGGTTTTTGTCCACCCCAACCCGCCCCATCCGCCCGCTCCTCAAGCCCATCCCAAGTGCACCCAACCCCGCTCCTCAATCCCACCACCACCCAACTCCATCACACTGCGACCCCACTGGGTGTCAACTCCTCTGGGGTTTCTAACCGGTACGCCATTCGTGAAATTTTGTTTTCCAGGGAATTTTTTCTCCCGCCTTCAAATTATCCCCTGCCCTCACCCGGCCCGTGCGAGGCGAAGTGTGTGTGTGTGTGTGTGTGTGTGTTGGGAGGGTAACCCCGGTAGCCAGTGTAAGAATTGTGAAAAAATAACTGGGTTGGACCATTATCCACTTGGAATTGGGGTGTGAAAAACAGATTTTACTATGGGCTCTAAGAACGACTGGCGGTTGAAACCCCCAGCCCTCGGTAATTCTCACCCCGCAGGTGGCATTGTGACTAGCTGCAACGTTTCAGTTGAATAACTGTGAAACTATGGCGACGGAATGTAAATTGCGAAAGTTTGGATTTCCGCCCCCCCCCACCCCCCCCCCCCCCCATGGTGCATGGTGGAAGAGATTCACCAACCCATCCACCGGATGGTTCTTATTATATGGCCTTCTGTCTAGGTAAAAAGTTTCAGATCAATAACTGCGTTTTACCGGAAACTTTTGGGGGTTTCACCCACACCCTGCATGGCCCCTTGGTGGGAGAGATTCGCCAAACCCTCCAAGGGGTGTCCTATGCCGAGACCGACAGAGTAGTTAAGATTTGGAGAGAAAAGTTCAAAAACTGTTGAACTGCATCCCGGTCAAACAGACACGCACACAGTCACACACGCACACAGAATCTTCCCTTTTTATTCCATCATTCCATGCATATCTCGAACCGAACTTCCATTTCTGTTAAAGATAGTTTGACCGCTCATCAGCTTCTAGTTTAAGTGCAATAAGTGGCATGCATGAAGACCATGCATGGTTTATCACTCATCCAACTTCCACTTCAGCAGTAAAATTATTCTAATACATCTTCGAATATCAGTGCAATAATTTAGCATTAATATAATGAGGTATACTAGCCTATGTTTTCATTTCTCATCCGACTTCTAGTTTTACGCCGAATATAAAATAATAGTTTTGAAGTTCTGTGTCTATTGAGATGTGTGTAACTAACATAAAGTCAGACATCAGGCAAAGCCAGACAAAATTTTCACCGGCCTGCCATGCAGAAGAGACTTTGATCCACCAGGTGGCAGTATCAGCAGCACAGGCGTAGGGGATATTTCAGCAGTGGAGGGGGTGCAAAAGTTTCACTTTTGCCCAAAAATCTGATTACCCTTTTTTTAGTCATCTGATTGAAATCTTCCGAATATTCCCGTTGCTTTTGCCCGAAAATTCTGACGACCTCTTTATTAGTCATCCGGTCGAAATCTACGGAAAATTTTATATACATTTCTTTCTATTTCCTGGTCTGCTTGCCCGAAAAAACACTTGCCCGAATGGCGGGGGGGGGCA
>OX243814.1:28437884-28500384 GCA_945859605.1 Lumbricus rubellus
TGGTCGAGCTCTATACCGTCGTTGGTGGTCCTATCTTTGTCTTCCTCTGTCTCTATCTATCTGTCACTGTCTCTCTCTCTTTCTGTCTCTTTCTGTCTCTTTCTGTCTGTCTTCCTCTGTCTCTGTCTCTGTCTCGCTATTTTTATCATTGTTTGTGCCTCTGTATCTGTCTACATCTCTCCGTCTCTCTCCTGCCTCTCCATGTCTCTGTCTCTGCCTATGTTCCGTCTCTGTCTTTGTTTCTTTCACTCTCTGTCTCTTCTCTGTCTGTCTGTCTGTCTCTTCTCTGTCTGTCTGTCTGTCTGTCTGATTGTGTCTGTCTGTCTGTCTGTCTGTCTGTCTGTCTGCCTGCCTGCCTGTCTGTTTGTATGTCTGTCTGTCTGTTTCTGAACGGGGACTGCTTCGACCGATGCAACCTTCTGTTGTTGTTGATAGTATTATTGTCATCATCATCATCATCATCATCATCATCATCATCATCATCATCATCATCATCATCATCATCATCATCATCATCATCATCATCATCATCATCATCATCATCATCATCATCATCATCATCATCATCATCATCATCATCATCATCATCACCACCACCACCACCACCACCATTACGACACCACCACCACTACTGCAACTGTCAACTACTAATACTACACTATCGTTGTTAGCTTCATCATCATTAGTTCATTACCAATAAAATATATTAAACGCTGAATGATTTAAAATTTGAAATGATTAGACACCTTTGAATCGGTTGTCGAAGCCTATGTAAATATATATCACCTACATACAATTAAGCATTGATGGACATCAATGATGGTGCTGAAAATCGTAAGTCCTCTGTCGTAGGCCTATACTCTGGCATTGCCAGACCCTATCCTGGATGAAGGAGGAGGTTACGCTAACATTGTATGCATCCGTTGTATGTTTACATAGCCACGTGTGTATGTGGTTGTACACTTCATTGCATGTGTTGTTGATTGCGTGCGTTGTGTTGCAGCCGGGCGGCAACCGTCGTGTGGGATTGCAATGCGCAAACTGTGGGACAACGACAACGACGTTGTGGCGACGAAGCAACGAGGGAGAACCGGTGTGCAACGCGTGCGGACTCTACTTCAAACTACACAGAGTCAGTATATCACACTCGATTGCTTTGCATAATATACTTACTTACTGTAGGCTATTGTATTTTTTGTATTGTATTGCATTGCTCTGTATTGTGTCGCATTTTGTTGCTTTGCATTGCAACGTATTGCTGTGTTTTGTATTGTTCTCATATTGCATGGCGTTGTATCGTATTGTGTTGTATTGTATTGCACTGTATCGTGTTGCATTGTATTGCATTGTATTGTATTGTATTGTATTGCATTGCATTGCATTGCATTGTATTGCATTGTATTGCATTGTATTGTATTGCATTTGATTTCATTGCATGCATCGCATTGTATCGTGTCGCTTTTTTGCGTCGTATTACTGTGTCAAAGACTTCAGGCTGAGGCTACATGTATTACCCATGCACTCCGCCACTACCTAAAACTCGTTCAGCATAATAATTTTTATTATGGGCAACTTTCGCTAAATACATCTGCCATTTAAGGTTCCACCTATTTAGGTATAGGCAGGAATAGTTTCATTTCAACGTCACTGTTTGATTGTTTGATTATGGAGATCACTAGCGACGCCCTCCTCCTTTATCCAGGCTTGGGACTGGCACTGACAGAGTGCAACAGCGTTGGAGTTCCCACATAATTATATTTAACAATAATCGCTTAGGTTCTCTAACATACACGGTTCAATTATCCGATGTCCAAATCGCTCACGAAGTCAAGCAAAGAGTTTCAAATGCTGGCCATTTAGTTGGTTTTCACTCCACAAACTTATTTATAAACAATGGCCACAAGTTATAAAAGGTGTCGAATTTAACTACATGACTGTCTTGCAGTAATATTCTATGCGTCCATTGTGTCCTGCAATTCATTTGACTAACGCCATCTACCGAATGGAAAGCCGAGCAGACACTTTGCGAGTGTAACGGGAAGAGATAACATGGCTCTTCGTGCCACTGTTACCATAAACTTAGAGTTTATAAGACCTCTCACCGCAGCAATAGCTTCGACGATGCGATCATCATTGTAATGAAGCCTCGTAATAAATGTTCTCAATAGCCTCGCCACTGGCTGCTCTCTGCCAGTGCCAGTCTTAAGTCTGGTAAAGGAGGAGGACGACACTAATCATCTTTGATAATTATGGCAGTGTCGTTAACCCTTTAATGCCGAGATGGTAAAATGGTATGGGAAATCCTATACCATCCAGCATTAAAGGGTTAAACAGCAACAAGCATCAATAGCCCACTTAGAATAAGAAAACATCAGTTGCAGTAGGCCTATATGAATTCATGTTTAGCGACGCTACAGTTGTCCTATATATAAAGATGATTAGTGTCGACCCCCTTATTACAGCATGCTTGGAACTGGTACCGCGTGACAGTAGGACAATTATAGTATACTTAGATTCAATTCAGCAGTTATGCTGTTGATATCATAATTAGGCTACACGATAATTTTATGCAAACTTGGCATGGTGGTATAGGACAGAGTACCGAAAGTTGCGTATCCGATGAATATATAAACTGCTGATGACCGTTCCAGAGGTGTTTAAGGAGTAAAAAAAGTAAAGTCCTATCCCGTTCCATGAGGAACATAGGGAGGCGCTCATCTCCTTTTCCATAGCCCTGAGCCAGCAATGGACGAATCCCAAGGTCCTGGACACGGGGCCAGTGTATCGCAGGACTTGCTGTTTACTTCCCAGCTTACGCTGGTACCAAATTATACTGCTTGGTGACAGAGGCACGTGTGCGTAAACAACTTGCCCAAGGTCGTTACCGGGAGTCGAACCCGCAACCTCCCGCTCCGTGAGCGAACGCGTTACCGGTCCGCCACCAGGTAAGTTAAGGAGAGTTCCTAATTATTCAATATTATGATGGCCCGTATACATAAACAAAGTCACGCAATTTAGGACGATTTTTGACTCCCCACCCCGTCGACACTCGTCATTACAAAAGTCATACACCTCAATTATGACGTCACAAAGCCCTGCCCCCTAGAATGTTATATGCAATTTTTTAAGTTATTGCATAAAATGATTATAACTATAAAATTTACTTGAAATTAAACATTAGATCGAATAAAATATAGAAAGTAGGAAATTTTTGCAATCATTACGCATTCCACAAAATGGGTAAAAATTAATATTGTTCTTATACTTTGTGATAGCATCAACAACATGTTAAGTGAAACTTGATATCGAATTAAATGCAATTCTAAAAAAGTTTTATTTGGCATTTTGATGTTTTCATATATTTGACGTGATGATGTGACGTCACCTTTCTTAAATCTCCTCGTCACACATCATCACATATTATGTATGATAATAATAATTTCAACAATAAAAACAGTAATGACAATTTCCATCTTGAATGTATTTGCAGTAAAAACGTATACATCCAGTACAGTAGTACTACAATAACACAATGAATACATATATAATAATAATATATATATAATTTATCTGTGTATATACGTCAATGCATATGTATATACATATACATATATCCTGGTAGCGCTAGCGCGGGAAAGTCATTGCATTTGACAAACAAGTGGTCTTTATTAATTGCCTCCATGGTCTCGTATCGTCAACAGCGTCGTCACCCCTCCACAGTGGAGGTTCCCGTCAAGAGAGACAGACAGACACAGACAGATAGAGACAGACAGACACAGACAGAGACACACAGACACAGACACAGACAGACAGACACAGACAGACAAGCAGACAGACAGAGACAGACCAACCAAAGGACTGATGGACGGAGGTCTTCTGAAGAAAGTTACAGTGCAGACGATAGGTGGACTAGTCTACTTTGGAGAGAGGGGGGAGTTGCACATGCATGCGACTCAGGTCCATAAATCAACCAGGTTTCTCGTCTCGAAACTCAGACTCAAGTAGGTCCTAGAGTCGACCGTAGACGACTGTCAGGTAGACCACCGTCCAACGTTAATTTATCTTGACTGCTGCAGTCCGTGACGCCCCTCCCTCCCCCACAACCCCTCCCTCCCCTCCTCGTCTCCACTCTTCGCCTTGATTATATAAATCACCAAAGACGAATAAACAAAGGACACCGTTATTAACGTCCAGCTTGTGTGACTAAATAACGCCCGCTTTTCAAAACGACCTCGCTCACAACAACGGGTCGCCATCTTGCGCATGCGCAACGTGCTGGTGTAACTTGTTTTGAAGCTGTTAGAGCTATTTCTATAGCGCTGTGCGTCTAAGAACCCGAGGTTGGATTGGATGTCTTATATGTGAAAGGACATTGTGTTTGGGATGGAAAGTTGATATTTTAGCTGATGTTGGATGATTACATATGACGCCATGGCAGGGACATTGGGAATAATAACATAATACTAAACAGGGTTGTAATCAATGTATGAATGAATCAGTATATGCATCCAGTCGATCTATCAGTCAATAACTCAAGGGCAAAAGATGAATGAATGAACGGATGATGAATGAATGAAGGAATGATTGGGTAAATGGATGGATGGATGAAGGGATGGATGGATGAATGGATGAATGGATGGATGAATGAATGAATGAATGAATGAACGAATGAATAAATGATTAGACGATCTATCGATTGATCAATCATTCAACCAACTAACTAACCAACCAGTCAATCAATCAATCAATCAACAATTTCTCTATACGTCGAGCGTCTTGATCGTCAAGTATATTTTCATGACGACGACAAGTTTTATCGGTATAATATTATACTTAAATGTCATAAAAGATAACAATATTTATTGCAATCAAGAAGTGGGTTTCATTCTGAGCATGAAAGGTGATATCTTATTTATGAGGGCGCTACGTAATTTCGTTTCGTCATTATATAGTTTATCTGCAGTTAGTCAGACGTTCGTTATATTCACTCGTTCATTCGTTAGTTCGTAAATCGTCTAATATATTGATTATTTTTTGATCATTTGTCAATTCATAATTCGTTTATTTTTTCTTTTCAATGGTTGATTGATTAACGGTTTGATTGATTGATGAAACGATTATTTCATTTTTACTTTAATTCATTTTTTCATTGATTAATTCATTATTCGATTAATTAAATAATTCACCGATTCATATGTTGCTCTTGTTGCTTCCATTGTTGCTATGCCATTGTTCATGTTGTTGTTGTTGTTGTTGTTGATGATGATAACTTTTATCGTGTTCTGTGAACGCAGACTCCACGACCTCTGTCGATGAAGAAGGAAGGACTACAGACGAGAAAGCGAAAGCAAAAGGGCGTCGGAAAGTCCAAGTCGAAAAATAACAAGAACGATTTCAATGGTGAGCGTTGATAAAAGTCGAAGATGCATGCTGCTGCTGCTGCTTAACCCTCGGGCTACCAGGGGGGGTTGTAACCACCCCCCCCCTAGGTTTTTCCCAAATAAAACTTTTTGCGTTTGGAATAAAATTTTGACGTTTTAGGTAGCTGTAGAGGATTCATTTGCGCACATTTTGAGCTAAAATGTGTGATGATATACCATACCATTCAAAAGTTATACCCGATATACCCGAGGCACCAGGGGGGGGTGGATACCACCCCCCTTAGATTATCGGCTATATCTTATCCGTCCATTGACATGAAGAGACACAAATTACACCATTCTGTAGAGGGAATGTGGGGCTACATTTTGGTGGTCACGGAGTTGTCTTTTGACAACCGGAAGTGCTCAAAATAAATTAAAATATATAAAAAGGTGTTTTATTTTCATAAAATTTTTATGTTTTTCCTATTAAAAATTATTCATAATTAATTTTTCAAGAGAAATAAATTATGCCATTCTATAGATGGCACTTAGGGCTATTTTTTGATACTAATTAATTTGATATTTGATGACCGGAAGTGCTCAAAATAAATTTAAATGTGTGAAAATGTTGGGGTTTTTTTTACAACGCAAACCGATAAGTCTGCGTAAACGTTTTTCAGCAGCTAATACATGTTTTTTTCTTTTTATTGTAATTAAAACTATCTTATTACTAGTTTTTATAGTTGGATATTGGACTTTATTATATGTAAACTATTTTTAAATAAATAAATTACGTTAAAAACACAGAATCTAATATTTTGCTTATGCGAAAGTATACATTTTGTGGAATCGACGGGTTCCTACGGTAAAAAATTCATAACTTCGGGGTGCTTTCATATATTTTAAACCTAAATATACCATTTTGTGCAGAAATGAATGCTGAATCCATTGGTGTATTACAAGTTATGATATCTCAAACCAAACCCAAAATCCAGGGGGGGGTAACCCCCCCTCCCTTGGTAGTCAGTGTTACAAAAAAAGCTTGGTAGCCCGAGGGTTAATATCATCATCATCGTCGTCGTCATCATCATCATCATCATCATCATCATCATCGTCGTCGTCGTCGTCGCCGCCTCCGCCGCCGCCGCCGCCGCCACCACCACCACCACCACCACCACCACCACCACCACCACCACCACCACCACCACCACCAACATCATCATCATTATTGCTATTTCTTTTGTTATTGCTGTTGTTATTATTATTACTGTTATACCCGTGCACTTCCTTTATGAATGTATAATTGTTACAGTTACTAAAACTCTTGCTATTACTATGACAATAATTATTACTATAGCAGTTTCCTTTATTATTATACTGTTGGCACTTGAGAAGGATTAGTGCATTGGCTCCAGCATTTGACGACATCTTATAATAGGTCAACAAAGGTATTTGACGTTATATTATATGAGCAAAATGTACAACTCAGCATTTATAAGCTGCAAGTTTCCTTTTACTTTTGAGGCATATAATTATACTCGGTAAAAACGCGTTTAATTTTTTTATTCTGCCCAGTTCTCACCGGCCATTGTAAGTGCATGGATGTTTTCAATTCATTGACGAGGTAGATACTTACCGTTTTATCGCCGCGTGCTTATAATTATAACATCGGTTAGTCCGATTTAAAGGTGTCTAAAAATTGAACTCTCACCAATCGGTTGCTTGTGCCCCACAAATTTGGTGCTTGAGATGTGGTTTCCTTTTTTAATATATATATATAATAGGTAGGTAGGTAGATAGGTAAGTAAAGTTTGACTAGTTTCAGTAAAACGTCACTGTGTGCATGATAACAAAGGTTTTTAGCGATACCATTCTCCTTTATCTAGGCTTGGGGCTGGCACTTTCAGAGTGCAAACAGTGGCGAATATACTGGCGAAATTTAGTTTATTGTATTGTATTGTATTTAAACATTTATAAAGCGCCTCTAGTAGGGTGAACCGTTCAGAGGCGCTCCCAGTGCGTAAGGCCCAGCGAGAAGAAACAGGTTTTGAGAAGAGACAAAGCAGAGGAGAGACTACCAGAAAGAAGTGTAGAGCGAACAGAAGGAGAGAGGGCATTCCAAAGAGAAGGACCAATTGAGACAAATGATCGAGACTGAGCCATAACAGTTCTAGACCGAGGAACCAAGAGGTCAAATCTGTTGGATGAACGAAGTGGACGGTGGGAGGAAGCTGAGTGAGGACGAAGTAAAACATTAGTGAGATATTTTGGGGCAAGACCCCGTTGAGCCTTTATGATCAGAGTCAGGATCTTAAATTGTGTGCGAGCACGGAGAGGAAGCCAGTGAAGTTCATGAAACATAAAGGTAGAGATGTGAGAGTACTTGGGAAGGCGGGCAATCAATCTAGCAGCTGAGTTGAGTTTAATTTTACGATAGTCGTCACAGCAACGATGTATAAAGCCCTTTGTCCACAACACCGTTGCTTTGATGACTAGAATTGCCAACATGCATGCAAGAATGGATCCAAATTTGACGAGGGCCCGTGACAGTGCAGAGGCCTCGAAAAAAATTTGTTCGGCATATTACAGCATTAGCGAAATTTTACAATAGTTGATATCTCTGAAATTAGATCTTTGCCAGGTCAACAAAGTCTGCATGCATGGGAACATTTTTAATGGGCCACCTGTTATATATATATATATATATATATATATATATATATATATATATGTATATTTGTATAAAAATTATACAGTTATGTTTATATAAACCAAAATTTACCTAATTTGCATATTATATATATATATATTATGTATAATTTTAAGCGCGAACTATTTCAGACATACATTTCCAAAACTGACACCGGCTGTCACTATCAATTTCTTTAACTTCGTTAATTTTTTTAATATTTTTCTTAGCTTTTAATTGACAGCAACTACACCATGTCATAAAAATCTATGAAAATTGCGTGAAAATGTGACACCCCTGTAACGTTTATTGCTTGCCATATAAGTCCGAGTGCATGAGTTGACAAATTGCATTGGATCCGTTTAAAGGGTTATACGATCATCATTCCTCGAGCTATATAGCTCTAAAGACAAAAGCCTGTCTTTATTTTTTGGAATTTTACTTTGGACGCAGTTGATATATGTAAATATTCGGCTCAAAATTTTTTGGGATGGCTAATGGCTATGGCACCTACATTACTTAGTGCGACCTGGCGGCTGATTGATCGGTAACGCGCTCGCTCAAGGGGCGGGCGGTTGCGGTTCGAATCCGAGTAACGACCTTGAGGAAGTTGTTTACGCACACGTGCCTCTGTCACCAAGCAGTATAATTTGGTACCGGCGTAAGCTGGGAAGTAAACAGCAAGTCCTGCGATACACTGGCCCCGTGTCCAGGACCTTGGAATTCGTCCATTGCTGGCTCAGGGCCATTGAAAATGAGATGAGCGCTTCCTTATGTTCCTCGTGTAACGGGAGAGGCCTAGGACTTTACTTTAATATTTGCATTATATATATATGAACAAAAGCATAAATGTGCTGTAATATGCCAAACAAATTTCTATCGAGGGCAACGGCCTCTGTTGTCATACATGTAGCAGCTCTCGTCAAACCTATCCGTCCATAATATATCACATCTGTGCCATTTTATGAGCCTCTTTAGGAGAAAAGAAGCTAAATTTTCAGATAGCTTTCTTATGACTATAATTATATATATACACGAACATAACTTTGACTAGAACTTGTCTTGATGGAGCAAACCCCCAACCTCAAACTGATCCCCACCCGGTATTCAGTCCAGGGAGGGATGACCATGCAGGCGCGGATGCTTAGCAGTTAGCACTCCCATGCATGCTTTCACGGATGAGCGCTAAAAAGAGCCAGCAGTCATAGGCCGACAAAGACATCAAAGGAAATGCCGCCAGTCGCTCTTCAACCGATGCGGTCAATTGATGTGTGGCGACGCGTGTGATTGGCTGTTTGCTCTGAGCACCGACCAATCGGGTGGCGACACGCGCCTCGTTTTCGATCCGTTCGTACCAGTAGGGAACCGGTACAAGCGGCGTATGCAGCGGTGCTTATTGGAGGAAAGAGAGAGAGAGAGAGAGAGAGGAATGGCGAGTGTAGACTTACACCGACGGTGCTGTACAGTCACTCGATGATGATGATGACGACGACGACGATGATGATGATGATGATGATGACGACGACGACGACGACGACGACGATGATGATGATGACGGTTTTCTTAATTTTTGATTATGCCGAGAAATATGGTTCTGTAAATGGTAACGTTGACAAATGATGATAGCGATGATCAGTGTTTAATCTAGACGTCTCTGGGGGGGGGGGAAAGTTCCCCCCCAGGATTGACATTTCCCCCCCCCCCCCAGAAAAATTTGACAAAATGATAATGGTTTTTAGTTACTATTTTCATCGTTGTTTTATATGAAGTGTTATAATATATATACCGTGATGTTATTTACTATTATATGATTATTATTTATTATTTACTATTATTATATATGATACTATCATGTTGCAACTAGTATAACTTACTGTATATATTTGTATAAACACTATTTTTGCACAACTAAAAACAGATATGACATCCCATCCAGAAAATTTGACAGAATGCTTATAGTTTTAGTGGCTGTTTACATCATCGTATTACGAGAATTGTTATAAAATACTGTAATATTATTTATTATTATATGGTCAATGGTTATAGTGTTATTATTTACTATTAAAATATATGACACAATCCTGCTAAACGAGAATAACTTACTGCTAATAGTTGTAATTTTGTACAACTGAATGGCTTCTCACCAGTGGTATCCTTCAAATTTTAAACTCTAGGCCTAAAATTTCAAAATGTTTGGTCCTATTATTTGAACACATATATAGTAAAACCTAAAAACAACATCATTACTACACATGGTTTCTTGAATTTGGCACTGGTAGTTTATTAGTTCTTGGTTGGTTTGTGTACCATTAAATATGATTTCAGAAAGTATATCCTGGTCAGCAATTCAGGACCATCTTGGAAAACAGGGTTAAACTGATATCGTGCTGAAAAGTCAGCTTATAAGGCTACTATTATATTCATGTCTGCATTTATTCATTAGAATAACTCAGCAACAGGAGAACTGAGCTGCTGAACTGATACATAAAGATATTTTTATTGTAATTATAATCGTATATTATATTAGATCCTAAAACACTTTTTATCAGTACTGAATAGTCTAATGGAGTTATTTTGCTAAAATGGCACCTTAAAAGAGGAGGCCTACCATTACAGTGTGGAAATAAGCCTCCAAAATATTTGTTAAGTGTTGCTTATATTTATTGAAGTCCACTCTAATATAAGCACTGAAAAGTGTACAGGCAGTTTGTTAAGATGACACCTTAAAATGCTGCCATTGCAATGTGGAAATTCAAAAGTTTCTGATGGGGCTCTGCAAAAGTACAGGTATTTTGTTAAGATGGTACCTTAAAATGCCACCATTGCAATGTGGAAATTCAAAAAGTTTCTAATGGGGCTCTGAACAAGTACAGGTATTTTGTCAAGATGGTACCTTAAAATACTGCCATTGCAATGTGGAAATTCAAAAAGTTTTTGATGGGGCTCTGAAAAAGTACAGGTATTTTGTTAAGATGGCACCTTAAAATGCTACCATTGCAATGTGGAAATTCAAAAAGTTTCTAATGGGGCTCTGAAAAAGTACAGGTATTTTGTTAAGATGGCACCTTAAAATGCTACCATTGCAATGTGGAAATTCAAAAAGTTTCTAATGGGGCTCTGAAAAAGTACAGGTATTTTGTTAAGATGGTACCTTAAAATGCTACCATTGCAATGTGGAAATTCAAAAAGTTTCTAATGGGGCTCTGAACAAGTACAGGTATTTTTTGTTAAGATGGTACCTTAAAATGCTACCATTGCAATGTGGAAATTCAAAAAGTTTCTGGTGGGGAGGGGGCACATCCCCCTCCCCATACCCCTCCCCCTGCGGGTCTCGGCGCTACGCGCCTCACGAGCGTCCTTCGGACGCTCGATTGTCTCCCCCCCCAGAAACCTGAATTCCCCCCCCCCCAGCGGGTGGGGACTAGATTAAACACTGAGCGATGATGATATCATCATCTGCTTCAGAATCAGAATTAGTATTGGCATCAGTATTAACATTATTTTGATAGTATCAATTAGTATATTAGCATTTGTATGAGTATTCATATATTATTGTCAGTGCTATCATTATTGCACTCGCAATAGGGCGTTACATTAATCCGTTCACTGCTTGAAGACTTTCTTAATTTCCTCTGGGTTATAATTATGTCATGCTGAAGCCTGAATATAGCTATAGTATTGTACTGTTATAAGATGCGATGTATATATACAATACATTACAACACAGTATACAGTACAATACAATAAATACAATATAATACAGACAATACAATACAATGCAAATACAATCCAAATTATATAATACAATAGATTCCGAAATTTATACACCTTTTAAAAGGATGTACATGCTCAATAACATGAAAACATCGAAAAATAAAAAGTACGTCAAAACATAAGCAGACATTTAATAGCAATGAAAATAAAACGCTTTCGTGAACGAAAACAAAAACAAAGGCTTGCTAACAAAAATTTCTAGAGCCACATATAAAACTTTTATAAGTTCCATTTTAGATTATGGTAATGATGCTTAGTCATCAGCCTGTAAATCGTACCTGCATGCATGGACAAGCTTCCCGTTATCCAAACTGTGGCATAAAATATTTTGCTGTAGCGTTCCAAACTTCCAATGAGACAGCAACATTAATTTTGCACTTGAAAATGAGTGTGGAGAGTTGTATACCTCTTCATTCAAGATGACTCCACAATTCAATTCAATTCAATTCAATACAATAACTACAATGCAATACAGTACAATACAATGATATACAATACAATGCAAAACTACAATGCAATGTACTGCAGTACTTTATAGTCGCACATTTTAGCTGCAGTTGCCACTTGCCACTTTGATTCTAATTATGGTTAATATTCTCGCAAAGAAATGCAATTTTTTAATTTGCCCGTTTTTTTATACATAATGATTATAAGAACGACATAAATTCGCGCCATTTGACTGATGACGTCATGTTTCTTTTCTGTTCGTCTGTCACCATATAGACATGTCGTCATCATCGACGTCATCGATCGTCTGTTCGCAACTGCAGCAATCGTCTGCTCCACCGCACCTCGTCGATCTCTCCCCTCTCAACAGCAGCAGTCAACAGATGACGTCATCCTACCGACCCTCCCTCCACCAACGCCCCCCTCCTCCGCAAACCAACCCATCGACATTCCTCGACTACCCTCCGCCATCCTCATGCCCTCCAGGCACCATCGACCCACGCTACCAGAAGATTCCCGGCGGCGGCGGCGGAGGAGGAATCGAACACCCCCAGCAGTCCCCTTCGATGGTGGGTGGTCAGCTGCGACGGTTAGCCATGAGTGGGGTTCACTCGCGCCTCGCCCTGTCCGACTTCCAGGCCGTCCTCAGGGCACAGCAGCAGCAGCAGCAGCAGCAGCAGCAGCAGCATGGTGACGTCAACATTAACCCATACAATTCCATTCCAACGAAGATGGAGCCAAGCGCCCCATCGCCGGGGTTGAAGGTCGCCACCTACGCCGCCCTTGAACAGTTCCGCAACGGTGGGGTGGGTGACCCTCGGATGTCCTCGGCCCCTCCATCCTCCTATGGACCCTTCTCACCTATCGCATCGGCCACCTCTGGGGCAACCATCGAAGGGCACCAATACGTCTCCAATGGACACCTCGCCGGTTACTCCGATGATCACGGGACCAGCGTCTCGAAGGCCTAAGCCATGACGTCACGGTCTAAATTTAGTCTCCACGGCCTAAGCCATGACGTCACGGTCTAAACATAGTCTCCGAGGCCTAAGCCATGACGTCACGGTCTAAACGTAGTCTCCGAGGTCTAAGCCATGACGTCACGGTCTAAACGTAGTCTTCACGGCCTGAGCGATGACGTCACGGTCTAAGCTTAGTCTCCGAGGCCTAAAAGATGTATTCAATGCCACAACGAGCACGGCCTATGAAATTGGAAAAGGCCTAAAGATACCAGAAGTCATCCAGACCTAAGCATATAGTCTTCATGGCTTAAGCAAAGTCGTCAAGGTCTAAAGATATATCTTTAAGGCCTGAACATAGTCTCAAAGGCCTAAGCATGGTTTCCAAAGCCTAAATGACTTGATCGTCTCTTTTCCACAGCATAATCATTCACCGGGTCTATAGCTATAGTTAGGCCTGGCGTCTGTCTAAGTCAGTCACGTGGGCCTGATAACTTTAGGCCTGAAGCCTATAACCAAGTCCGATAACATGGTGTGGTACAGTCATATTATAAAACTTGTAAAGCATGAGAAAAATGTCGGGCATTAACTTGCATAATCATTTGTTAATTTGTAAACGTGAAAGTCTAGTGTGCCATCCGTTCTCAGCCGTTCAATATCTATCGGCTGAGATGAATCAACGATACCATTAGACCGTTGACATGCCAGACTATAGTCCGCTAAACTGAAATCGGATTTTGTCAGCACAATTGTCTAAAGTCTAAACCATCTAATAAATAAAATAGGGTATACAGCGTGTGTGTGTGTACGCGTCTGTGTGGTTCAGCTATTTATAGAAGTCATCAGGTATTTTATAAAAGCTGTCGTAAGTTAATATTTGCGTCACAGAGCTATTTATGGCATCGATTCGGCCATTTTTTCTGTTATTGTTCAACTATTTATAGTATGCTAAGTCAGTGCGTTAATGACGTCATGTTCCATATTTAAATTCAATTGTTCTTTACGGTATATGCATGGCAGCCTAGCTACCACTGTTCCTATTTCGATGTGATCGTTATCCTTTGAACCTTTGCTTAGAAAAACTTTATTTGTTCGCTGGTTTATGGGGTAAAAAATGAGCAACGGGTGCGAATATTGACCTTTGACCGCCCCACACGACTTGCTTCATTGATGCTTTAATTGTTTAATACACCGCGTAACGTACGACGCTGATGAATATGCACGAGATCTAACCTATACTGCGAATTCAATTCTGGGTGTGGAATGTGCAACCGCGTATCGGAAAACTAAACTACAGTACGAACTCGGCTCTGTGACGGCGAAATAGAACGCCTATAATTATATAAAAAATTGTTTTGACGCAATTATTATTGTTCACGACGCATCGGATTTGAACTCCGTTGCCGATTTTCAAGTATACAGACAGTGGAAACAGGAGAACCGGCATTATCAATTATGCACACTCGAACAGTCTGTCGCATTATTCTTATATAGCGCACGATCGCTGTATGTGACATTAAATAATGGGTAATTTTATGTAAATTGCGTAATAATTATTATTATGCTTGGTGTTCGGATTGTTCGAAGTCGATTGCATACTGTGATGGTGTCAAAGGATATTTCTTATTGCGCTATATAATGATGTCCGTTAATTATTGCAAAACCCAATTCCAGATGTAAAGTAATGTAACAGCTGTAATTTATTGTAAAGATTGCGATTTGTTTTGTTTTTTGTGTGTAGCAGCTGAGTAGGTAACGGTTGGCGCTATGTCATTTTTTCTTCTTCTTCTTCTGTATAAATTTATATAGACTGCGATGTCCGTCAGAGAGCAAGAACTCTTACGGGACTTGGAAAATGATGAATGCAAATGTTTCTGTTTTAATATTAATGTTCTAATATGAATAGTAGGCCTATTAATAATAATAATAATAATAATAATAATAATAATAATCATCATTATTATCATTATTATTATTATTATTATTTTTATTTTTATTTTTATTTTTTTATTATTATTATTATTATTATTATTATTATTATTATTATTTTTTTTTTGCCCTGAGGTACTTCATTCCCCCAGAGACTTATGGACTATTATTATATGAAGAGTGTATGTCTGGTGGGTCAGGCCTCGTCTTCAGGGTGTGAGGCAAAAGTGCCTTTGAAAGCGACCAAGTTGTAGCGTTGAATGCAAGTGGACAGACGTTGAAAAAGAAAGAAAGCTTCACGTCTGTCACCAGTGATAGAAGAGATGCGGCTGCCAATTTCATTTATGAAGTCTGAGGCTGAAGGATTGAACGGGCCCAATGTCTCTATGGCCACCGGCTGAAAGATGTAGGAAGCGGGCAACTCTCGGTATTTCTGTTCCTTGCGGATGGCCGCCTGCACTGATGCAGGCTCGACCAGACCGTTCGGGTGGGTTATGTACGAGGCGGCACAAGTGTGAACAATGGTGGCATCCCACGCCAAGTACTTCCCATCTGACCAAGGTATGAGAGTTGCCCCGTCCGGCCTCTTTCCATCGGATCTAAAGAGACCCGCCGGTTCCTTGATGCTTGGGATGTCAGCTCTGAGGAGGGCACGCCAAATGATGTCGTTTATGGCGTGGTGACGAAGGGAGCGACCCATGGCTCTCCTACAGACGAAACCATGATGGCCTTCGGGGCCAACTCCTTCGCCACAGTGGCATGTGTGAGGACCACACAAGTCCAAGCCCAACCTCAGGCCCGCCGCCACCCGGACAGCCTCATTATCCAAAACAAGACCACAAGCGGCGATTGGAAGCGCGAGCAGCCAGTCAGCTGAATGGGGACTGCACGACGCATCCAGCCTGGCTCGGTCGACTAAACCGACGGCACTTTGGCGGATTTCCGCCTTATCCTTTTCAACCAGTGGCCTGTCCCAGAGGCTCTGTTTTCCGGGTAAGGGGTGCATTGTTGCCGGCAAGGTATCATGACGGGCCTCCAGCAGATCCGACACGAACCGGTCAGGATCTGCCCCACCAACCGCAAGGATGGCAGATTGCAGGTCGAGAGTCGACGCGGCTGAAGCCAAATAGGCAGAAGAAGCCAGCGAAGCGACTCTACGGATGCCAAAGTTATTATTATTATTATTATTGCCTATTATAACTATTATAACAGTTATTATTATCATCTTTTTTGCAATTTATTATTATGATGTTTTTTCTTTCAATTTTTATTATTGCTATCACCACCACCACCGCCGCCACCACCACCGCCGCCGCCGCCACCACCACCAGTAGCCTTGCAGTAGGTGAGGTTCGAACCCTTGCTCTGGGTGACAAGACGAGTCATCATCATTGCTTGTGAAACTCTTCGTTTCGTTGCATATGAATAGGCTATGCAATGTTTTTCCGTTGTAAGCGCCTCACGATTTTCTCTATCATAATAATTATTGTCTCTTTTAGTGAGAGTTCAATTCCGGAAGGCTACGTATTTTACTATTAATTTTCTCAACAGATCGTAATTTTGATATATCTAATTTACTCTTGACCACCTGCCTTATTACTGCCAAAAATTATTCTGATTTTTTAATAACTTCTGGCATTAGGCTATTTTAGTTTCTTCGACAGGCCGAAAACAAGGGCCGTTACGGTAGCGGCCCAATTTTTGGCTGCTGAATAACTTCCATGGCGGCCATTACTCTGACGCGGCCTATTAAATTGTGTGGCACTGATTAAAGTAGTTATGCAGCGCAGCATTTGAATCTGAGATGTAAAGAAATCGTCGCTTACAATGTGTTTTTTTAGTTTTCAAATTTCTTTGTGTCAGGAATTTCTTGGACTTAGGCAGTTGATTTTTGTCATTTCTTACGTAGGTTACAATTTGGTCAGCTGCGCTCACTAGTGGCGCCACAACACAATTACACAAACTATTTTTAAGTCAAATTTATTTTATTTTTGCTTTCTTTATTGCAATTTACGACACAATTATATAAAAAAAGTCTCTAGAATTCGGTGCGTTTTGTTCTGTAAGCCTTATGCAAATTTTTGCAAAATCACAAAAAACTGCGAACGATGTTAATTTCGTTTCAACTCCCGACACCTAGCGAAAGTCTTTGCAACAGTGATGTAGCAATATGCGTATAATATTGATGTGTACAGTTATAATGTTATTGGTTTAAATGCTTGTACATTAAACTCTATTTTTTCGACAGTCAATCCGCAACATGATGTAAGAAGAATATGTATTGAAATCGCTGTAACTACGTGTAACTATATTGTCAGGTTAATTGCGTTGTCGGTAATAATTCAGAGAAAATGTTTCATGTTTTGTTCAATTTCTTTTCGAGTTTTGCCTGATTAAAAGTCACCAATTCACCAACCCGTGTTACTTCTCATGGGGCATTTAGGCAAGCGTATTACAGCGTTTACCTATTACATTCGTAACTTGTTAGTAAGCACAACTAATTAAATACTTAGACCACTTTGTCAAACTGACATTGAATTATTCAAAAGTTGACTTATAGACACCTTCGAAATGTTGAACTACAGTGTTATATAAAACAACTGCGTGAGTGTGCTCACGAGTTAAACGTTGGATTAAAAAAAGTGCCTCGCGTACGCTACAAAAGCATAGCTATTAATACACGTCATTTAATGTGTATTTGTTTAATTCAATAATATAATGCACGCCCACAGTTTCGTATATATAATATATATATATATATATATATATTGACCTGAAATCTTGTGCTGTAATATGCCGAACAAATGTTTTCGAGGGTAACGGCCTCTGCTGTCATAGACCCTCGTCAAATCAGGATCCTCCTCCCTTGCGCAAAAGAAGATGGTCACCAGGAACACCCAGCGGAATGGTATCTGATAGTATCGTCTCGTTAGACACCTTAAAACGTTTTCAACCGATGTTTAAGTGAAAACTACTTTAAACTCAGCTGTATTATACTCCCCAAATTTTTTCGAGGGCAATGGCCTATGTTGTCATAAGCCCTCATCAAAACTGGATCCATCCATCCATCCTCGAATCTATAGCTATGGATGTAATCCCTCGCTCTTTACAAAGCACTGGCCTCCAACTCTAACCATGTTCGTATTTGACAATGTCAGTCCCACGCGACAATAAATAAGGAGGTCGATGCTAATGATCTTTGTTAACAGAGTGTCGTTAAACTGAAACCACAACCATTACTAACTGAGGTATGTTTCATATAATTATATAAAATTCAACAACGAATTAGTCTATGAACATTTACGACACCTTCAAAACGGATTCTCACAGCACTATATAAATTAGCATTTCCTTATCCAAACATGATCAGCGACGGGTACAAAAGAAAAAGCTATGATTGGTTTCACAAAACTATTATAATAATTCCGTTTTAGGGTTGCAGACAAATCTGCAGCACCGCTCGGCTGCTGGCAGTTGTCAGTCACAAGCACGGATGAAGGAGGAGGGGACGCCAATGATTTTTATTTTCGAAAAGCATTGCTAGACTGACACTACTGCTACTGGTTGGACTGGGAGCGCTCCTGAGTTGTAACCTTGAAGGAGCGCTACATCAAATTCTCAGTAAATAAATAAATACTGGTTTGAAACTCGTAACATTTATTAATTAAGCGAGGATAGAATCGACATTTATTATACACCTCTACGATAGCCTTCACTGTTGAGATAAAAAGAACGCTAAATCCTGGCTCGCTAGTTTAAAATTAACTCTCAATGAAGAGTCATCGATAACACTTCAGTATTATAATACACGTAGCAGTCGTAGCACTCATCTCAACTTAAATTTAGCATCTGTAATAATAAGGCACTATAGTACTAACTTCTTGGGTCCCTGCACAAGAAGGCCTGACTCTGGATCTGTTCTTAGAACAATTCTGCGTCTGACATAATATTATATACTCTGAACTTGCCTGCAGTCTTCTAGCAAAACACGCAGTCATGCATGGGTCAGCTTTACGCTGATTAAGTATACAAGCCTACAAGCATTGTTTACCATGTAGTCACATTGTATTGCAATCTCAGTGATCTCTATGAGACATGAGTGAGACCTTAGGTGCCCTAGAAACATCTCACGGTCACGTGTGTCTAATGTCACCGCCCCTCAGTTCCGCGCAGGCGGCGCAGTCGTGGTTCTCTTGGTTCCATTCGCACGAACTTCAACCATGGCATACAGAATGGAGACTGTTCTGAGGTGCGCCCACATCCCCGTTGTCTGAAATGGGCTCCCAAAGTAGATACGTCTGCTTCATTTGGTTCATACTGAAGCATTCTTATTCAGCTCAAAGCTTTGCTTTAATGCCGCGCCAGAGCCGGGAGCGCTTCTGCATGAGTAACCCCTTGAAGAAGTGCTAAATAAATTCTGGAATGAATGAATGAATAGATTGACCTATACTTTGATCTTCTCTTTCCACGAAAAAAACCACATTGTTTATAATGTGATTTTGAAAAACTCTTTTTAGTGCTATCATGGTGGATGTGATATATGTACTGCATGATCTTCTCCTTGCCAGTCAAATACTTCTTCTATATCATCTGCGAATGCGGGTCCATGACCGTATACAATCGCTCCGGCAGATGGTATACGACAAGTATAACTTTCATCATCAGGGTATCATGCACGATTTCTGATTTATGATAATAATACATATCTTCGCTAATGCAACAGACACCTTTAAAATCAATCTCAACGGAATTATATAAATGTTGATTGAGAAAAATTCTGTAGGTTATACTCAGGACATTTTCACCGACTGCAATGCGGCCTAAAGTTGTCGCCCCACAATAATTTATTATAGAAAAAATGCCTATAATGATTAATGTTTTTCCAATTATATATATATATATATATATATATATATATATATATATATATATATATATATATATATATATAAGTTTGAAATATTTCTGACTCATTGAGTGTTCTTACATCAATCGAAGAGTGGCAGCACAAGCTCAAAGTAATATCGCAGCTGTTAACGGAACTAATTGCCGTAAGATGTTAACTCTCGTACTCTAGAAGTGCCAGTCCCAAGCAGATTCAAAGAAGGGGGGTGCCGCCATTCATCTTCGCTACAAAACAGCGCCGTCATTAGAACCGACGATGCCACGTTAATCGCATTCAAGCCCTCCCTGTACGTTATAAGGTCACGAGTTCATCGTGGACTCAGAGGTCAAGAGGTCATTGCTCGCCGCTGGTGCATAGACACCAGACACCAGACACCAGACAGACCAGATTATAATCAGATCTTACAAGGAAACGAAAATTATGGCAACCTGACATTTACGATAAATCTATTGGCATATAAATTATATACATGTATGTATAATATAATTATGCATGCCTGTAACACTTATATATATATATATTATATATATATATATATATATATATATATATCGTATTACAGACAGCATGCGCATTCAGGCAGGCAAGCATGCACACATGCAGGTAAGCAGACAGACAGACAGACAGACAGACAAACAGACAGACAGACAGACAAACAAACAGGCAGATAGACAGATAGATGTATGTTTGCATATCGGATCCATTTACTGGAGATGTACGTTGATGAGATGAACATGTCAGTCAGTCATGTTATTATTTCTTCCACAGATATGACTTTTTCATCTGCAGACCATAATAATATAATATGCACCGTTGAACTCAACCAAATATATTTCAATGTATTTTTATGTACGCTATTATAATGCCATATAATGCATACACACACACATATATATAGTGTTTATATATATATATATATATATATATATATATATATATATATATATACTTGCAAATATATATATATATTTATAGTTTCAGGCATGTATAATAAGCTTATGATGCGTGCAGCGTGTATACATGTACCTATGTTTCATAATGCTATTAGCTGCAGGGCTCTGCTCGTCTTATGGTAAAAATTACCGTAATTGTCCGAATAGATCTATTGTAAATAAGATGGAGTTCCTGTATCACAGATTCACAGTTTAATCGGATTTTATTCAGTGTGAGAAATGCAGAAAATAAGTGAGTGTGTCAGACGTTGACTTACGTGGAGATGGTGCACAACATGTGTGCAATGAAGATTCTGATTATATACAACACAAATCAATTCAACTCTGACTAAAGTTCACCACCCTAACCAATAAGCAGTGGCGGCTCTACAGAGGAGGCCAGGGGGGGCAGCTGCCCCCCTTGCTGAGCTCGTGCCCCCCCCAGTTGCCCCCCCAGATTTTTGCGTCCAATTTATTGCAAAATGTGTTACATACTGCTTACTTATTTCAAGTTATTTGCTTAGACATAATTAAAGATTCACTTATTAATATTATATTTTCGCGTTAGTAATTATTACTCACACAACACTTACTTACTTGCTCATATATGATATATCTAGTCAATAATGGCATGCTCGTAAGTCTTTGGTATGAACTATGTATTTAGGATCGTTGGTTTATTTGCGTTAAAGCTCTTCCGGAAGTTCCGGTCATTGCGGTCAATCTTTCTTTCATGCGATAGATTCGCACGCGGTCGGTTACAGAACTTTCACGTGTTCGTTAAGAATAACTTAAAATGAGTGATATTAGACAAATGTTCAGTAAACCGAAAAAGAGGGCTAGAAATGAAGACGAATCTGTGCCTAGGTTTAGCGTTACAAAGGAACCTTCTGCCGACATTTCATTAACTTTGGACTCTGTGGTGGTCACTTCAGAGAGCACGAGTTGCTCGATCGCGCTGTTGGACGATGAACTGCCCGACGATATCATAGATTTTGAATCGAATGTAGAAAATCTGGATGAATCTCAGGTGGGTAACTATATGTATAATGTGGTAATCGTTTTTTCATTTAAACGGACGAGCGGTGGTGCAGGTTCTCACTCGATCATTTCATTGCAAAATGAAGATGGCCGAGGCCATTAAACGGCCGCTACAGAAAATCGCTTTACCTTTATGTTAAATAAAAATGTACACGCTTTTTATAGCAAAAGCTAATGTCAATCGAAATACTTAACTGTACCCCTTACTATAACTAACATTTGCCTTACTATTGTATGGCCTCGACGCTGACCTACACCACGCCTAAATAAAATTATAGTAATTAGGTAAGCTTATAATATAATCACTGACAGTTTGTAGGAGTTCTGCCATTTGAGGTTCCCCATATATGAAGTAGTCAGAATGTAATAATGTATACTTGAGGACCGGCAATCACGTGAGTTGTGGTTCGTTAGTATTTGAGATTTCAGGGCTGCCTGGTGGGCCGCTAGTGACAGCCTTTACTGATAACCCATATTACATTGTACAGTTTGCTGAGTTTGAATATCAACATGTGGCAAATTGTAAATCCTCAAGTAGGGCGTTTGTTGCAGCGTTCGGGTACATGCACAACCAATATGTCCACAACGGTAGACCTGGCTTGTTTTTTAGAACCATATAAACTTGCTTTTCATGAATTGTATAGACTTTTGAACATAGCTATTGTTTTACCAGTGACATCGGCAGCATGTGAACGTAGCTTTTCTACTCTGAAATTAATTAAAACATATCTGCGAAGTACCATGTCTGATGTTCGGTTAAGTAGTTTAGCAATGCTGTCAATTGAATCTGTTCGTGCAGAATCAATTAATATGGATGCTTTTGTGGACGAGTTTGATTCGAGGCACAACAATCGTAAACTTGCTCTTCATTAACTGTATGTACATGTATTGTGTCTAATTGATGTTTGAATTGTAAATTAAGTTATTCTGTTTTCAAAATTGATATTTATGTGTATAGCTTAAGGTTGTCGCTACCGTCGCTACGAAAGATAACTTTTCAGTGCCCTTCTGTGTGGATTCATGTATGTTGTGCAATAGGTTTTTATAGGCCAGGCTTTAAGCTGACCCCCCATAACGTCCCTTTGCCCCCCATTGCCCCCCTGTTGGAAAAACCTAGAGCCGCCACTGCACCGAACATCTGAATGTGGCTGTCGTTTCGCCAATAAACAGCACCGAACATCTGAATGTGGCTGTCGTTTCGCCAATAAACAGCACCGAACAGCTGAATGTGGCTGTCGTTTCGCCAATAAACAGCACCGAACATCTGAATGTGGCTGTCGTTTCGCCAATAAACAGCACCGAACATCTGAATGTGGCTGTCGTTTCGCCAATAAACAGCACCCAGCATCTGAATGTGGCTGTCGTTTCGCCAATAAACAGCACCGAACATCTGAATGTGGCTGTCGTTTCGCCAATAAACAGCACCCAACATCTGAATGTGGCTGTCGTTTCGAAAATAAACAGCACCCAACATCTGAATGTGGCTGTCGTTTCGCCAATAAACAGAACCAAACATCTGAATGTGGCTGTCTTTTCGCCAATAAACAGCACTCGACATCTGGGTGTGACTTCGTCTTCAAAAACAACGAAGCGGCATTTCGAGATAGCTCAGCTCAATAACATTACACGCGATGACGACGTGTCGCAGTTCGTCAGTTTTCACGATTCTATTTACGAAGGTCGACGACTCGGAAATCAACTTTTCGACTTTGCAGCCGTTCTGTTCGCCGCAGAACTCACTGGTAGGACACCAGTCTTGAAGAACACCACTCAAAGACTTACGATTGAAAAGGTTTTTCAACTGGATCTCGAACGAGTAGATCATGATCTCTGTCCGTGTTATACGATCGGTGAATCGCGTTTTATGACGTATGCTGAGATCACTGAGAAACATATCAAGGAAGCTGAAAATAATTCCATTCTTGTCAATGGATTGCGTCAAAGTTGGAAATATTCGATGACGATTGAACACCGATTGAGACGCCATCTGGTTTTCAACGAAAAAATTCAACGATTCGCCGAAGACTTTCTTAAAACGATCATTCCGCGTGGGTGGAAGAAAGTTGGATTCGTGAGAGTGGGAATACACGTACGTAGAGGAGATATCGCCAACGAACGCGCCCATAAACACGGATTCACGATGGCAAAAGCGACCTACTTTGAAAAGGCGATGAGATTCTTTATAGATAGATACTCTCGTGTCCAGTTCATCGCGATGTCAGAGGATCGCGATTGGATCATGGATAACATCGTCAATCCTGAAAACCTGTCATCGACTGTTTCCGTCAACGTCACGTACAGCCTGGGTCATTCCGCGGGTCAAGACATGGCGTTACTGTCCCTGTGTGACCACGTGATTATGTCCACTGGGTCATATGGTTGGTGGGGAGCGTGGTTGGCTAAAGGGACGACCATCTATTACGAGGACTGGCCGCGATTGGGATCAACATTGTATGGGCGTGTTACAAAAGAAGACTACTTTCCTCCAAACTGGATACCAATGACTTGATGAACTATCAGCATATTATATTTATTAGCCCAGGTCACTTGATATGGCTTGGACATAGCGTCTGGAACCCAATGCTATAGTATACTTAAAATTATAAATGCACTGGTGACATTCTAACTTAGGCTGTATTATAATACATACAGATATAACGAGACATTATTTTCCATGCAGCTGCAGTATATAGGCCCTATATAGGTCTAGTCTTTGGATTGTCGGCAGTATGGGTAATCATTTTGCTAATTTGCTTCGAGTGATATACACGTTCAGTGGCTTAGCAAGAGGGCTTCGTGGCTTAGGGAAAAGTTTTTAAAAGGTTATTTAGATCTCTCCACCTAAATAAGATAACACAAAACAATAGTTTTCGGGTATCAATTGTTTTTCTTACTTTATTCCTTTTGTTACTTTCAGCCCTTGTCATTTACTGTAATAGGCTACTGTTATGTTGGTGTCAGGAAGGACAGCCGGCCAGGCCATAGGCCCCAATATAAATTCCTGGCTACCCCACTGTCTACGTTTAATGTGAGTTAACATATAATTGAACTCTTTTTTAGAAGATGCAGACGAGCCAGATGACTGCAGGTTAGCATTTGCATGTATATCTAATCGACAGATGTTAAAAACGACAAAATCCGAATAAGACACTGAATATGCCCATTTGTCCCAATGTGTCGTCGTAAAATTATTTTTAACTTATCTAGGCCTATAGTCATGTTTTCGTCGTTCATATAATTCTGCTATCATGCACTATATTGCAAACTAGCTGGGGTACTCGGCATTACCCGGGAAATTTAAGATTCGCTTCGCTTCCGGCCAATCCCCTACTTCCCCACCCTCACTTCACCCTATGCAGCCACTACCGGTCTCACACTCCTCATCCCACATATTTTCCTCATCCCACTGGCCCACCGACCCCATAACCCGACGGTCCACCTTGCCTTCACTATTCGGCATTTCCCGGTAAATTTCGGTTTTTGTCCACCCCAACCCGCCCCATCCGCCCGCTCCTCAAGCCCATCCCATGTGCACCCAACCCCGCTCCTCAACCCCACCACCACCCAACCGCATCACACTGCGACCCCACTGGGTGTCAACTCCTCTGGGGTTTCTAACCGGTACGCTATTCGTGAAATTTTGTATTCCGGGGAATTTTTTTCTCCCGCCCTCAACTTATACCCTGCCCTCACCCGGCCCGTGCGAGGCGAAGTGTGTGTGTGTTGGGAGGGTAACCCCGGTAGCCAGTGTAAGAATTGTGAAAAAATAACTGGGTTGGACCATTATCCACTTGGAATTGGGGTGTGAAAAACAGATTTTACTATGGGCTCTAAGAACGACTGGCGGTTGAAACCCCCAGCCCTCGGTAATTCTCACCCCGCAGGTGGCATTGTGACTAGCTGCAACGTTTCAGTTGAATAACTGTGAAACTATGGCGACGGAATGTAAATTGCGAAAGTTTGGATTTTCGCTCCCCCCGACCCCCCCCCCCCCCCCATGGTGCATGGTGGAAGAGATTCACCAACCCATCCACCGGATGGTTCTTATTATATGGCCTTCTGTCTAGGTAAAAAGTTTCAGATCAATAACTGCGTTTTACCGGAAACTTTTGGGGGTTTCACCCACACCCTGCATGGCCCCTTGGTGGAAGAGATTCGCCAACCCCTCCAAGGGGTGTCCCATGCCGAGACCGACAGAGTAATGAAGATTTGGAGAGAAAAGTTCAAAAACTGTTTAACTGCATCCCGGTCAAACAGACACACAACCAGAAAATTGGCTACCGAACAGTACGGACTTGAATCCCGTAGACTATTCGATCTGGGAAATGCTTCAGCAGCTTGTCTACAGGCAGAGAATTCGAGATATTGAACATTTGAAAGAAGTTCTGATCGCATGCTGGGACGAAATTAGCAAGGACACTATCAACCGCGCTATTGGACAGTTTCGCAAGCGATTATCATTGGTTATCGCAGCAAACGGAGGACATATTGAACATCACTTTGACTGAAATTTCTTACGCATTCAGAAAATTCTGAAATTGTACAGTTCATTAAATGCCAAACCAATGCCATTTTTCTGTGTCATTTCTGTCTAATGATAGTTTTAAGGCGATAATTACATTGATTATTCAAGCGATGCAATTGCAAAAACTAATAGTCCGGTTTATTTTGCGCCACCCTGCAGTGTAGGTCTATATGTATATAATATGTATATTTATATATAGGCCTACTAGTGTTACTGTAATAATTGCATCTGCGATATAGCCTATACAGCATATAGATTTCTGTGAGCATATATCGTCAATAGTTTTCATCTTGATTAGTTTTTTGTCCATATATATACAAAATTAATGCAAGATATGCAAATGTCGACCTATAGACATCTTATCTATTATTGTACACGGCATGATCTAATCGTTACTACGTGTCGTGTCCATGAAGTCGTTTACATGTAGCTTGAATAGTCAAAATAGCATGCAGCGTTGTTGATTAATCGTAAGCAAAGAAGATGCAGTTAATAATAAATTATCTCACGCTCAGGTATACACGTCATCAACTGATACGAAGAAGGCTGAGATATGCATTTGAAGCACGATCGTACTCAAAACTACTTGATATTGGACTATAATGCATACTTAAAGGCCAGTGTTTAATATATAGCCCATGCTTTAAGGGGGAGGTAGAATTCGAGTTTGGGGAGGTGGCGAGAAAAAGTTTGTATTGGGCGAACATTTTTGGGTGTAGGACTGAGCCATATATACCGCATATGGCGCTCTCTCATCTGTCGAATAGTTTTTTTCAATTGATCTAAATCTGTAAAAAATGTACCATTTTCGCTGCTAAAAAAGTTGAAGTTGGTCTTTCTTTCTGTTCTATAATTATAAGAAAATTAACCAGCATGTATGTGCATATACTTTTGCGCAAGAGGCCGGTCGATATTTCTGTGGTTAAGAACTTGTTACATGTTCAGTTTTTTCTTCATGGGCAAGGTGAGATGGTACGTATTTACATGTGTATACAGCACATCGCGAATTTTCCTGGGAGGAGGGAAAGTTCATTCCTGATAGGGAACTCCCGTCCCCCCCTAAAGAGACGTCTAGATTAAACACTGCTCAAAGGCGTGATCCACTGACGAGATGATAACAGAATGTCTTATAAGTGAGCGAATCGCAAACATGTAGATTGCGATTCAACTGGTTATAGCCTATGCCTCCATTTTTTCCAGTATTGAAAAAACTATCTTGTCGCGATTTCCTGGCGAAAGATAATGACCCGTATAATTAATAGCCTTTAATCAGATCAGACTTTGAAAGTTGAAATCGATTCATACTTTTGTCGGCAAGCTGCGTATACCCTAAAATACGTGGACATTGCTGTAGGCCTATACTCACAGAGATGTGCACGGATGTATATAAAATTGCAGACCTTACAGGCCTAACAGTGCTATTGCGTTTGCCTATATATGCAGTCGTGCGTCTTATAAATTTAGGCATAGCCTATATACACATGCAGCATATATGCTATGATTTGATTTTTGAAAACCGAGCGCAATGTCTAATCCGTGGAAATATGGATTTGTCGGTTTGCTAGCCTTGCAGGGAATTTTAATAGGCGTATTCTTCTACTTCTATCTCCAGTCTCATGATGGTCGGAGACTGTTTAGAAGTTTTATTCTCACCCCAACATCACAATGTCCAGTCTGTTCGCCAACAAACAGCACCCAACATCTGAATGTGGCTGTCGTTTCGCCAATAAACAACACCCAACATCTGAATGTGGCTGCCGTTTCGCCAATAAACAGCACCCAACATCTGAATGTGGCTGTCGTTTCGCCAATAAACAGCACCCAACATCTGAATGTGGCTGTCGTTTTGCCAATAAACAGGACCCAACATCTGAATGTGGCTGTCGTTTCGCCAATAAACAGCACCGAACATCCGAATGTGGCTGTCGTTTCGACAATAAGCAGCACCCAACATTCGAATGTGGCTGTCGTTTCGACAATAAACAGCACCAAACATTCGAATGTGGCTGTCGTTTCGCCAATAAACAGCACCCAACATCTGAATGCGGCTGTCGTTTCGCCAATAAACATCACCCAACATCTGGGTGTGACTTCGTCTTCAAAAATAACGAAGCTGCATTTCGAGGTAGCTCAGCTCAATAACATTACACGCGATGACGACGTGTCGCAGTTCGTCAGTTTTCACGATTCTATTTACGAAGGTCGACGACTCGGAAATCAACTCTTCGACTTCGCAGCCGTTCTGTTCGCCGCAGAACTCACTGGTAGGACACCAGTCTTAAAGAACACCACTAAAAGACTTACGATTGAACAGGTTTTTCAACTGAATCTCGAACGAGTAGCTCATGATCTCTGTCCATGTTATACGATCCGTGAAGCGCGTTTTATGACGTATGATGATATCACTGATAAACATATCAAGGAAGCAGAAAATAATTCCATTCTCATCGACGGATTTCGTCAAAGTTGGAAATATTCGATGACGATTGAACGCCGACTCAGACGCCATCTGGTGTTCAACGGGAAAAGTCAACGATTCGCCGAAAACTTTCTTAAAAGGATCATTCCCCAAGGGTGGAAGAAAGTTGGATTCGTGAGGGTGGGAATACATGTACGTAGGGGAGATACGACCAACGAACGTTCCATTAAATTCGGATTCACGGTGGCGAATGCGACTTACTTTGAAAACGCCATGAGATTCTTTATAGATAGATACTCTCGTGTCCAGTTCATTGCGATGTCGGACGATCGCAATTGGATCATGGATAACATCGTCAATCCCGAAAATCTGTCATCCACTGTTTCCGTCAACGTCACGTACAGCCTGGGTCATTCCGATGGTCAAGACCTAGCGATACTGTCCCTGTGTGACCACGTGATTATGTCCACTGGTACATATGGTTGGTGGGGAGCGTGGTTGGCTAAAGGGACGACCATTTATTATGAGGACTGGCCGCTCCTGGGATCTAAAATGTACGAGCATTTTACAAAAGAAGACTTCTTTCCTCCAAACTGGATACCAATGACTAATTGAGAAACCATCAGCCTATATTAATTAGCCCATGCAGGTCACTTGATATTGTCTGGGGCCAACCCGAAACAGATTCAATTTTTGCTATTAAAGCAGTAAATTCCAGTTATTTTTCCACAACTCTTACACTGCAAATGACCAAGGCTTCAATGACAGACAAAAGGTGTATTCAGATACATCATGAGCAGGGTCCTGGAGCTCAAGCTAAAATCACCACTTTCATGTACTCTGATACACAGTGAGAGCGGGGAAATTACGCGTTAAATTGAGAGTTAAGAAATATGCCGTTGATGAATGGAGATCGGCTCAACGTCAATATTATTGTTTTGTTTTCAATGATGAGAACCATTAGCCCTATAATTTCCGGATTTTTACCCGACAGCTTATCAAGCGTAGAGAGCTACATTGCTACATGCATGCCGGAGATAATTTATTACCATGATCTGCGACCAACACCAAGAGTGATAAGAGAAGAATTGATGGTCGCATTGGAATTGATGTGGAAAAATTTACCTCTTGAATATACATCAACTTGGCCATCAAGAACTTTGCAAAGAGATTGAGAACAACTTCGGAACGAGTGCATGTGAGCAGACACATTGAACACAAGTTGTGAAGCAATATCAAGTTCAAGAATTATTTGAGATGTGATTTAATTAAATCGTTTTTATATAGGCTACTTTTTGCTGCATGCATTACGTTTTTGGATCGCCAAAAGACAGTCCATGGGTGCATGGGCTCACTTAAAAGTGATATAACGTTTGTTGTGTTTCACATAGTTTGATAACATTTTGCAATTGTGGGTAGATATGAACTACTGT
This sequence comes from Lumbricus rubellus, assembly GCA_945859605.1. Classification (NCBI taxonomy): domain Eukaryota; kingdom Metazoa; phylum Annelida; class Clitellata; order Crassiclitellata; family Lumbricidae; genus Lumbricus; species Lumbricus rubellus. The sequence continues at coordinate 28,468,302 of OX243814.1, forward strand.
TATAGGCATGAACGTAAAACTTGATTTGCATAACCCCTATAGGGATTGCTTTTTGGCCCACCATGCAGTAGACAAAATCCTAAAAAGAAACTCAATATGCCCACATAGGCCTATCCCAATACGTATTCATCGTCGTAAAATTAAGAGAGGGAAGAGGCGAGGTACCGCTAAATATCCGCTCCCATGCATCGTATATACTGTATATACACAGTCGGACGTGCACATAAGCGCCCTATACCGACATAATAAACAAACACAGAAACTCTTTCCACCTTCGTCGCTTTTCAAATATATCTACAGGAGGCCAATAATAATAATAGATGGAAGCGAGGGCTTATTAATTATTAGCCATGGCTGCAGTTCTTTGATCGATTTTTATTAGGCACACAAAGGGTCAACGGAGGAGGGCGCTATGAGGCATCGTTAGCGATCAAGAACCGTCGAGATAAAATATATCAGAAGAGGTGATCTATTATGATAGGAAGACAATGCTGTTCAGCCTCCTTTCTGTTTTCCTCCGTCCATTACCGATGCGGCAGGCGATGGACCGTGTAGGCCTATGTGGAGACGACGACGACTACATATTATATGAGTATACACTGGCTATTGACGGCGTCGCTGCATCAGTGTTCGTGAGAGACTCTTGTGCGTGATAAGATCTCTTCGTTTCCAGTCGCCTGCGTCCGTGTGTTTCTCGCGTCCTAATTATGCCTCCTCCATGCTGGGCTGGATTGGCTCGGATGAGGATGAGGAGGAGGAGGACGACGACGAGGATGAGGAGGAGGAGGACGACGACGAGGAAGAAGGAGGAGGAGGAAGAAAATAGGCGAAGGAGGAGGATTGGAGGAGTGACAGTCTAACAGTGACCGGTCTTCTCGAAGGCACCAAAGGCGAGGAGGCACATTGAGGCCAATATGGACGCGCGTGTGTGGGTGTGGATGTGTGTGTTTGTGTGTGTGTGTGTGTGTGTATGTGTGTGTGTGTGTGTGTATGTGTGTGTGTGTGTGTGTGTGTGTGGGTGTGGATGTGTGCGTGTGCGAGCCGTCTGTGTTTGCTCTAAGAAGCTGGCATCTTGATAATAGTTTCTTCCATCCATCCTTTCATCTGTTGACTCGTCGTCGCTGAAGAGTCGCTGCCGCTGCTGTTATTGTTGGTCTCGACCCACCCCACCCAATGCCACGCCCTGCCCCGCCCCACCTCCGCCCCGCACGGGGTGAGTGCGCAGTGGGGGGGGGGTTTCGGCAGTCGCTAAACTCTCATTGCTCTGTTGCATGACTAGACTCTGGTTTTGCTGCTAGTCAGTCGTACAGACAAACAGACAAATACAAAAACATACAATTAAGCTTACAAGCATAAGTATGTAAACACACATGTATGTAGTCCTATGCGTATGAATTAATGAAGACAGAGGCGAACAGACAGAAGAACTTGTAATAGCGTAGACACACAAGCACACATGCATGGACAATTGGACACACACAGAATCAGAGACAGATACACACAGACACACACAGACACACATGGATGCTTGTACTCGCTGCGCCCTCTCGTGACAGATTAACCCAGCATCATCAGCACCAGCTATAGGGGCAACACTCCTTTCCTCCTCTTCCTGCTCCTTTTCCGTCTCCTTTTCCTTCACCTCCTCCCGTCCGGTTCCTGATGATGAATTCCTTCCTTTTTCATAGAACATGGACATAAGGATTCTAATAAATAACATCAAACGCATTTTTAAAAAGTAACTACATGTTCTGAATCAGTGCTGCAGGCCATGGCATGCATATAGGGCAAAGCGCACCATGCAGTCTTTACTAGAGTGCAATGTTCCCCTATTGTCAATTTATACCGGTAAGTGTCAAGACAATGTCAAAACAATGATTATTCCAAGAGGCAGAGTATACTAATTGAAACCCTCACTTATGGCAGAGTTATAGCCTTACCTATAAGATGGGCTTAAATACTTTCTATTGAAACAACTCATATCCAGGCTGCATCAGTCGCTGCACTATACAGACTATAATTTATAGTCTGTGTTTATATAGTCTGCTTCACAAAGTCAGACGATGACAAAGTCTTAAAATGTGACTGGACGGTCATTGATGGTGTCCAGGCACCTATTTTCAAACCATAACACATGCAGTCCTACAACTTCTTAGGCCAACACAGTGTGGAAATACATAAGTGGCCTCCAGGCACTTCTTTTTTACACTCTGAGCGCTGATGATGATATATAGTCTCACAGCGTCATGGTCAGGAAGAAGAAGCCTATAAAGAACGACCGTAAACAATAGGATGCTGCTAGGCATTGTCTGCTGCAGCTTTATTATGGAAACAATCTTGGTTCTCGCAAGGTGGCGTGATTCTGTTGCGCTGATGAACTGTCGATCATAATAGACATCCCTTGATTATATGGTACTTGCAGTGCGAATTGTTTTATAGGTCTTGTCAGGGTGAGAATTGCCGGGGGGCTGGAGGTTTCAACCCCCCAGTCTTTCTTAGAGCTCCATGTTAAAGTCTGTTTTTCACACCCCGATTCCAAGTGCATGGATAATGGTCCAACCACCCAGTTTTCCCCCACAATTCTCACACTGAGCCTAGTACGAGTAAACTACAATGGACACGATTTCACACTATATATATAATACTTTTACTTATCAGTTCAAGCATAATTTATAGTTTGAGAGTTTCAGAAGCGAGTATAGCCTTTATTTAAACTGCATGAGTTGACATTTACGATTAATTATTTAACGCATTGGATGCGAACATTAATTGGAGAACGAGAAGACTTGGTTGTACACAGTAGGCCTAGGACTTAAAGTGCAGCTGGACGGTCATGGACAGCGTCCATGGCAGGCACTTATTTTCAAATCTCAAAGCCGTGTTGCCACTTATTTGGACAGCAGAGCCTGGAGAGGGGGATGGGCGTGCAGACACTTCTTTTTCTACACTTTTAGCACTGCAGTTCGTATACCTGGTCTTCTCTTAGACTTTATATATATACATACATGTATATATATAATTATACAGGCCTACTAGCTGAATTACCCGGCGTTGCTCGGGAAATGTTGATTTTTCGTCCCCGCCACGCATGACGCCGCTCCCATTCCGACCTTCTCGCCTGCCTTCTTCCATCGGGCCCAACCCGATCCGACCCTGGGGTGCACTGCGATGTACGTGAAATAAAAATTTTTCTTCCTGTATACCCAGCTCCCAACCACCCCTGCAGTTCTGGTTCGCCACCTTAGGCTTTCCGTCCCAACTCATCTCCCACCCGCCCTTGCGGGGCGGTTTCGCCACCCCTCCTAATAAATATTTTTGTAAATTTTTGGGATCAATCGGTCGCGTGGATCAGACGATTTTTGACTACAAATAGTGTAACATAAAATCGTACGTTTCTATTTTATAGGTTTAGAACTTTAGATACTGCCCATGTCAATCTCTGTGCTAAACTTCCGTATACGACTCGCACGTATTGTGATATTGGTATGATGGTAGCAGTTACTTATCGGATTTTGTCATTTTTAACATATCTATATGGCTTGGATGTACAAATGCTCACCCGTTGTCTGGCTCGTCTGCATCTTCTATAATAAAGGCGTTCAATGATGTTAACTCACATTGAACGTGGAGTATAGGTATATAGGCCCTATTACTCGAAGCAAAATGATTAACCGAAATAGGTCTGCTGCCGCAATTCCAAAAAATATACTGGATAATAATGTCTCAGTACCTGTTTGGCCTATAATTAAAATATCACCCGTGAATAATTAGCATTGGCCCCAAAGGACCCAGACGCTGTGTCATGCATCCAATATCAAGTGACCTGGGCTGATGAATATAGGCTAATGGTTTATCAATTAGTCATTGGTATCCAGCTTGGAGGAAAGAAGTCATGTCTTGTAAAATGTCCATACAATTTTGATCCCAATCGCGGCCAGTCCTCATAATAGATGGTTGTCCCTTTAGCCAACCACGCTCCCCACCAACCATATGTACCAGTCGACATAATCACGTGGTCACACAGGGACAGTAACGCCAGGTCTTGACCCGCGGAATGACCCAGGCTGTACGTGACGTTGACGGAAACAGTGGATGACAGATTTTTTGGATTGACGATGTTATCCATGATCCAATCGCGATCCTCTGACATCGCGATGAACTGGACACGAGAGTATCTATCTATAAAGAATCTCATGGCGTTTTCAAAGTATGTCGCATTCGCCACCGTGAATCCGAATTTAATGGAACGTTCTGTGGTAATATCTCCTCTACGTACATGTATTCCCACTCTCACGAATCCAACTTTCTTCCACCTACGCGGAATGTTCTTTTTAAGAAAGTCTTCGGCGAATCGTTGAATTTTTTCGTTGAAAACCAGATGGCGTCTCAATCGGTGTTCAATCGTCATCGAATATTTCCAACTTTGACGCAATCCATTGACAAGAATGGAATTATTTTCAGCTTCCTTGATATGTTTCTCAGTGATCTCAGCATACGTCATAAAACGCGATTCACCGATCGTATAACATGGACAGAGATCATGATCTACTCGTTCGAGATTCAGTTGAAAAACGTTTTCAATCGTAAGTCGTTGAGTGGTGTTCTTTAAGACTGGTGTTCTACCTGTGAGTTCTGCGGCAAACAGAACGGCTGCGAAGTCGAAGAGTTGATTTCCGAGTCGTCGGCCTTTGTAAACAGAATCGTGAAAGCTGACAAGCTGCGACACGTCGTCATCGCGTGTAATGTTATTGAGCTGAGCAACCTCGAAATGCAGCTTCGTTATTTTTGAAGATGAATTCACACCCAGATGTTGGGTGCTGTTTATTGACGAAACGACAGCCACATTTAGATGTTGGGTGCTGTTTATTGACGAAACGACAGGACAGTTTGATGTTGGGGTCAGAAAAAAACTTTTAGACAATCTTCGACCATCATATGACTGGAGATAGAAGAAGAATACACCTATTAAAATTCCCTGCATGGCTAGCAAACTGACAAATCCATATTTCCACGGATTAGACATTGCGCTTCTTTTTCAAAAATCAAATATTAGCTTAATGCTGCATGTGTATGCCTAAATTTATAAGACACACGAATGAAGGCGTGAGGCAAAAGCAATTGAAACTTTAGCCCTGTATATGCATATAAGGTAAAAGTCTATGTTGTTCATCCGTGTACAGTGCATGTGTACAGCAATGTCCACGTATACGCAGCTTGCTGACACTATATATATATATAGTGTGAATCGATTGTAATTAACTTTCAAAGTCTGATCTGATTAGAGGCTATATTACATGTATATGGGTCATTATCTTCGCCAGGAAATTGCGCTGAGTGGATGAGACAGTTTTCAATACTGAAAAAATGGAGGCGTAACCAGTTGAATCGCAATCTACATGTATGTTTGCGATTCGGTCATTTATAAGACATTCTGTCATCTCGTATATATATAGTGGATCACGCCTTTGAGCAGTGTTTAATCTAGACGTCTCTGGGGGAGTTTCCCCTCAGGAATGAACTTCCCCCAGGAAAAATCGCGAGGTGCTGTACAGTGTACACGTGTAAATACATACCATTTCACTTGGTCCATGCAGAAAAACCGAATGTGTAACACATTTCCACCCCCAGAAAAACCGACCGGTCCCTTGAGGAAAAGTATGCGCATAAGCTCCTTCGTGAGATTCTAGTTAAGGCGCTATATAAATGATCATATACACACATACACACATACATACATACATACATACATACATACATACATACGTACATACATACATACATACATACATACATACATACATACATACATATCTACATACATACATACATACATACATACATACATACATACATACATACATACATACATACATACATACATACATACATACATACATGCATACATACATACATACATACATACATACATACATACATACATACATACATACATACATACATACATACATACATACATACATACATACATACACACACACACACACATACATACATACATACATACATACATACATACATACATACACACACACACACACATACATACATACATACGTACGTACGTGCGTGCGTGCGTGCGTGCATGTGCATGCATGCATACATACATACATACATACATACATACATACATACATACATACATACATACATACATACATACATACATACATACATACATACATACATACATACATACATACATACATACATACATACATACATACATACATACATACATACATACATACATACATGTATGTATGTCTCTCCAACAATGTTTTTTATTCTATTTGCCGATGACACCAACGTTTTTTACTCCAATGGTTCATGGCAGACGTTGTTTCAAACTGTGAACGTTGAACTATCTAGCATAGCTGTTTGGTTCCATGCAAATAAACTCACCCTTAATTTAGATAAAACCAACTTTATTTTATTTAAATCCCACCGGAAAATAAAGCCAAATGACAATCTCTGTTTGCTTATTGATGATATTTCCATCAATCAAGTTGAATCTACAAAATTCTTAGGTGTGCATATACAGGGTGGCTCAAAAAAAAATGTACCACCGGATAAAATGCGATAACTTCGCAACCGATTGAAATTTTTCTCCAAAAATTTCCCAATTTGTAGGGGAATGAATTTCGAACAATCCCTGAAAGTTTCACTTGAAAATTTTCTTGTTTGCAAAAGATACAGCTGTTCAAACTTAAAATTTCGTTTTTTCAAAAATCCGGAGAATAAAGTTCCAATACAATGTGATTTCATTAAGATTTTTTGCAAATTACATCATAAGAAATGATGATGATGTCCTATGACCTCACTAAGAGCTGCAAAGAAGCTGTTTATGCAGCAAACTGTTGGTATTTAGTGATATTTTATAGATTATGGACTCAATTGGTGAATCCATTACTGAACGTCATGGGCAAAGTTTCTGCGGAAGATAAAATGGAAATTCGGACGCTGCGTGAACAGAGACTGGGACATCGCGTAATCATAGCAAAATACCCAGTGAAAAGTGGAGCCTGAGCATATTGAAGGCTATCTGTAAACATGTTTATGTAACGAAGATCAGATGTTGGAAGCGAGGCAGGAAGTGGTCGCTTGGTCTGATGGAAAAAGTACGATTTTCAAGAAATTCGCTTGGTAATCGAAAGGGTCAAGTTTGCAAAGCACATCGTGGTTTCAGCATAAGATTTGCTGGCATGTGTCACGGGTGCCAGAAAAGACTGCATTTAATCCCATTCAGTAGGTTAGATGTCAAACTCATCGCTGAACTCTCTCACCAAGACTAATTGAAGACCAGGTAGGCCATGCTCTAACATGTGGTTTTTATTTCCCAGCAGGACGGTGCGCCTGCTTGCTCGCACGGCAAGGCTGATTGTGATGACGCTACCTTATTTTTGCAATCCACTCCAGTAAATTTATTGGCAAAGGTGACTTACAACATCGCCAGACCTTAGCCCTCTTGCTTACCACGTCTGGGAAGCTATGCTGCAAGACATTTCATCCCGAGTTGGAGAACATTGGCTATAGCTGAAGGAAGTCCTGCTGCTAATGTGGGATCAGTTGCCGCAGGACTCGATCAACAAGGCCATACTAAGCTTCACAAAAAGAATTCGAGCTCGTATTAAAGCAGGGAGTTGACACTCCTATCCTACCCTACGATAAACTGCAAAACGTATTTCTGAGGCCGTAGTGAAAGGTGATATCATTTGACATGGAAATCAAGAATTGACGTTGATTTTTTCCACGGAAATTTGAAAAAACGAAAATCAAAGTTTAAACAGCTGTAACTTTTGCAAACATAAAAAGTTTTCAGTGAAACTTTCAGGGATTGTTGGAAATTCATTCCCCTTCAAATTGGAAAATTTTCGGAGAAAAATTTCAATCGGTTGCAAAGATATTGCATTTTATCCGGTGGTACATTTTTTTTGAGCCACTCTGTAGATCAACATTTGACCTGGAAAGTTCATATTAATCAAATTGCAACTAAAATTGCTAAAAATATTGGTATTATTTCCCGCGTTGCTTATATCTTGCCAAAGACAATTAGAATGAATTTGTATTATACCCTTGTCTACCCCTACCTCACATATTGCAACCTTGTTTGGGCATCGACATACGAATCCAGGCTTCATAAACTTGTAATCTTACAGAAGAGGGCTGTTCGTATAATTGCGGGTATTCGTAAACGGGAACACACTGGCCCTTCCTTTAATGAACTTCATCTCCTGAAAATTGACCAGATAAAGGATCTCCAAATTAGCGAGTTCTTTTTTCGACTCGAACACGGTCTCCTTCCTTCGGTATTCCAAGGTTACCTCCCTCACGCCTCTGACATTCATTCGCATTTCACTAGGAATTCTTCTGCTTTTCGCCCTGTCAAAGCTCAATCTAATACTAGGCGGTTTACTATTAAATCTTATGGCACTAAAGTATGGAACACAATACCAATTGACATTCGTCAATCGAGTAGTCTGCAGGTATTTAAAAAGAAACTTCGTGTTCTTCTACTCTCCTCCACTAATGCTACTTGAAGTGCACATGACCATGTGTAGTTAAGATTTTAGTTAAGTACTTAGTTAAGTTTGTTTCTCTATATGCTCTTGACAAAATAAGCTTTTCTGCAATCTGTCATCACCTAATTTGTTTTAGTCTCTTTCTTTTAAGCTATCTTGATTAATTTTTCTTGGGACTTTTTTACTTGGGTGACCCTTCCCAGCGGGATGTCCATCCCTTTTGGGCCCCCCTTTGTAGCCAATGCATGCATGTTTTGTACTTTTATTGTTTTCTTGTTTTCTGGTTGCAATAAAGTGAATTGTATTGAATTGTATTGTATTGTATACACACACAAGCTCAAATGGGCGATAAAATAGATATAGCTATTAGCCACGCATCCATCCTAACACGACTAGACAGTCACTACAACTAGCCTACATTCTCTTCTTCATTACTCGGTTATCTGACTAGATATCCCTAAGCATCCGAGGAGAAAAACGTTGCTTTATGGCAAAAGGAAGAAGACTAATTATAGACAGACAGACAAATACATTGACAGACAAACAGACAGACGAAACAAAAAATAAGCTGGCGCCTTTCGCTTAGCTTTCGAGTAATGATTTAGACAAACGGGCCTATACATACATGCAATGTAGGCTATACATACAATGTCAAACATACGTGCATACTTACATACATACATACATACATACATACATACATACATGTATTATACATACATACATACATACATACATACATACATACATACATACATACATACATACATACATACATACATACATATTGTATTGTATTGTATTGTATTTAAACATTTATAAAGCGCCTCTAGTAGGGTGAACCGTTCAGAGGCGCTCCCAGTGCGCAAGGCCCAGCGAGAAGAAACAGGTTTTGAGAAGAGACAAAGCAGAGGAGAGACTACCAGAAAGAAGTGTAGAGCGAACAGAAGGAGAAAGGGCATTCCAAAGAGAAGGACCAATTGAGACAAATGATCGAGACTGAGCCATAACAGTTCTAGACCGAGGAACCAAGAGGTCAAATCTGTTGGATGAACGAAGTGGACGGTGGGAGGAAGCTGAGTGAGGACGAAGTAAAACATTAGTGAGATATTTTGGGGCAAGACCCCGTTGAGCCTTTATGATCAGAGTGAGGATCTTAAATTGTGTGCGAGCACGGAGAGGAAGCCAGTGAAGTTCATGAAACATAAAGGTAGAGATGTGAGAGTACTTGGGAAGGCGGGCAATCAATCTAGCAGCTGAGTTGAGAACCGACTGAATCGGTGAAAGACGAACTTTACATACATACATACATACATACATACATACATACATACATACATACATACATACATACATACATACATACATACATACATACATACATACATACATACATACATACATACATACATACATACATACATACATACATACATACATACATACATACATACATACATACTTACATGCTGGTTAATTTTCTTATAATATTGAACAGAAAGAAAATTTCATAAACTTTTTCACAGCGAAAATGGTACATTTTTTACAGATTTCGAACAATTGAAAAAATATTCGACAGATGAGAGAGTTCATATAGGCTACGGTATAGTTGGCTCAGCTGTATGCCTAAAATATCCGCCGAAAATGAATTTTTCTCGCCCCCCCCCCCCAGAAACCCGATTTCTGCCCCCCCTCAAAGCAGTGGGCTGTATTAAACACTGGCCTTTAAGTATTCCGATATCAAGGAGTTTTGAGTAGGCCTACATGTATATTCCAGCGTTTCCCAAACTTTTTGGGCCACAGAACCCTTCGTATCCTAATGTTTTCTTGCGGAACCCCATGCAATTCCAACTAAACGAACTGAAGCGCGCATAGCGCATAACAAGCATACTAGCTATATTATGACTTTAATATAATAGCCTATGCCTACCAAAACACTATTGTAAATAGTTTATTTCTCTTTATGTGGAAAAATAACTGGGGGGAGGGTTGGACCATTATCCACTTAGAATCGGGGTGTGAAAAACATACTTTAACATGGGGCTCTAAGAAAGACTGGGGGTTGAAACCCCCAAACCCCCCGGCTATTCTCACCCTGCTTATGATAAACTAAGTTGAACGGTTTTGAAAACCATGACTCGCTTATCACAATATTGAGAGTATAATTATATAAACTTTTATGTATGTATGTATATTATATATATATTATATACATACTTAGCACTTAGCACTTAGCACTTAGCACTTAGTCCTTCCTCGCGCTGGCAGCGCATCGGGCGACACAGCCTCTCATCTGTGTCGTTTCTGTTGCGGTAGTTTGTTTTACCCGGGAGGGCTGCAAACCCTCCGCGGAACCCTCCTCCTTTACCCGGGCTTGGGACCGGCACAGATTCCATATATGAATCTGAGGCGGTCCCAAGCCCGGGTAAAGGAGGAGGGTGCGTATATATATATATACATATATATATATATATATATATATATATATATAATTATATATATATATGCACCATGCATGATATTGGTAATAATGTTAGAAGCCATCCTTTCGACAGATGGCGTAGCTCTAAACATGCAACATTATGTTCAGCGCTAATCCTAATTATAATATAACTTCACTTTTTAACGACGGTAGGCGAGAGGCCTACATAAACGATGGTGCTACATGTATAATTATGCAACGCGGTCACTCACTGTTCCAGTGTCTCTGCATAAAACGCAAGTCTAAACCGGGTGAGAATTGCCGGGGGCTTGGGGGGTTTAAACCCCCCAGTCTTTCTTAGAGCTCCATGTTAAAGTCTGTTTTTCACACCCCGATTCCAAATGGATAATGGTCAAACCCCCCAGTTATTTTTCCACAATTCTTACACTGAGTCTAAAGCCAATACATTTCGTGCTCTGATTTTTGCTAAGGCTTTTAATGTATACGTGGTTCCCATGAGCGTGTGCTTTATTCAACGTGTGATAACAGTAAATCGTTCTTATATATAGAGGTACACAGAGTAGGCTATAACCTTTCGAGGTGAGGTGTTATAGTGACTGAATCGCTAGCACACTATAGAATTATAGTCCCACTGCGACCGGAGTTCGATTCCCACGAACCCGTCACGTGACATGGACTGAATGCATGCGTTGGTGGGAAACGTTGGCATTGACCTACTTATTATGACCTCAGAGATTAATAGATTATACAACACATTACACATAATCACATTAACTTTTGAAATGAGTACGGTAATTTTAAAAAGCTGTAACTGGATTAATTGGGCATTAGACAGAGGTCATCGGTGCAGGCCAAAAGCTTATTCCCGCTTCAAGGAAAGAATCAGAAACTGCAGAAAATCATACAAGTCACGTGACGCTAAAACAAGTCTGGCGACTCGATGACATCAGTTAAGAGAACTGCAGCGCGATAATTAAAAAGGTTTAATCCAACTTTTTCTCTGCGTGATGAGTTTCCTTTGAAGTGGCGCTGCATGTATCATTGACCCCGTGTTTTTGTGATTATGATTAGAGACTATAAGCTTACACAATTATTGCAGTCCCTGCATTCCGGCGCTATATAAATGATATATAAATGACCATTCATTCGCAGCATTTAGCAATGATTGCGACTTGGTGTTATGGGTACACTGGAGTCAATGAGGTAGCTTCGCATGTCAACTCCAATTTAAGGCATGCTTTGTAAGAGCCGAGGGAAAATTGTGGCGTAACTGCGTTCATTTAAGAAAGACGAAATTGCTTCAGTTAATTAATATTTATCTTGTTTTGTAGTCGGATGAGGCCTTTGATGATTGTTAAGATGCAGACCTATAATTACCGTAATTAATTGAAGTTGCGGAGATGTCGCTTGTGTGCTTTGTCTTTGGTCAGTAAAATAATGTAAAGACATTATAGTTATAGGTCAGAAAAGCTCAAGATTAAATTACTTACTTACTATACTTACTTGTGACTGCATGGTGGCGATGCTCTCAATTCACGCGACAGTCGCTTGTTTATGGAAATTCTTCACTATAATATATATACTGTATCTCTTTCTCTGTCTCTCTGTGTCTTTGTCTGTGTCTGTCTTTCTGTCTGTCTCTATACATGTATCTGTCTCTCTCCTCTCTCTCTCACTCTCTTTCTCTCTCTCTTCTCTCTCATTCTCCTTCTTTCTCTCTCCCACTCTCTCTCCCTCCCCTCTCTCCATCCCTCCCTTCCTCTCTCCTCTCTCTCCCTCCTCCACCACTCCTCTCTCTCTCTCTCTCTCCTCTCTCTCTTATTCTGTCTTTCCCTCTCCCCTCTCTGTCTCTCTGCCTCCCTCTTCCTCTACCTCCCTCTCTCTCTCTCCGTCTATCTGTGTAATGTGTGTATGTCTCTCTGTCTGTCTCTCTGTCAGTCTCTGTCTGTCTCTGTCTTTGTCTGTCTCTGTCTCTGTCTCAGTCTTGGGACCGGCACTGGCAGACAGCAACCAGTGGCGCAGTTCAAGAGATGCGCAGAAGTCTGAAGTGCATTTTAACCGACTGTTAAATTATCTCAACAGCATTTTGTCATCGTCGGGTGTTATAATATAAATCCTCCAGGAATTAAAAGGTGGCTGAATTAAGCAGTCGTTGTCACCCACCCCTTCAATGCATAGCCACTCTTCATGGCTCGACCCTGCGCAGAGCCACGTTGACCCGCGTCCCTGTGAGCCACGTTGACCCGTGTCCCTGTGAGCCACGTTGACCCGTCCCTGTGAGCCATCACTCTGATTTATCGGTCCGGTTTAATGGAGTCCTCGTCAATTAGCTGCTGAAGTTTGCAATTGATTTATTTCACCGATTGTCTGGCTCTCCAGATGGGAGTCCCAGTCAGATGCGGTTGTCATTAGCGTGTAATGACTTCTGATAATGCTTCCGGAGGGTGCTTAATCCAACTCCCTACGCCTAAATCTGTCATTTGAGTGTGTGTTTAGGCAGACGGGCCCGTCACGTGCACGCCCTTTGATCTGGCTGTGTGCTCATTTTGACTGGACTGCAGCCTCTCCGGCAGTGCATGCCCCTCCATCTATAGGTCCGAGTGTCCGCCCGTCCGGCATGTCCGCGGATAGGGTCGTCAGTTCGAGGTATGGAATTCGCGAGAAGAGGAAGGAAATCCGAGATTGGAATTGTAGCTTTTTTCCGGCTTATCCTGAATATTTGATGACGCCTCTGTCGTTGTTCGGAATGAAATCGTTTTAGATGGAAAGATAATTGGAGAGAGATGATGAGCCACTGCAGGAGATGTCTTTTGTTCAAATTATCTCTGAATGGAGGAGGTAGGAATGATTAATCGCTGTATACTCAGATCTTTTAATCTGCTTTAATTGTCTTAAATGTGATTATAGGCATGCGGTCCGTATATACAAGGTCACGCATGCATGGTGCAAACTCTATTTGATTTGGCATTAGGCCTATTTATGATATTTGCTAATTTTTGCTATCTTTGGCTTAATTCACCATTTAAAACATTTTGTGTATATACTTGAAACCCTGGGTTGGGTGTGTGGATGGATGGACGAATTGGTGGGTGGGTAGTTACGTGGGTGGTGGGTACGTAGGTGGTGGGTGGGTGCGTGGGTTGGTGGGTCGGTGGGTGGGTGAGTGGGTGGTGGATGGATGAATGTTTGGGTTGGGTGGGTGGATTGATGGATGGATGGATGGATGAATTGGTGCCATGGGTGGGTGGGTGGGTAGTTGCTATAGGTTTTGGATATGTGGTAGGTGGGTGGTGGGTGGGAGGTGAGTGGGTGAGTGGTGGGTGGGTTTGGTGGGTGGATGGACGGACTAATGAATGGGTGGATTGATTTTCCTATATTCCACTTTCGTATTTGAACTATATACCTGTATATTCTTATTCCTAGAATCCTAAATTTGTCTTCAGTTTGATCTCAAGTGTGAAAAGTGCTTTATACTTAGACCTATTATATATTCTTGATTTTCTTTGAACCGCTTCAGCTTTCGCTCATTTCTATATCGCATCTGTATTCCTATACCTCTCAGTTCTTCATATCGATAGACATTGCATGTGTTGACAAAGCGTGTTCTCCTGCTTTCTGTCTGACTCTTATAAATAGGCTGCAGTGCATGTACTCTCGAAAGCTTTTCCCTGCTTATACTAGCCACGCTAAAGACCAAGTTCGTTGTTTGCGTGTTATTCTTTGGCTTTCCACCGCTCACGTTTCGTGGTTAACATCTCCTTGCATGTTTCTACTCCTTCCTACAGCGTTTACTCTTCGGCTGCACATCGCATGTATACGGCTCACTCGTGAGCATGCAGCTGAAGAAGGTGTCATTAAAATGTTAATCACAATCTGTCATACATCGATTAACAACCACCTTCTGTAGGAATCACCCGGAAGCAGTCCCCATCCAATCGCAGCCCTTCCATCCAGCTCCGAAGTCATCGTCACTTCTGATTGGCTGACGGATCGCGACCATCCAGTCCATATCCACCGGTAGGTCAGCTCCATTCCACGTGATTGACAGCTATGGCCACTGCCCGTGAGCCACGCCCATTCGTCGTGGCCGGGTGCTATACGCGATGGGCTGTTCCTGGCTGCTGTGGAGGACTCAGATGCCTTAACTGGCTGCAATTGCGTGGCCAGGAGCTTGCTCGAAATTTAATTTACTTAAATGTCGCCTTCTTCGTTCGCTTATGTCGCTGCGTCGAGTCGCAATTAGCACAGGGTGGTGTGCGTGTCGGCGCCTCCTTATCTGACCCGCTACTGTCCAGTGTCCACTCACGCTGTCCACTGCTGCAGGCATTGTGTCCAGAGGCTGAGACTTTCGACAGTGGTCAGCCGTGATTGACCAACTGGTTAAGCAACGGATTTAACTTTGTTGCTGGTGTATTTTTTTGTCGCGCTGATCATGTACGCTACGAAGAGGCGGAGGCGTAACGTCAAATCGTAAGTCAATTCTCGAAAAAATCAATTCTCGAAAATGCTATAAGTAGCCTATAATTTATAAGCTATTCTGATATAATACCTATACCATAAAATAAAACTCATTCATTAGTTCGATTAATTATTGTAGTAGACTAATTTATAAAAGTCATCCTCTGACTAATTCAGGTTATCCAAATGCTCACAATTTTTTTAAAATTAAATTTACTTTCGCATAGGTTTGCGTGCTGAGGTTCTGCGACACGTGAGTGAGGCATTGCTTTTAATTCTCTGGCTTTTGATCACGATGTGGTCAATATTGCAGTTATACATGTAAGTGCACATGGCAGTTTATTCTTATGGTTGTTACATGTTATACATTGTTATTTTGGGAATAGGCCTATGCTTTCTCCAGTTCAGTATAAAAATATGGGCCTACTGGAATATACCTTCGATTTCACGTGTCTATAAGCTTAACGAACTTTGAAAAAAATGACCATGCAGATCGAAAGCTTGAGTTTTACGTGTAAATCTATAATGTTCGTATATATACATGTACGGGGATCAATTCACTCTCCAACGGTCTTGAAATTCAGTTTCAAATGGTCTATATATAGGCTAAATATCTGGGATTCATTAGGTCAGAAGTGTTTATGTATATGCAAGCTTTACGTAATATCTTAAGCTCGTAAAAACATTTAGAGCCTATTACGTAATTCAGATTTGTCTCCAACAACCTCCGATGTCAATTGTAACACATTTTGAATTATATAAAAACAACGAAAACGTTGAAGTCCAGCTTTGAAGAGCCGGTCTTTTATACTGCAGCATTGTTTGGCCCGTTTGCCTATAATAATTATAATCAATAATTAGCTGCATGAGTCTGTCATCTGAAATGTGTGTTTCGCTATAATTGGAGAGTATCGAGCACATGCACAATATTGCACATTATACTATTATAGCCTATTATAATATCTACTTGGATATCATACCACGCACAAATAGCATATACATATACACCTCACCTGGTCACCTGGTGCCGTCAGCTACTGGAGCTCTGGCGAAAGCCCTGGTGCATCTTCTCCAGTTGATCCTCTCACCTATTATAGCTATATAACTATATAATATTATAGGCCTATGCAAATATGCATGTATGTGAATGCATGCAACATGCATCACTGTATAGGCTATAAATGTACATATAATAGGTTTGGGCTAAATGCGCATAATTATATAAAGTTCATTTTATTATTATTGCAAAAGCTCAACAACTCACGCAAAGCTCCTTCAATGCATGTATAGGCGTGTATGTATACAGACTTGCGCTCTTTTATAGCTGAAGTATGCATCTATGCATGCATGGCACAACATGCCAATCATGGATACAAATGATTGCATGTCAACCGCCATTTATTATAAGACAACACTCCATGCATTTGCAATGCTCTATATAGGCGTATACGGTATACGGAGCAAAAGCATGCAATCTTGATCCTCAAACGCGTCTCTCGTGCAAGGCATTATGTCTTTTTGTATTTTGAGTGTGCATGTGTGTGAAAACTGTGCATGTTTGTGTATGCGTGTTTGTGTGTGTTTGTTTGTGTGCAGGTGTTGTGTTTGCGTGCGTGTGCGCATGCATGTGTATACTGAGTATATGTATTCTCCACTTTATAAGGTATACAAAGTATATAGGGTATAAGCTTATATTAGGCATAAATGTATATTCAAACGACAAATTTCACTTAAATCATTTGCTTGTTTTATTCATAAAAGTATTGCTTCGTAAATCATTTGTGGACGATATACCGGTAAGCTTATTAGCACTCATTGGCCTGAAATGGTATATTCTTGTATAGGCATCGGCTGTATATATACACAAAATGTACATTGTATATGACATGTAAACCAATACATATAAAAATAGTCTATACAATTATACTGATGTACAATTATACCATGGATTGTTGACTGAAGAATGTATACGTGAACGCGTCCGCATACATGTAAATTGTAAAGCGATTGTATGATGACTTTTTGAACATGTGCACTTCACTTCAAAGAACACAGTCATTAGCAATATTGTCTCGTCTTCATTCTTCATGCACTGCATGCAGGTATATACAAGAGAATTATAGGTTATACGGCCCGACTTCATCGTGACGTGTCACATCTGCTGCGTGCTAACAAGCTCAAACATACAATATCTATGGATATATATATATATATATATCCATATATCTATATATATTATAATTTATATCCATTGAGGCATGTTGCAGAATATTAGGCACCGTTAATGAAGAGCTCTGTGAATATTTTGCGGTATACATATAGCCTACCGGTATATAATTATGTACACGGGTATATTATATTATACATAATATATAATTGGGGAATTAGGAATTTTTACGGTGCGCTATTGTGTTGGTCGGGGTGGGTGGGTCTTCTGTAGGTCAGATTTGAATGGCCCTCGTGCCACTATAATGCTATGCTGTCAGCCGAGAAATTCGAAATATTGATGGTATCTTTTTTGCCACCATGCATGCGTGCATGCGTGCATGCGTGTGTGGTGTGTGGTGTGTGGCTTCGGAACACTTTTATGTTGATTGATTGCATAGCAGGTTGCATGGCACTCGTCGTATGACTTCTCTCGCTCACTTACCTGCGCGCACACACACACACACACACGCACACACACACAAGCACACACACACACGCACGCACACCCACGCGCGCGCGCACACACATGCGTACGATGCGTATATATATATTTATATACAGGGTGCGCCAAAAAAAAGACCCCCCTAAGATATTTGCCAATATCTTGACCAAAAGTAAGAATTTTGAGATGAAATTTTACTGTCTTAAACACAATTCATATTTACACATGATGGCGAGATTTCATCAAAATATTTCAAACAGAACAAAAGTTATGCCACTTTTAGGGAGGTCACCCACCGTTTTTTGACGATTCAAAAACGCGACGCAACAAAAAGTAATAAAAATTCAATCTAATTATTCTGGCCAATATCTTGACCAAAAGTAAGAATATCAAAATGAAATTTTACAGGCTTAAAGACAATTCATATCTGCATATGATGGTCAAATTTCATCAAAATATTTCCAAAACAACAACAGTTATACCACTTTTAGTGAGGCCATCCCCCAATTTTTGACAATTCAAAGACGTAACGCAGCAAAAACACGATTTTATTAAGTCTCATCTCACATAATTATTATCAAATAGCCTTGATATTGACAGATGATCATTATTATTACTATTTAAAAAAGAAACAGGGTACCAGCGTAGCTGCACGTAACTGAGAAGTCACTTAGCAAGATGACAATCAAATTCTTAAAATAAGAAATAATAAGGAATCTGTCAGATAATAAACAGGTTCATCAAGAACTCTGCATAGAGACTCAAAATAAGTTTTGGCACGGGTGGTGGGCACATTGAACACAAGTTGGGAAGCACTACCAAGTTCATTTGACAACAGTTATTTGAGATAAAACTTAATAAAATCACGTTTTTGGTATTTTTTGTTGCGTTTCGTTTCTGAATCGTCAACAACGGTGGGTGGCCTCACTAAAAGTGATATAACTTTTGTTGTGTTTGAAATATTTTGATGAAATTTGGCCATCTTGTGTAGGTGTGAATCGTCTTTAAGCCTGCAAAATTTCATTTAGAAATTCCTACTTCTGGGAAAGATATTGGCAAAAAACCTAGTTTTTGTTGCGTTTCGTTTTTGAATGGTCAAAAAACGATGGGTGACCTCCCTAATAGTGGCATAACTTTTGTTCTGTTTGAAATATTTCGATGAAATTTGACTATCAGGTGTAAATATGAATTGCTTATAAGACTGTGAAATTTCATTTCGAAATTCTTACTTTTGGCAAAAATATTGGCATAAAACCTAGGGGGGTCTTTTTTTTGGCGCACCCTGTATATATATATACATAATACATATATATAAATATATTATATATATATACCTATGATATAACTGTAGCCTACACAGCGTTTACATTATAATTATATCATATATATAATTATATCATCATCATCATCATCATCAAGAACCGAGGGACCAGTGCCCGTAGGTGCCCGCTGCCATCCTCATTATTCCTCGCCATTTTTGTCGTTCCATCGCCGCATGTGTCAGGTCTTGTATTGGCGCTCCGCACCAGTCGGTTATGTTGTCCAGCCATTCCTTGTGTGGTCTACCTCTTCTGTTGGTTCCCTCCATTCTTCCAAACACCACCCTCTTTATTTTTCTGTCCTCATTCATTCTACATATGTGACCAAATAGCTCCAGCTTCCTGGTTTATATCATACTATTATATAAGAAGGCTATAGCATGATTTAGACAACTAATGGAACACTGAATGCATCGAGGACGACGACGACGACAATTATGATGATGACGATGATGATGACGATGACGATAGTGATGATGATGAAGATGATGACGATGATGATGATGATGATGATTACGATGACGATAGTGATGATGATGATGATGATGACGGTGATAATGATGATTACGATAATGATGATGATGATGATGATGATGATGGTGATGATAATGGTGATGGTAATCGTGATGATGGTGATGGTAATCGTGATGATGGTGGTGGTGATCGTGATGATGGTGGCGGTGGTGATGGTGATAGTGATGGTGATGGTGATGCTGATGGTGATGACGACGACGACGATGATGATGATGATGATGACGACGACGATGGCGATGTCTTTGTGTGAGATTACTTTGGAGCAATCTAAACAAGTGAATGAATATTTGAATGAATGAATGAATGAATGAATGAATGAATGAAGGAAGGAAGGAAGGAAGGAATGAGTACGCGCATGCATTGCATGCATAAAGATCGAAGTTCGAGCATAAATAAGGATGACTTTCATCATTATCAATAATATCGAACAATTAGGATGTTGCAATTATGTTCAATGTAGAATGGCTGTCGAAATAGGCTACTCCTCTTATAATGATTATGAGTATATATATTATAGTCATACAGTTTGCCACACCCCGCTATTAACTTCGGCACTGCAGGAGAACTCTCTGAACCGCGAATGGGTGGATGCTAGAAAGCTCTCTCTCTCAATCTGATTGGGGCTCTTTGTCATCGGCGATGGTGCTGGATCAGTATACACATTTCACCCACCGTCTGCACTGATTGACCAGGAAAATTGTATGAACTACTGGAATTATCTATCCCATTATTTCGCCAACTTTCCGAGTCGTATATCTGCTACCCAGCGGGACTCGTGTTTGCCTATCGATTATTATATTCGTCGGCGTAGGAATACACGACTAATTGGCCGAATTACTCGGCGACCGATACCGTGCGCATGATTTTTGACGTCAAGATGTTGTCTGCAGTATATAGACTAATATACATCGAAGAAGAAGAAATCTTCCCGCCCTTTCCTTTCCTCGTCGTCTGCTCAAGCCTCGTCTTCGCCAAACAACGGCTAATGCCGCCGCGCTAAGATTAAGTCCGCTGTTGCTGCTGACTATAATATACTGCAGGTGTTGCATGACTGGTGCTAATTTTTAGTGGATTTCAGATCGGGAGAAGGTATTAATGAGCGGAGAATATATACGCTGATTATCTTTTTTGTTGATGTCACCTTTGTCCGGCGGGTCAGCGGCGTAGCACGCACACGCCATCATCATCGCCGATATATACGCCGTGGCATGGCATGGCACGGGCGCAACCGAAAGGTTGTTCCGAGTTCCTCGAGTTGTGTATATATGTATATACGTCGCACAACCGTGAAGGCAGTCGGTACAGTGCTTTAATTATTTATGAAATGCATGCACGATGAACTCAGACGCTGTAAACCATCGATCAGTTATATAGCGCCAATATATTTATGCTGTATACGTGGAACGGCGGAAAGGTTCCGTTGGGTCTTCGCTTTCTGGAACGCTGCCACTCTTGTGTTCCTCCAATTAAATTGCCCGGGAAGTTTTTATTCTTTTATATGCTGGGCATGCAGCAGCTGTCTATATAATTATACGCTCTGATTTTATTTATTCATTCTGTTCCGGCTTCGTATAGATCTATACTAGGCCTATATATACACCGAATTTAAATTGGTTGACCTATATAGGCCATAAGCCACAGAGCATTGATGATGATGATGACGATGACGTATATATATATATATATATATATATAAACGAACTGCGGTATTTTCGCTTATTTATGGGTGAGTTTAAGTATATGCAAATTGAACTCTGCCAATAAACAATAAGGACAAGAAACGATCTCAAAAATAGACGTCTGAACTTCAAAGCCACGATTTTCGATTCGTCCTCCTCCTCGTTCTCGTGATCTAAAAACGATCCAAATGATAGGTTCCGTGCAGCTGTGCTAATGCATGCAGGAACCTTTTTATCGAGCCGCGCAATGCAGCAATTGGGGCACTTGCATTGTTTCCACGCTGCATGCATACATGTGCTGCTGCAGCCCAATGTTTTCAGACCGATTTTTTCGAGATAAACACACAATAAATTATTTTCCACACCCGATTTGGCCGCGGTCTGTATACTCGCTGAACCTGTCATTTCGGTCGTCGACAATTACAGGTTAGCGGCCGCGGCGCCGCACACAATAATTTAACGTGAAAAGAGACGGGGGGGATGTGTTTCCCTCTCCCCTAGCTCTACCCTCTCCCTTTTCCGTCATCCTGGTCTGCAGTATGCGAATATATGTGGTTTTTGGACATTTTGGTGGCTATATTTATTTGATTGAGAACAGCGGGAATTTGTCCAGGTGAAAGCTGCAGGCTGCATGGTTCGTGAATGGAGGGATGAATGGTTGGGCTGTGCAGTCTTGGTTTGGTGGGTAGCCATGCATCCTTGCATGGCCACTCTGCGGTCCTGGATTTGACAGCTGATTAGGTATAATTTGGGGGCAGCTGGACGACGGCTAATGGCCCTTATTTCGTCTGAGTGGGGTAGATAGAGAGGCGTGTAATTGGCTGCAGACCCAAAGAAACTCCCATGGTCGTTGTTATAAGGACGTTCTTTCCTCATGTCATGAGCAGGAATGAGGCCAATCTGTCCGTTTGTTCTACTCTACTGTGTGTGGCTTGTGTCATTTCATCGGCAAATTTGAGACTTTCCATTTTCGGGCCGTAAATCCACCAATTGAAACACTATAATATTATTAAAGTTATAATTATGTCTTATGACTCAGCATAATTTTTATACTGTTCTTCTGTTGACCTGCCATGGGTATTTATTTTAACCCTTTAATGCCGGATGGTATAGGATTTCCCATACCATTTACTACCATCTCGGCATTAAAGGGTTAACGCGCCATCGATTGAGACCGGCGAGACAGAAGTTATTAACCCTTTGATGCCGGGAGTGTAGTAAAATCCTATACCCTCCGGCATTAAAGGGTTAAATACAAGTATACGATATATCTGTGAAGACAGCAATTAAGACCATGCATGCATGCATGCACCATTAATGATAATCGCGGTGAATTCCAGTCAGCTGAATACCGCTATTCCGGAAGAGGTGGTGGGACAACATGTGTGAATGGACGGGATTATCAACAGCGGAATAATTGTTGAGAGCAACCGAAGACAGGAGAGAATGAAGCAGAATTGTCCAAAATGCAACCAACCCTCGTATCGAGGAATTAAGGTTGAAGGCAAGGCAAGGCAAGGAATATCTCTATCTCATTCATCCTAGAAGGTTCACTCCGCCTTCCATTCGGCAGTTAGCGTTGGGAAACTGAGTAGCAGAACGGGATGAGCGTCTTGCATGGACGGGATGGGCGTCTTGCGTGGACGGGATGGGCGTCTTGCATGGACGGGATGGGCGTCTTGCATGGACGGGATGGGCGTCTTGCATGGACGGGATGGGCGTCTTGCATGGACGGAATGGGCGTCTTGCATGGACGGGATGGGCGTCTTGCATGGACGGGATGGGCGTCTGGCATGGTTGCCAACAGTTAAATTAGACTCCTGTAATTACATACATGTGATCATCCATTCATTACGGTACTCTGATTGTAATCATAATATACTGCATTGTGTCAGTTCAAAAAATAAACGAAAATCATAATTATAATAATTTTCCCCCCAAGGTATTTAGGATCCCTCAGGGACTTCATTACTAACTATTGTTTAATTTATTATTATTATTATCATCATCATTTCATGTATATGTTTATAATACATGCATTGTATATGTTTATTAGGCGCTATGTAGCGGCTATTTGTAGCCTATATTCACGCTGTTGGGCTAGAAGATTGATTATGACAACGAGAACAACCAATTCCAGAAGATGCATTGTCTGGCACCATTCAACGCCTGCAATGCATGGATACAGAATGACGACGATATCCTTTCAAAAGCCCCACATATCTGTATCTGTGCTTTGCCTCCTATATATAGCCGTGTCTGCATGCTCAGCCCACAGGGCTTCTCGCCTGGCTCTTTTCATCACCGAAGTGTCTAATTACTGACCACTGTACGTCCAATTTGGTCATTTCCCCAGTGCCTCTGTCCGCCAATTGTTGTTACGGGTCTCTCAGCGTAAATTTGCCTTGCATACCCTCTGGCATCTTACTGTCATCGCAGGCGTTCATTTACAAATGGAACGCAGTGGAAACATCTACTGCATCCATGCCTGGTTTTTCGGATTTGAACATTATTATTTGCATATAATATTGACTTCACTATATAGTTTATAAATAAGAATACATGCATGAGCATCGATCGGCGAAGATTAAAAATAAATTTAAATTTAAAAAAATTAAAAGATGAAATTACTTGGTAGGAATTAAAGAACAGGGAATATAATGCTTATTTCTGAAAATAAATCAGAGATAATCTCCCAATAAGGTGATTAATGCAAGCGGATTTTTTTAGTTCATACACGATTCTATAAAAGTCAACAGTTCAACAGTTGTTCCTATTATAGGCCTAATGCAGCATAAATTTGCAATCTCATAAAAATTTGGATTTAATGTTTTAAATCCTCGGGAAACAATATCAGTAATAAATTAGTACTTTTTTCCGACGTATAGGCCTATGTATACTACTATACACGATGCATTTAAATTTGATGCGTGTTTGCAGACATGCCAAATCGCCAATCAAAGATCCGCCAAAGAGCAACCCGAGCAAAAGACATCGCGAACGACTCAACTCAGAGCTAGAACTGCTCGCAAGTCTTCTGCCATTTGAACAAAGCGTCGTTTCGAAACTGGATAAACTATCCATCCTACGGCTAGCAGTCAGCTACTTGCGCACCAAAAGCTACTTCCAAGGTAGGGCGATGATGGTGAGAGTGATGATGATGATGATGATGATGGTGGTGATGATGATGATGATGATGATGATGATGATGATGATGATGATGATGATGATGATGATGATGATGATGATGATGATGATGATGAGGGTGGACCACCACCACCATCACCACCACCACCACCATTGGTGGTGGTGATGGTGGTGGTGGTGGTGGTGGTGGTGATGGTGGTGGTGGTGGTGGTGGTGGTGGTGGTGGTGGCGGTGGTGGTGGTGGTGGTGGTGGTGGTGGTGGTGGTGATGACAATGACAGTGGTGACGACGATGACGACGACAATGATGATGATGACGACGACGTTGATAAAATGATGAGGAGGAGGAGGAGGAGGACGACGATGATGATGATGATGATGATGATGAATGACGTCTTTATTTGAAGACAAATAGAAAAAACTGCATTCGAAGCACGTGATATATAACAGGAGAAGCGAGTGTTGCATCTAGGCATCTATGTGTATATCTTAATTCCGTTCAAGGTATTCGTCACCTGTAATGTAATGCCCTTATACAGAGGATGGTAAATATTCATTTGTGTGGTGACATCCAGACGATTAGGGGTTCAGTTTTCGCGGAAAGGTCACGAACTCAGCGTATTAGTCAATATGACATTATAATCGAATGCGTTCATCTTCATTGTAATGGTCCATCTTCCAAAGGCCGAATGACTGCGCAAGTGCGCATGTCCAAGACGGGCCATGGTGGTGGCATTTGGATTGTTGATGACTTACCTCTGCCAATTCCCCCTGGGCAGATTTTTATGGGGTAGAATTGAATTGGGTTGACGGCAGAGGTGTTGAGGGCGACACGCTTGCCCCCGGGGGAAGCGGTAACAAGATCCGGAACACACAGATCGAAGGATGGGGCGTGAAAAAGGTGTCACTCTGAACGCGATGGAATAACTGTCTCACTAATAGAAAATAATGGTCAGCTGGTATGGCATTACGGCACTATCGTTTTTCATATACGGGGGGTTTGATTGGTCGTTCAAAGTGGACCTATAGACCCTCAAACACTTGGCCGATTGTTCTGTGTCAGTGTGACCACCGCTTTGTCCATGTGGCTATTGTTATACGCGCATGCTTGCATCCATGGATTGCCCGGATTGACTTGAAGAAAAATGCTGTCACCCGGATCTGCGAGGCGTCCGATTCTCCATATGTAATTGAGTGGTCAGTATAGCAGAGGCGGCTGAACGACAGACAATACGTTCTGGGGTCAGAGGTTACTGACCCTGACACAATAAGAGGTTCTTTGTTACAACATATGCATGCAGGGGAATCCGACCATGCATGAACCACAGGCGCTGCATTGTGTATTCATTGCGACAAAAATAGTCACGCATGCTCAACAGTGTATCCTTGAACGCGAACAAAGATTCATGCATGCAACGTCCCCCATGCATTATCATGCATCCTTAGTACATAAATACATACATACATGCATACATGCATACATGCATACATGCATGCATACATGCATACATGCATACATACATGCATGCATACATGCATACATGCATACATACATGCATGCATACATGCATGCATACGTAGCCTACACATCTACACACAAACGCATATTTCACGTGTGGCAGTGCACTCAGTGCATGTGCCACAAGATAAGAATCTGCATGTGGTTGAATTTGTTTGTGTGTTCAATTGGTTGTGGCAGTTCTGTTTGGTTGCGTGAAATATCACGACGACTTTTATGGTTTCTCATTCAAATCTGTCACAACCAATAACGATGACCATGTACTATACATACTACACAGTGCCCTCGGTTGTAACAATTGCAGTTGGTTGATGCTATGGCAAGCACTGAAACTGCAGCAGTGCTTATTATAACCAGAGTTGCGCTGGCACTCACGTGCATGGACACTGCGGGGGGGCGCCATGGTGTATTCATGGCAAGTGATAGAGGAGAGGACCTATAGTATATCGAATCATTGGGGACACCAAATTTCATCTAAAAAATGTCACCGTAGATGACATTTGGGTGCAGTCAAAAAGCTTAATATAAGACCTTAGCCAGAGTTTTGGAGTATGCATTTGTACATGACCGCTGTAATTTGTTTACTGCTACGATTGACTGCATACGTTTATACAGGGTGGGCCATAAAAAAGTAACCCCCTACGGTTTTCCCCCCATATTTTGGCCAGAAATAAGAATTTCAAAATTAAATTTTACAGGCTTAAAGACCATTCATATTTACACATGATGGCCAGATTTCATCAAAATATTTCAAACAGAACAAAAGTTATACCACATTCAGATAGGCCACCACCGTTTTTTGACGATTCAAAAACGCGACGCAGCAAAAAGTAGCAAAAACCAATCTAATTATTCAGGACAATATCTTGGTCAAAAGTAAGAATATCGAAATGAAATTTTACAGGCTTAACGACAATTCATGTCTACACATGATGGCCAGATTTCATCAAAATATTTCAAACAGAACAAAAGTTATACCACATTCAGTGAGGCCACCACCGTTTTTTGACGATTCAGTAGGGTAACGCGGCAAAAGTAGCAAAAAACCGATTTTACTAAATCTCATCTCAAATATTTGTTATCAAATAGCTTTGATATTGTCAGATGATCATTATTATTACTATTTAAAAAACAGGATACCAGCGTAGCTGCACGTCACTGAGAAGTCACTTAGCATGCAGGATGACAATCAAATTGGTAAATAAGGAATCTGTCAGATTAATCAACAGGTCCATCAAGAACTTTGCAAAGAGGCTCAAAAGAAGTGTTGGCACTGGTGGTAGGCACATTGAACACAAGTAGTGAAGCACTACCAGGTACATTTGACAATAGTTATTTGAGATGAGACTTAATAAAATCACGTTTTTAATTTTTTGTTGCGTTTCGTTTTTGAATCGTCAAAAACGGTGGGTGGGCTAACTAAAAGTGGCATAAATATTGTTCCCTTTGAAATATTTTGATGAAATTTGGCCATTGGGTGTAAATATAAATTGGCCTTAAGCCTGAAAACTTTAATTTTGAAATTCGTACTTCTGGCCAAGATATTGGCAAAAAACCTAGTTTTTGTTGCGTTTCGTTTTTGAATAATCAAAAAACGGTGGGTGGCCTCATTAAAAGTGATATAACTTTTGTTTCGTTTGAAATATTTTAATAAAATTTTACCATTGCACGTAAATATGAATTGCCTTTAAGACTGCAAAGTTTCATTTAAAAATTCTTATGTTTGGCCAAGATATGGGCTAAATACCATAGTGGGTTACTTTTTTATGGCCCACCCTGTACAGTGTACACTGAAGATACATTATAATTATATTGTCTTTATAACACAAAGTTGTTTGAGCGGGAGAATTGTTATCGGCTATTTTACGACTCGTATAAAGGATCAAGTGGATTTTGTGTTCATCACGTGGGAGGCAGTGGAACTAAACAGCAGACGACATGCAGTTTAGCACTGCACGCAGTTGAGGTTGCAATTGTGAAATCGATAGTCTTAATTGGGATTTAATGGGGTGCCAATTGCCTCATTACACAGCCCACGGATTTACAGAAGTGGCGTCCATACTATACGCGGATGGAGGAGGAGGAGGGAGGTCTTTGGCGTTGGCCATTTCGGACCGCTGGCCCATTGTGGTCCGAATTAATTGTCCGCCTTTGATCTTCGTGTATGGTGCAATTTACACAGCACTTTGGCACGGGGGCATTGTGTAGTGCCCACAATGCGCTAATCAATAAAGCCCCAGGTGGCCAGAGGCTTCGCACCCCGTCAGTTCAGGACGTGTCTGTTAGTGCTCGGCAGCTCAAAGTATAGTTCTGTAGTTTTATGGTGCTCAGATCTGTTGTATAATTCAACTATTTATATTATCCACAGGCAGAAGGCTGTTCATTTGACTTCCTTATGTTACAAATACATGCTAAGTACACAATACACATGCATATAAGGAGCATTGCTATGAATGTTAAAGACTCGTTCTCTGTATCTGTCTCCGTCACTTTCAATCGAGCATATGGCGTCCAATTCCGAACAATATGAAGCGGTACATCTGTTTGCTATATAGCTCTATTTTGTCAATTATTGGCCATAAAACCCTTATAGTTAAATTAACATAATTATGTGCCTATATAGACACAGAAATTAGGAAATTCATTTATTTATTAGAAACACTTATATAGCGCCCATTGAAGACTATCCACTCGGAAGCACTCCCGACCACACCTCGGCTAAATAGGACATTCCTTAGGACTGATGGAGTCATCCCTGCAGCTAGGACACTATAATATAGGCATATATAGGCGAATTTTAATTAAGTGCATATAGTAAGCAGGGTTTAAAGTGTGGCTGAACTGTCATGGACGGCGTCCATGCACTTATTTTAAAATCTGAACGCCGTCCTACCACTTATTGGCCATGTATATAGGGCATTTCAATTGTTCTCATCCATTTATTTGTTTCGAAGCACAATAGAGACTTCAGCCTCAATAGAGAGCTTGCCGTTGCAAAGTCGGCTTTAGCGATGTTGCGCGACTCTCCTCTGTGCATACAAAGTGATTTAAAATGGACTGACTTACAAATGAGTTGCTGAACAGTTCCCTTGCATAATATAGCCTTTGCCCTTTGTTTCAGCCATCACGTCCGCAGTGGAGGCTGCTATTAGGAGTTAGTATACTCGAGAAAAATTCCATCGTCCTGAGCAGGGACTTCTATAGCAATGGTGTCGTCTTGCCTGCCTCGCGAACTGCCTCAAATTAATAGAAATGGATGTGCGAGGTATTTAATTTTGCCTCGCCGTCGGGCAGAGGGAGGGAGAGAAGAGAAGAGAGAGAGAGAGAGAGGGGGGAGAGAGAGAGAGAGAAAGAGAAAGAGAAAGAGAGAGAGACACACACACACACAGACAGAGACAGACATACACATAGACAGACAGAGACAGAGAGGGAGCTCTGTTGATCTGATACGGATCATGGGATATTTATTGATTCATGACTCCCATCCGTACGACATCTCGCTAATACGGTGATCATGGCGGCCTAATGAAGTTTTCGGCGTCATGCAAACTCACACTTTGCCTGCATGGCGCCTGTCGCCGAGAAGCCGACACGACGACGACGACCAGGGCGAGATAATCCAATCTGTTCTCATTTGGTTCGCGAAGCATCTGTCGCGGGGGGAGGGAGGGGCACACCGAGTCCTCTGCCGCCGAATGGCCGTAGAAATGAGCCCCAGTTAAACTCGCCTTTTGCCCGCCACTCCCCTCCGCTCCTGCGTTGCGTTGGACGGGCGCCTCCTCCATTCTCCTCCGCGCCGCAAGTGCCATCACCACGAAGATTTAGTCGTACTGCGCATGCACGTAATTCTCTCGTCCTGCACCAGGTCGGTTCGCGTATTTATAATGTATATACCCTCCCTCCAGGCTCCAATATAGATAGTACTGTTAGTGGTAGCAGTATATATTCTGGTCTTTATCACGGTCGGAGATCGTGTATTGTTTAGCATTAAGGTATACTGCGGCACGTATGCATCAGAGCCTTCTATTACAGCAGCGGTGCGCAACCTGCGGCCGTACGGCCGCATGCGGCCGTGAGAGGAATTATTGGCGGCCGTGGACGCAAATCCAACTATAACATACTGGCGGCCGTTTGTAGATAAATTCATGAATATTTTTATTTCATTGTTTTGAAACTAAGGTTATGTGAAGCAGATAGTTGCATTTGTACTTTTTAGTGTAGGCTACTTACATGTAGCACACGCGTACGCACCCACCTACGTAGGCTACATGAACGCGCGGGCGCACCCACCATTTGTCCGTCGTATGTGCGCACGTATCTTAGAGGTATCAGCAGCCTGCGTACAATGTATGTGTCCTCCAGATAATTATAGCTCAAAGAACCCGTCAGAGTACTAATATTTCATACCCAGCCGGGCCAGCCCCGGAAGTGAATCAAACGATACGGACTAAGATTCCTCCACTAATGAGTGGATATTGTACAAGCAGGGTCGACCGTCAGCCATGACCGCTGCTGACGGGAGAGAGTGACCAATGAAACTTACACCAAAGATAATTTTCAATTATATTAGGTTACAATGTACAACTGTATCTGTGTAGGGCAGAATGGAAAACAGGTGGCGTAGAAAGCTGCGTGGGGCTCACACCTTGATCATGCGTTTATCTGACTTCATGAATAGATCACCCACTCACTGCTGAAATTCGAAAGGTTAAAACCCTTCATTTTCCTTCTCGGCGTCACGGGGCCACAGCGATCGTCTGCCGGACGCTCCTTTTCCCCTCCCAGAAACCTCGATTTTACCCCCGCCCCCAGAGGAGGGGACTAAATTAAACATAGGCGGCCGTGCTAAGAATGTGAGCCTTTGATGCGGCCGACACTGACGAAAAGGTTGCGCACCCCTGTATTACAGTAATAGAAGGCTCTGGTATGTATATACATGCACAGCGTTTGTGTACATATTGGCATGCCATCGACTTTCATTCGGAGTTGATCTTTACTCTTGCAGCCTGCGGCTCATTTCGGATTGTATATATAGGGCCTACTATCACAGAGTAGAAAGCTCTATAGAAGTTCTACAAAAGGTTAAATTCAATGGTCAAATTCCCACCAAATGCCTAGATTGCCCTAAGCTGCATGATTAACCTTTTGTATCACTTCTGTAGAGCTTTCTACTCTGTGATAATACTATATACTCGTCAATGCAATCAGTTCTTATTGGAGCAATGACTTGCAATTATCCCTGGGCATGAACAATGTACACATTGTATATTATGTATATCTTATTGTGAGAGTGTCTATATGAACAGTAGTGAATAGAAATATTAGACACATATATACGTAGAAATTACATAGGCCTATAATTATATCAGCTTGTCTTATGCAATTGTAATAGGCCTAATTAAGGCACAATTATTGGACGAACCATCAATATCAAGTTTATGCAAAAATAATTATGTTAGTTAACTTTTCTTATATGGTTTTATTTAGAATACTATAATATTACAATGGCTGTTTCATGCCTTGGTGAGTCTGATTAAGCCTACATTATTTAAACGTTATGTTTACATAATATTATACTCGTCACTGTTAGTGAAACAATAGATATTGTATTTGTGATGACCATTTCTTTGAATGAGGACGGTTTAATGACGAGTGAATTATAAGCTGCAGTGTTGCCATAATTCCCTCTGTAAATATATCGCACCGGAAATCATGCCCTGTCTATGCTGCAGTTAGTCCAGCAGACATCTTCATTTAGCGCCTATATAAAAGATATATCTATAGACCCTGCTGTT
>OX243814.1:28505384-28557884 GCA_945859605.1 Lumbricus rubellus
CCCACCCCGACCCAAGAAAGTAAACTGATAATTAATTTAGAGGCCTACATGTACTATATTCTTCATTCATACTGAGAAGCACATTCAGACTTATGAATCATTGGTTCCGTGTCGATTCGCGATATCTTGGCGGAGTACTAAACATGTACACATCTCTCTCTCTTTTCTTTCTCTGTCTCTGTCTCTGTCCCTGTCTGTCTGTCTGTCTGTCTGTCTGTCATTCTGTCATTCTGTCTGTCTGTCTGTCTGTCTGTCTGCCTGTCTGTCTGTCTGTCTGTCTGTCTGTCTGTCTGTCTGTCTGTCTGTCTGTCTGTCTGTCTGTCTGTCTGTCTGTATGCATAAAGCGGTGTGCATCGAGTCTTTCAGCACAGTGAATCATAAGCCATTTCTATGCATTCAGAATGCATTGAGTAGCAGCAGCAGCAAAGGGCGATGACAACGATGAAGACCATGGCGCAATTGGTAGACCTTCAAGAGCCATATACACCCATGCATCAGACCTTGCTCGTATGTTGATTTAATGTCGCTCGCTTTACCTGAACTTCCGGTACTCTGCATCCGGGCTTTCGATGTCATCAATGGAACTACTTAATGCACCAGGAACTCCTCATTGGACGACGAATAGGCCTATATATGGAGATCGCGCTCGTCTGTTTACGCTGGCCTTTTGTATACGTAATTATTTCGGACAATTGCTGTAATGGCCGCAGAGGAAGTCCTCGCAAGAACATCGGGTATTCGTCGAACTCTGTGCTCTTAATTTTCTATTTATCGACGCCAACGATGACTATATTTCCCTACGATTTGTCCGTTTTATAATAATTATAGGCCTGCTGTAGATTATGATTATGCTGCATGGTGACGAAGGTGGCGACGTGTAATACGTCGATTCGGTGCCATTTTGCTGCTGTTATAAGAGAGTTCTTAGCGTGTTAAGTGCACTTTCTGTTGAGATGATTGGGTGGTTGAAAGACCGCTCATGCACTCTTCATGGTGAGATGACAGTTCAGTCTTTAGATATTCAGATTATTCCAGAAGATTTGGTTATCAACTAATGCCTAACTTAAACTAATGCCTATATCCTTGATTGATGCATAATGCTCTCCACTGATGCCTATACTCTTGACTGATTCCTTCTGATGATGCCTACCATATAGATTGAGGCCTACGCTTGACTGACTCGTATACTTTCGATTGAAGCCTATACTCTTGACTTGATGTCCACTCTTTATTGATGCATACCCCCACCCGGTCTATTCAACGCACCCGATGAATTCGCCTTTATTTGATCAGTTGTAATTGTTATCGAAACGTTTCATCTTTTCCCTGATTGCATCATAGACTGGTAACACGCAGAGGTGGAGTGAAGCCGTCTAATACTGCAGAATACGATTGGTGGGGGAGTGGGGGTGGGGAGGGGGGGTGATGAAGTTGATTGAGCATTTGTCGTTTACCAGGAATTCATCTTCTGAACCCTCTCAGATTTAATTCAATCGGATCAAAGACTGGATATATGTATGTGTATACTGTAACATCACATGGTTGTGTAGGTGTGTGTTTGGTGTTTGGTGTTTGTGTAAGTGTGTAGGTGTTTGTTTGCTTGTGTGTGTGTGTGTGCGCGCGCGTGTGTGACACTGTGACACTGTGTGTGTTTGACACTACATGTTTGTGTAGGTGTGCGTATAGGTGTGTATAAGCTTATAAAATTATACAATCAGTGACTCGTTGACGAGTCTTCTTCCATGCACTTCTGTAGATCTCTCAACCGAGAGACCGCCCTCAGCCTCATGACCCTCTCCAGCCCACCATCAACGCAATCATTACCATCGGTTCTTTGGCGAAGGTTACTTAATTCTTAATTTCCCATCTTGTAATTGGTTTCCGTTCTCACAGTTTCTGCTGCCAATTCATTACAGCCCCCTTCCAGCAGCCATGCATGCCTTAATTCTCTTGCATATACACAGCCTAGACATACATATATACCTACAGCAGGATCTCTTCTGCTCCCCTTCTCTCCAAGCTTCTCAGTGCGATGAGTCTGTTCGTATATATATATATATATATAACATTATACATATACATATATATACACACATATACAAATATATATATATATGTAGTTGAGTCAGTCGTTGCCTCATGCATGCGAGATTGACCGATTGACTGCAGCCTTTTCGCGCCGAAATTCTTCCGCGGCGGCAGACGACGACAATGATGACGACGGTGACGACGACGACGACCTAATCAAATAACTGGATCGTTAATTTTTTATTAGGCCTAATCAGTTTGGTATTAATCTGGGATTACTCGCTCAGCAGGTGTTGATCCGGACGCACGTAATGAGGTGGTCTGTGTATAAGTGTGTTTATATATGTGTATTTGTGTTTGTGTTTGTGTGTGTGTGTATAGTACAGTAGCGCACCTCATCGTATAAGCCCCACTCGTATACATAAACGCGAGTATCTGATTATGTATGGTCTACAGTTCTACACCCTGCTGTAGTTTGGAGGGTATACTGCGCGTGGTGGAAGTATAACATGCGTGAATCGATATAGCTGATGCTGATGCTGCCGCAGATGATAGCTGCTGCCAACTAATCCGCAGAGTACCTGGCATTGGAAGATGACGAGGAGGAGGAGGAGGCAGAGGAGGAGAACGAAAAGGAGGAGAAGAAGGAAGAGGAGGAGCAGAAGGAGAAGAATGAGGAGAAGGGGTGGGGGAGGAGGATAAGGAGGAAGAGGAGAAGGAGGAGAAGGAGGAGGAGGGAGGAGGAGAAGAATGAGGAGGAGGAGGGAGGAAGAGGAGGAGGAGGAAGATGAGGAAGAAGAAAGGAGGAGGAGAAAGAGGAGAAAGAGGAGGTGAAGGAGGAGAAGGGGTGGGGAGAGGGCTTGGCGTGGTGCAACCTCGTTCGGGCAGATGGCAAAACGTCAGCGACTGGTGACAACCTATATCTATAGGCTGGTTGGCTGCTTGGCTGCTTGGCCGTCGTCGCCGATGGCGTGTTGTCCCTACAGACAGCCAATCAATTATGAGTGAAAAATTGTTTTTTTAGTGCTGCAGTTTCATTTGACGAATCTATTGCACCATTCTGCGAATACATAATAGAACCATTGAACGAAATGACTGCATTGTATCATGCTTGCAAACTGTGGCTTCTTTCTATGCATGAAAGGAATTAACTTGTTATAATTATTTATAATGCTATGGATGATTTGGTCGATTGACTGAACTGTGGATAGAATCGATGTTGGTTGATGATTCAGCTGATGATGTGATTGGTTGGTTGATTGCCCCCGTAGACTGTTTTCCATCTGACAGTTTGCAAGCATGTATTATACTGTCCTTTTCTGTTCATCATGCCCATGAATCTAACGGTCCTGTAGTACATCCCCTCCAGAGCCACTCTTCTTCGCTGTCTTCTCTCCTCCTTTTCTTCTTCTCGTCCTCTCTATTCTTCTCCTCCGCATGTTTCTTCTCCTCATCTTCTTTCTTGTTCTCCTCCTCCTCCTCCTCTTCCTCCTCCTCTCTTTTCTCTCTTCCTCGTCCTATTTCATCTTTTTCTCCTCCTTCTTCTCATCCTCCTCTCTCTTCTCCTTCTATTTCTTCTTCTCTCTTTTCTCCTCCTCCTATTTCTTCTCCTCTCCTCTCTTTTCTCCTCCTGTTTCTTCTCCTCCTCTATATTATCCTCGTCATCTGTCTCCTCCTTCTCTTTCTCTTATTCCTCTTCTTCCTCTTCTTTCTTCTCTTCCTGCTAACCGCACCCTCTCCCCTTCCCGTCCTATCCGTCCGGGATCCGCATGGCCGGCCTGTTACGGTCGTGATAGCCGGAGTCAGGCAATCCACAATCACTTGATTGTTTTCTAATTACAGGTTCCGCGGACGAACAGAGGATTTGCGACCGTATTTACCGAGCCCACCCTCCCCTCCCTCTTCCCTTCCCTCCCCCACCCTACCCCTCCCCTCTACTCTGTCCACCGGATAATGCGGACTGCAGAGCGCGCTGCACAGCACATGCAAGATAATCATAAAGGCCGTTGCTGCAGGAGTGGCCGCCGCGGCTCTCGTTTCTATTAGCCCCGCTCCGGATATACCTAGCAGTTACGCCCGGGATCTCGCCGAGCCGCTGCTCTCTAATTGGCTGCTCAAATTTAGAAGCTTACAGACGCTCGGTCCGTCTTAAATATCGCTCATCAGCCGCGAAAGATATTTCTTTAATTACATCCATGCGGCGTCCGAGCCTCTAATAAAAGGAGAAACAAGAAGGCGATTTTCGTTGGCGACGGATATGATGGGGGTGATGATGATAATGGGGGTGGTGATCGAGAGGGCTTAATGTGACCACCATTATTATTATTTGACGCCATCTTGATCCAAAAACCCTCATTTTGCAGCTGCTGGCGACGAAAAATGGCAATTCCAACGACTTTGCTGGTGTTAGACGAAGATCTTTAACCGACGTTATTTGCATGCAGCACTGTTGATTGTCAAGTCTCTCTTTCAATCAGTAAATCCTTTTAATGTTATACCGGTAATGAAAATCTCGGATTTAAAAAAAATATTTGACACACAAAAGTTGCATGCGTTAGGCTATAGTTTGCGATTATAGGCGATGTATAGGCTATGTGATAATGTGGCCGTGTATAGGCTATTCATTCAGTAATCAGTAGTAATATTCATATATTCAAACAAATACACATACACACACGTCTAAAGTAAGGCGTCAGTTTTATTTTGCGCAAGATTTTTTATAAATGCGATTAATTTTTACACTTTTGAGATTATAAAATGTTCAGTATCGCTATAGTATTGTTTTGTAATAATTATTATAGGGCTACATTTGCCACGCATGCAGTTTAATATTTCATAGTGAGGCTGCAGTCGTCCGTTCGTTAGTCCGTTCGTCCTTCCGTCCGTCCGTCCGCCTGTCCGTCCGCCTGTCCGTCCGCCTGTCCGTCCGCCTGTCCTTTTGTCTGTTTTGCGCTAACGATGCATGCCTGATGTCTGCCATGCCACGGCAGAGAGGGTCAGAGACCTGCAACAGCACTGCAGTCGTCAATAAATAACTTTAACTTTATTAATCTCTGACAGCTATCGACGCTGACACCCTTGTCCTTTTTATTCCTAATAACACACTGCAAATCAAACAGCGGCTTCGGATGAAAAGCGGACGGCCTTT
The DNA here is from genome assembly GCA_945859605.1 of Lumbricus rubellus. Lineage (NCBI taxonomy): Eukaryota > Metazoa > Annelida > Clitellata > Crassiclitellata > Lumbricidae > Lumbricus > Lumbricus rubellus. The sequence goes on from OX243814.1 coordinate 28,510,561, forward strand.
AATGCCATTGTCGTCCCTTCGTCGCCCGGTCGCGATCTGCCATATCTCAGCGTGCCATATGCTACCGGCATTAGTCCCTCCGTCCGTCCACCCATCCATCATTGTCTACGGGCCTCTTAATCTAGATAATCAATGGCCGCCGCCTCCTCCTCCTACTCCTACTCACGGCGCGCTGCTGTCTACCTGGCCGTACAGTCATCATAATTAGCGGATAGACGACACACCTGTATACGAATTACAGGTGAATCAGTTCTCCTTGCTTATCCGAGGCTGTCGTCGTATTCGTGTCCAAGGCGGGCGCTAGTGCAGCGCCCGCCTTGGACACGAATACGACAGGTGGGGCTGCAGGGCCCCGTCCATTGTGAGGTAGGAGTAGGTGGAGGAGGTGATGGTGGTGGCGGCGGGCGGTGGGTCCTGCGACTGCGGGCAGGCGATGAGTGACGACGGGACAGGATGGGATGTGTATGCCACCACCATCACTTCGTTCTGAAAAGGCAATAATAGCAGTCGACGCCATCTCATCTTTTTATGACCAGCCTGTCAGCGGTTTATGGCCAGGAATGTTATATTTTAATCAGCTCAAGTGGCTGGACTCTGTCTGTGTGTGTCTCTATGTCTGTGTGTGTGTGTCTCTCCCTGTCTCTGTCTGTCTGTCTCTTTCCATCGTCGGTGCAGTCGATCTATTTTGGCTGCGGCGGTTGAGTTCATTTGTTATGAAAGTCGTTGTTTCCTCTTTTGTTTGACCGCTGAGTGTCGCTACAATCATGCTGTTATTGTTGATGAGTTCGTCACCTCATGAAGATAAAAATTAGAATCTTTAATGGTCTCTCCTCTCACCAATTCAAGACTCCGATGCCAAGAAGGAACCATGCACTAAACAATTTGCTATGAAATTTTTTTGCCAATTGATTGTTTGATTTACGGGATGTGCGATAGGCTGACTGATTGACAGATTGACTGACTGATTGACCTGACTAACTGATTGATTAGTTCCTATGTCTCCAGGGAGGACACGAAGAGTGCACGGATGCGAATTAGCTTCCCGCTACCCTCCCAAGGTCCATTCAACCTTCCATTCGGCAGATGGCTTTGGTAAACCGCGCAGCATGCAGTACGTTATGAATGCTTATTATAGCGCTGTAGCTGCTGAGTCAAAATCGATAATAACTTGTGATCATCTGTATTTACACTATGATTATGAAAAATTGTAATCACTGCGTTGTGTCAGTGTAAAATTAAACGAAGATTATCATTATTATTCCATGTATCTGTCTGTTTGTCTCCTTGTATCTGTCTATATGTCTTCATGTATCTGTCTTTCTGGCTGCTTGCCTTTGTGTGTGTGCGCGTCTGTCTGTTCTGTCCAACAATTCATGCATCCATGCACGACAAGATTTACTCATTCACCTGTCGATATAAACCTAATAATAGATCAATCAATCATTCACATCGATCCATCCATTCGTGCAGCCATGGTAACAAGCTGTCGGTCTCATGTCTCATGTCCTATACTGCATGCCTGTTTATCTCAATTATATCTCATTGAGTCTCATTCTCTTTTTGCCTTTAAACCGTCCTTCCTCTGTCAATACTATTTTACACGGTGCTTCAGTGATAAGATCTCCGTGCAAGTGTGTATGCATACACAGACCAAAAATTTGGCCTGTGTGAGAAATTATTTGACTTCGTCTATTAAATATGGACAGAGAGGCAATGCGATTGTTAACAGATATAGATAGCCCATGCATTATATGTGAATGGATACGGTCGAAGTCAACGAGTAGAAATTCGCCGAAACATACAATGTATATTGTCCATGCATCTGCTCTTTATAAGCGAGACACCCCTTCCCCATTTGAATCGGTGCTTTATCTCAAATCTCGACATGTGGGTCTGTAATATTTTGGCGTCTGAATGGTCGAGAATCGTCCCTCTGTATACTGACTTCTTTATCAGATCGACATGTTGTATGTTTGAGATTTTGTTGTATTATTATGGTATGCAACGTCGGATTTTCTTTTGATGCACGCAATAAATCACGATGTCTAAGCTGAGATTCTCATGGCATCTGTTTGCCTATACCTGTTTGCCTGCGTGTCTGTCTCTCTGTCTGTCTCTATCTGTATGTCTATTTCTATGTCTGCAACTATGTCGGTCTCTCTCTGTCTGTCTATATATATATATATATATATATATATATATATGTTTCTGTCTGTCTGTCTCTGTCTGTCTGTCTGTCTGTCTCTGTCTGTCTGTCTCTGTCTGTCTGTCTCTCTGTCTGTCTCTCTGTCTGTCTCTCTGTCTGTCTCTCTCTGTCTCTGCCAATCTACCTGTTTTTCTCTGTCTGTCTGTCTGTGTCTCTGTCGGTCGATACATATACATATCGACGCGATCACACGCGTTCGGCACTTAGTCACACCTGAGTTGAATCGTCGGCACTGCTTCTAAGGTGACCTTATAACGACACCTTCAAATGTTGTTTATGACAACCTCCTTGATGCACTTATATTTATGGATGTATGCGCCGCTAACAACCGACTGTATACGGCGGCGTGGGCGGGTGTTTGATAAACGACTTGCTATAGGGGAGGGCGTAGAGCATATACCCCCTTTCCGTTCGGCTGCAACTATACAATGTATATAGTGGCTCGAGCCGCGGAGATTAATTTACAAGCATAACTTGTCATTGAAGTATACAGTAATTGAAGGTCGAGACTGCAGGTCGTGTGGCACCTGACAATTCGGAATTTTGTCTGAGCCGAATGTGTCCCCTCCCCAGCGCTAGACGGACACCGTCAATTATGGGCAATGGATGCAAGCATGCGTGGCGTGGTCGTCGCTACAAAGTAGGCTGAGATATTTTTTTTTATCTGAGACCGATGTTTATTTGGAGCGTGTGATTAGGCCTATAATAGGAATAAAAAAAGACTAGGTGTCAGACAGGACTGCATGCAGGCTGCAGCTGCTGCTGTCAAAGTTTAATTAAATCGAAGTTATTTATATACTAAGGAACTTTAATAACAGTGTATAGTAATAATAGTATGTATATACTGATGTAATTAAGGCATGCGATCATAAGAGTGACGATGTTATAGAGATGATGGTGATGTGACGTCTTAAAAGTATGTAATCAGACATGGGCGTAGGGCCATAGGCTATATTAATGAGGTCACGGGTTCGAGTTCCTGAAATAGGAGCATTGCTATTATTGAACATTTAAGTGTTGAAAACTACGACGAAATATAATTATGTCGAACATAAATCCAGAGAACTAAACAACCAATTTGTTCCCTGTGCCTATAATGCTTCTGTCAAAGGCTTAATATGCTGTTCTTTACAAATCCGACTTGATTGGCACGCCATACTGTGCATGTGTGCGTGTGTGCGTGTGTGTGTGTGTGTGTGTGTGAGAGAGAGAGAGAGAGAGAGAGAGAGAGAGAGAGCGTGCACGTGTGTGTGTGCGTATGTGTGCGTGCGTGCGTGTTTGTGTGTGTATGTGTGCATGTGTCTGTGCATGTGTGTGTGGTGTGATTGGGTGCGTGTTTGTGTGTGTAATGTGTATGCATGTGTGTGACAGTGTGCGTGTGCGTGTGTGTGTGCGTGTGTGTGTGTGTGTGCGTGTGTGTAAATCGTGGCGATAAGCATATGCTGATGCGTGCACGCAAGCGTTGAGATATTTGAATCGATGCATGTCGGTCATGCATCAGATAATTATAATCATGCAACGGATCATTCGTGTTATCGATAATGCGTCAGTGTCGGTGGATGAGCAGATAGGGTGACGAGGGAGAGGACTGACTGGCCAACCTATCTCATATACTATGCAGTGTCTATCTTGTGTTGATCATCCATGTATCTGCCACATGTGATTCTGATGCTTGTGGTGCATGCCTGGATATAATGTGACTGTTCCACAGCAAAATGAATAGCTGGATATTTTCATGTCTAAATGAATATGTGGTTATTTCCATGGTTATATTGTGGGGTGGGGTGGGACGGCGGCGTAGTGTAGTGGTTGTTCGGTGCACGCCTTGGAGCCAGTAGGTTCCAGGTTCGAATCCACCTCAAACCACCGCGTGTATAGGGACCGTGAGCCAGCTCTTCACTTGCAATTGCTCAGCGCTTAATTCGGCGTGAAACTCCGATGCAATGTCAGCGCCTCTGAGTCTATAGGGCACTTGAAAGGGTACTGTAGCAAATGCGAGAAATAAACAAACAAATAAATGATTCTGTGGTGTTCTACCTATATGCATGGTTGTCCAATGTTTATGTCCATGGATATATAGTTACTGTATAATTATACATAAATTTATACGAATGCCTAATTGCATGCATGTATACATATCCGTTGTGTTCTGTGTGTGTCTGTGTGTGCGTGTGTGCAGCTGTCCTAAGCGAACGATTTCCGCTGGACAACCATCTTCACCGTCGTCTCCATCATCGCATCCACCACAGCCATCACCTCTACACTGACCTCGGATTCACCGACTCTGAGACGGTACTACAGGTGAGTGCTCAGCCGCCAGACCGTATACGTTCATCGTTAGCACGTGTGTACATGTTATTGTATTGTGTTATATTGTATTGTATTGCATTGTATTGTATTGTATTGCATTGCATATTATTGTAGTGTCTTACAGAACTAAACGCTGACGTGGTCATGCATGTATACAAAGCTCACGAGATAGAAGCGATAATCTTCGTCAGGTGATAAATAATTATCGTGGTCTGATAATGAATTAATCTGACTATCTGCAGGATCATCCTCATCAGTATACATTTTACGCTCATCGTCGTCGTCATCATCATCATCATCATCATCATCATCATCATCATCATCATCATCATCATCATCATCATCATCATCATCATCATCATCATCATCATCATCATCATCATCATCATCATCATCATCATCATCATCACCACCACCACCACCACCACCACCACCACCACCATCACCACCACCACCATCATCATCATCATCATCATCATCATCATCATCATCATCATCATCATCATCATCATCATCATCATCATCATCATCATCATCATCATCATCATCATCATCATCATCATCATCATCATCATCACCACCACCACCACCCCCATATAATTATGTGCGTTTCATTGCTGAGTTCTGGCTTTACGTGACTCGGATTGAATTCTTGCATAATTACATGTATAATATTATCTATAGACCAAAAAATAATAATTGCGATTATTATTGCACGTATAATGAGGCTAATGATAAAGAAGACGGCAATGATGATGATTATGAGAATAGCCTATACTCATAGTGCTGATGATGGTGATGATGATGATAATAACGATGATGACGACGACGATGATGATGGTGATTATTATTATAATTATTTTTATTAAATTATTAATAATAATATTATTATTATTACGATTAATGCTGATGCATCTGTTCAATTGGAAGAAAGCGCACGGTGGGATGGATGGTTTGCAGATGAACTGATGATGATGATGATGATGATGATGACGATGACGACGACGACTACAACGATGATGACGATGGTGACGATGATAATGACGATGATGATGATAATGATGATGATGATGATGATGATGATGATGTTGTTGTTATTAAGATGCTGGCATTGTCTTTCACTGCATCTAATGCTGCATCTTCTTCTGCTGTAGGCGCTCAGTGGCTTTCTATTCGTCGTCACCTGCGACGGTGAAGTCTTCTATGCATCACACACCGTCGAACAATACCTCGGCTTCCACCAGGTAAGCAACATATATCACCCTCATCAACACCAACACCACCACCACCACCACTACCACCAATATCATCATCAGCATCATCACCTCCATCATCATCATCATCGTCATTGTCATCATCATCATCATCATCCCCATCATCATCATCATCATCATCTCATCATAATATCATCATCATCATCATCATCATCATCATCATCATCATCATCATCATCATCATCATCATCATCATCATCATCATCATCATCATCATCATCATCATCATCATCATCGTCATCATCATCATCATCATCATCATCATCATCATCATCATCATCATCATCATCATCATCACTACCACCAACACCACCACCATGCATCAACATCAACATCATCATCAGAATCATCATCATCAGCAGCAGTAGCTCCCTCCCTCCCTCTCTCACGCCCTCTCCTGTCTTCTTCGTTCGTCGCTTCTTGATGCATCTAGCAAATGTCAGATAGGTCGGCGCCAAAAGCACCTGCGACACACGCTCTCAGCAGCAGGTCACCGAGGTCTCTGCTGCAGCAGTCGCCGTATTATGTAGACTCGCTTCCAGTATCAGCCCGTCGTTGTCTGAGATTACTTGAGACAATGCTGTTGACGCCGACGTCGACAACGTGGCACATGTGGGTTCGACGCAGCTTGCCTCGAAGCACTGCGTGGAAGCAAGCTGCAGCTTTGTGGCGTTCAATTGTTCATTCATTTGCCAGTTCATTCGTTCATTCATTGCCCGTTCATTCGTTCATTCGTTCATTCAATCAATACAAAAGATACAACTGATTTTGACTATGCTTATTATTATTATGCCTTCAGGAGTGCCCTCTAAACAGTTTCATTCACCTCTTAATCACTTAATTAATTAACTAATTAATTAAACAAACCATTCGTTCTTTTATTAATTCATTCATTCATTTGTCCATCGGAGGTAGTTTGCTGAACTTGAATTGAATAAGCTAAGAGAACAAATAATTTCAGTTTAGCCTGGCCAGATTATAATTATCGGCTTTAACTGAGTCAAGTCGTCAATTGCTCGTGATAGCCCAGGCGCACATACATGCATGCATACATATATACTATACATGCATACATGCATGTCCATGTAGGTATAGACATACATACCTACATAGTCATAGACATGTATGCATACACGGTATGGTCGCAAGAAACTGTTCCCATTGCCTTTGCCAGTCATACAAACACTTTTCGGAACTCTTGCGCATATACATGTACAATTGTACGTGTAATCGTTTGCCACTTTTTTATACAACGAACGTCGCATAGCTGCTGTGCATGGCCGCGCATGTGTGGTCCCGATGGGCCAATCCTAGACTTCCAAGTTCCAATAGCTCTCTGGGGAAATTAGATTGTTGGCGCAGATCTATACCGATATAGTTGGCAAATGTTTATATCGCCGATTTGTGGTCTGCAGCTTATAGCTGCCGTCAGAATTCGGTTTATAATTACACAGACACTTGAATCTTTAATGTTGGGAGAGAAGACCGTCTTCAGATTTGGGGAGGGGGTAGGTGGGGGTGGGGGGAAGGGGGCATGGTCGATGGTCCGACAATTTTCACAATTTTATGGAAAGACACTAAGACGCCTTTAGTTCCGTGAGGTCTCAGGTATACAGAAGGCAAGACCGGGCCGGGAAGTTTAGTCCGACAAGTTACTTATCTACATATTTATGTCTGTATAGCTCTGTCTCTAGGCAATATGTCTCTGCATCTGTCTTTGTCTTTGTCTCTGTCTCTATATCTGTATGTTTGTCTGTCTCTATCTCTCTCTGTCTGTCTTTATCTGTTTCTGTCCCGGTATATATCTGTATGTATGTCTGTCTGTCTGTCTCTTTCTATCCATCTATCTATCTGTTTGTTTGTCTGTCTGTCTGTCTGTCTCTATAATGTCTGTGTCTGTCTCTTTCTCTTCATCTCGCTCACTCAATGCATCAATCCATCCATCCAACCATCCATCCACCCATTCACCCATCCATCCATCCATTCATCCATCCAACCATCCATTCATCCATCCAACCATCCATCCATCCACCCATTCATCCATCCATCCATCCATTCATCCATTCATCCATCCATCCACCCATTCACCCATCCATCCATCCATTCATCCATCCAACCATCCATCCATCCACCCATTCATCCATCCATCCATTCATCCATTCATCCATTCATCCAGCCATCCATTCATCCAGCCATCTTTAATTCCGGCCATCCATTCATCCATCCAACCATCCATCCATTCATCCATTCATCCTTAATTCCGGCCATCCATCCATCCATTCATCCATTCATCCATCCATTCATCCATCCATTCATCCATCCAATCATCCATCCATCCTTTCATCCGTCCATCCATTCATCCATCCACCCATTCACCCATCCATCCATCCATTCATCCATTCATCCATCCATTCATCCATCCATTCATCCATCCAATCATCCATCCATCCATTCATCCGTCCATTCATTCATCCATCCACCCATTCACCCATCCATCCATCCATCCATCCATTCATCCATCCAACCATCCTTAATTCCGGCCATCCATCCATCCATTCATCCATTCATCCATCCATTCATCCATCCATTCATCCATCCATTCATCCATTCATCCTTAATTCCGGCCATCCATCCATCCATTCATCCATTCATCCATCCATTCATCCATCCATTCATCCATCCAATCATCCATCCATCCATTCATCCGTCCATCCATTCATCCATCCACCCATTCACCCATCCATCCATCCATTCATCCATTCATCCATCCATTCATCCAACCATTCATCCATCCAATCATCCATCCATCCATTCATCCGTCCATTCATTCATCCATCCACCCATTCACCCATCCATCCATCCATCCATCCATCCATCCATCCATCCATTCATCCATCCAACCATCCTTAATTCCGGCCATCCATCCATCCATTCATCCATTCATCCATCCATTCATCCATCCATTCATCCATCCAATCATCCATCCATCCATTCATCCGTCCATCCATTCATCCATCCACCCATTCACCCATCCATCCATCCATTCATCCATCCATTCATCCATCCATTCATCCATCCAATCATCCGTCCATCCATTCATCCGTCCGTCCATTCATCCATCCACCCATTCACCCATCCATCCATCCATTCATCCATTCATCCATCCATTCATCCATCCATTCATCCATCCAATCATCCGTCCATCCATTCATCCGTCCATCCATTCATCCATCCACCCATTCACCCATCCATCCATCCATCCATCCATCCATCCATCCATCCATCCATTCATCCATTCATCCATTCATCCATCCATTCATCCATCCATTCATCCATCCAATCATCCATCCATTCATCCGTCCATCCATTCATCCATCCACCCATTCACCCATCCATCCATCCATTCATCCATTCATCCATCCATTCATCCATCCATTCATTCATCCAATCATCCATCCATCCATTCATCCATCCAACCATCCTTAATTCCGGCCATCCATCCATCCATTCATCCATTCATCCATCCATTCATCCATCCATTCATCCATCCAATCATCCATCCATTCATCCGTCCATCCATTCATCCATCCACCCATTCACCCATCCATCCATCCATTCATCCATTCATCCATCCATTCATCCATCCATTCATCCATCCAATCATCCATCCATCCATTCATCCGTCCATCCATTCATCCATCCACCCATTCACCCATCCATCCATCCATCCATCCATCCATCCATCCATCCATCCATCCATCCATCCATCCATTCATCCATCCAACCATCCTTAATTCCGGCCATCCATCCATTCATCCATTCATCCACCCATTCATCCATCCATTCATCCATCCAATCATCCATCCATTCATCCGTCCATCCATTCATCCATCCACCCATTCACCCATCCATCCATCCATCCATCCATCCATCCATTCATCCATCCAACCATCCTTAATTCCGGCCATCCATCCATTCATCTTCTCATGTCCTATTTTTCTGTCTGTCTGTCTGTCTGCCGACCGGTCATCCGTTGGAGTAATATCCTGGCAGTGGATTGGTGTAGGTCCATCCGTCCCTTCATGCCGACAAACGAACTTCAATCAATTAGCATCCATACACCTGCAGCTGCTGCAGCAGCAGCAGCAGTCCACGACATCCTTTTCTTTTCTTCTTCGTCTTCGTCTTCTTCTTCTTCCTAGTCTCTGATTGGTCGATTTGCCTTTTCTTCGCTCCAAGTTGATTCTTTGATCCGGCGTGTGGATTCTGCGTTGATGACTACCATAGCCCCACTCTCCCCTACCTCTCCCCCACCTCTATCCCCCATTTCTCATTCCATTCCCATTCCCTTCTCATCCAATTCGGGTCCGACGCTGACGTAAAAGTCGTGATTAGAAGCGACGAATGAGCCTTCAGGCGGAAATGGACAAACCGCACCGGGTGGAGTAAGCTCAAGCAAACATTGTGTGCGTGTCTTGTAGCTATCTTCCGGCACCGCTGCGACATGGACGTTGCTAGCTTCAAGTGGCAGATCAAACTTAGGTCAATATGTTTGATTTTGGCAATGATGGATATCACATTGATGTTTGTCACGCCTTTGGTATGTTGGCTTGTCGCTGCGATGTTTAATTAAGTAAAGAAATACCAAGGTCAATGTACGAGCGAGCAAAAGTGATCGTCAAATACTGAATAGCCTACTATAAAACTAATTCTACTACTACTAGATGAAGATGACTCCATTCCCGCCTGAAGGCTCACACAGAGAACCAGAAGCAGAAGGGTGTGGGACAGTGGGAGCATTTTTGAGAGGATGAGAAAGACACAGAAGCAGACAGAAAGAGGCACAGACAGAGAAGCAGAGTGAAAAAGAGAAAGGCAAACACGTGGAAAAGAGTAAAGGAGACGATGGATAGGCAGACAGACAGACAGACAGATAAACAGACAGACGGACACACAGACGGACGTATGGATGGATGGATAATAGATTATTTAGATAGACAGACCGACAGATTTATGACAGGTATGCATGCAGGCAGGCAGACGGACAGGTAGATATAGAAGAAGCGAGTGACCTTTAGGCCTATGGTATGTTACTCGCGTTACCTATAACCAGACCAGATTGAGATAATATAGAACTCCTTATCCATCGCCTTTGATTTATAATGTCTCTTCAAAGTGACTCCACTCTGTTCCTTAAGAAGAACCTCAAAACTGTATTATTCATTCGTGAGTCGTGATTAGGCCGGAAGCGCTTTTGAGTAGCCTAACTTGAAGAGGCGCTATATAAAATTTTCAAAATAAACTGGAAACATGATTGTTGTTTTGCCGTTTAAGTCGTGTACTGTTGACGTGGTTATTCGCCAGGGTGCTCACTGTACAGCTGTGTTGCATTTCAGTCCGATATCATTCACCAGAGCGCGCTCGAGTTGATCCATTCGGAAGACAGAGAACAGTTCAAATTCCAGCTCAACTGGCAACAGCAGCTGACGGGAGAAACGTCGGAGATGACCTTAGAGCAAGCTCTTCTACCAAGTAAGTAGCAACTCCATCTCCCTCTTCCTCTCCCTCTTCCTCTCCCTCTTCCTCTCCCTCTTCCTCTCCCTCTTCCTCTCCATGGCTTTTTAAAAAATACAATACAATACAATTCACTTTATTGCAACCAGAAAACAAGAAAACAACAAAAGTACAAAACATGCATGCAGTTGTACACAAAATGTGCAGTTCTAAATGGATTCGTGCAGCTGTAGAAGCACTTCTGCACAGCTAAAGCTAGCAAAGAAATGGTCATTGTTCTCCGATTGGAAGTAATTTACCATGGAGTATGGTAGAGGAAAGAAGGGGTTGCGCAGTTCTAAAATTTCCTTTAAAACAGTCCTGTTCCTATCAATAACACTGTGTATAGTGGGATTGACAAATTAAATGCTGACCATGTCGATGGTAGGACCGTCAACCTGGAAATGCTGGAATGGCCTCCTCTTGACGCTACAGTTGTATTTGGCCGCGCTGAGTTTGGTAGCGCCTCTGAGTAGACCTCTTAAAGAGGCGCTATACAAATTCATCATATGAATGAATAAATGAATGAATGAACGAATGCTTTCAGCATAGGCTTACTGCAATGCAGTTCGATTTGGGGCTTTGTGGTCAATTGTCATGAGATCCTTTCCGCCAACATAATGCTCTCTGCCGACATTATAATAGGCCTGATCATCGTTGTTATTGTTTCATGCACAATTGCACATGTTATATTCGACGTTCTTTAACAACATGTATAACAATGGATTCCGATTTGACATTGTTATATTCGACAACATGTATAACAATGGATTTGCTGTTGATTGTTCCAGGCAACAGTCATCTGCTGCAACGTTGTTTCACTGTTCGATTCCGTTGTCTTTTAGACAATGCTTCCGGCTTCATTGTGAGTTCTACCGCTTCTATCTCATCTTATATTCTCTAATATATTTGTCGTAGATCCTAATTGTCACACAAGAATGCCTTTTTAGTTTTTATATAATCACAATATATTGGTCAGTATAATAATTAAGTAAAGGTTATTAGGTCAAGGTATTATCTATCACTTCTGTTGTAATTCACTTCCTTAGAATCCTGTTATTTCCTGAGTCTCTCATGCCCACAGAGCATCTTTGAATAAGTAGTTTCTATGACGAACCTAATTGAGAATGACAATAAAATACAACAGCTAGAATTTAGCTAGGAATCTCTGATGAGAAACTTCGTTTTTTATATATTCATAGACGTTGGAGATCTGTGGCAAGATCAAGGCTCTTCTAGGTCAGAATACGAAGGGCAAAGACGTTCCGCTGGCGTTGTTCGCCCTCTGCTGTCCCTTCGGCCCTCTACCGTTGGCCGATGTTCCATCACGCGACTATACATTCAAGAGCAAACACAAGATGGACATGTCGCCGATTTCAATGGATCCCAAGTAAGTTACTCCTAGTAACGCCCTTGTAACTCGCTGTGTTGCGGCGCCATAGAAATCGTCATTGTTATTACTCAAATTTGTATGCTGCATACATGTAGATATAGGCTAGGTTGCGACGCATAAAGAAACATGGTATCAGAACAACGAGAAAAAACAGCATGGTGAAACGAGTACATTGTGTGCAAAAGCACCATTTACACTGGGCCAAATCATCGCCGTTATTACGCATGCATACAGTTAATTAATCAATTTTCTTCATTTCCTCATCGCAGTTAACTTGATAATGCGGTGCAAGTGGACATTTTATGATGCACCTGTACGACCTTTTAATATACTCAAAAATGTACAAGCCCATCGTTAAGGCTGTAAAGTAACGAGTTCTATTTATTGGACCCTACAATACCACCTTGTCACCTTGTCTCCTTGTGCCGTCGATTCATTGAACCTAGCGACCGCCATGATCAACCTTCTCCACGTATTACGATCTTCCGTTGGTCACTGTTGCTGAATTAAAAATTTCAGACAAATCCTAAAAGTTTTGACCGGGTTATGACACTTTTAGTTGTGTACTACTTTTCATCCGGACACAGTGTATGTCCCAATGACATAATTATCTCTATCCAGAAAATTGCAGAATTCAAATCAACGAGGGGTATAGGGTACAAAATGTGTCAAAGATGAATTGTTTTGTTGCAGAGGTCGAATGGTCTTCGATTATTCTGACCAGGAACTGTTGCAGAAGGGAGGATACGATCTCATTCATCCAGACGACCTCAACTATTTCTCTGCGGCTCATCAAGAATGTAGGCGAGACTCTTATACACTGTCTACACTGTCTGCAGTTTAACTGTCATGGTTATTATCGTTGCAATCGTCAATCTAATTGATTATCATGAGACTGTAATACATGTACATAATTAATCATAAATAATATATGTAGTGGTGTATATTATATATTCTGTGGTAGATATCCACAAATTCTGCCATAATTCTCCTTTGAGTGCATGATCACTGCTCAAAGTGGAATTAATTGTGCTAGACTTAGGTACAGAATAAGTATTGTTCCTGGTTCTGACAAGACGCAACGTGCAGTGTTGTGCACGGACTAATTAGGGGCGTTGATTTCCGAAAGGAAGTAGCCTACCCCTCTCCGAAAATGATGGAGACTATTATGACAACAGAGGGCGTAGCCCATTCCGTTCTCTTTGCCTGTGTACTTCCTGAAAGTATTGCATCAAGTGTGACATTAACAGCTATAATTGTTGTGTGTCTTTGTCGATTGCAGTGATAAAGACGGGTAGTTCTGGTCTAATAGCATATCGCCTGATGACGAAGGACTTTCATTGGATCTGGCTTCAGACGAGCTCCAGAGTCATCTACAAGAACAGCAAGCCAGACTTCATCCTTTGTATACATCGACACTTAACGTATGAACATCAGACGACCTATTTAACCACACTCTCGTTATGCATGCTGGAGCCATAACATATAATGTATAAAATGAGCATTGAGCAAAGTGTGCTCATCGTCTCTTTTGCCCGCACAGCCACCAATCAGGATCTATGGTTCTCGGTGGCTAGTCCCTTACTTTGTAACGGGCTCTCTTTGGCGCTGCGCTTGTCTCCCAGGAGCTCTTTCTTTGCGCATCTCAAAACTGTCATCCATAGCCGTGCTGGGGTAGAGAGCACTTCTGAGTCATCAATTCTGTTGGGCGCTATATGAATGCTCGTATTGAATGAACGAATGAATAACTGATTCATCCTGATAATTATCATCATTTGGCGGCTATAAATAGTTGTGCTTAAATAGTTGTAGGTCTTTTGGCCACCTGTTCATTCATTCATTCATTCTGAGAATTTATATAGCGCCTCTTCAAGATATCTACTCAGAGGCGCAAAGAAAAGTTTCAGATTATAACTTAGCTTACAAAACTTTGAACTCTAGTCGGCCACAGCATACCTATTTCAAATCAGTTCCACGGGAACCGAAGACTTAGCAACAATAAACCACTTTAAAATATCTTTGTTTGTTTGTTTGTATGTGCACTTGTTATAGCGCCCCTTAAAGCTCTCACTACTCAGAGGCGCTCCCGAATGCAGAGCGGACACTGCATCGGAGTTTCACGCCGAAGCGCTGAGCAATTGTGAGTGAAGGACTTGCCCAAGGTCCTTACGCGGCGAGGTGGATTCGAACCTCGAACCTTCCGGCTCCAAGACAACGACGCCACCACTGCACCACCACGCCCCACCACTTGATCTGGTCGAAGCTAACATAATCAAGAACGGTTCTTATCGAATGAACAGTGAACAGTGTTTCGTGTTTCTTTCATTGCAGTGAGGATGAAGGTCGCGACCTCGTTCGAAAGCGAGGCTCCGAATTCAAACTACCCTACCCCATAATCGACTGTGATCCATCGGAATTCGGAGTCATGACAGAGGAGGACGTGGGGCGAATTCGCTCACCCCGTGGTAAGAAATCTAAGGGTCAACTGCGCGACTACCTACAGACGGGTCGCAAACGGAAAGTACCCTACAGGGACCTGTACAGTGCCCAGTTTAACGCTACCTACAACAACACCGTCGCATACTACGGCTGTACGGGAGGGGACGTGAAGGCCGAGTCCATGTACCCCTACGCCGGTTCGAACCTCGCGTTCGACACGAACTTCTATCGGACCGGATACCACACGCTCTGCTCATCCCTACCCGGAACGACGACCACTGATGGTTTAGGATCGGAGATGGAGAGACACTACAGCCGCTACTACCTGGAGCCTCGCCAGTGCCAACTGGAGCTGCCCTACCACAGCACTGGATACTATTCGGATCTTCTTGCGCAGCGCAGCTCCAAATACAACGCCCTGGGGGACGTTGTTGCAAAGCCAGGGTCCTTCGATCGCTTGGCGGCAGCTGCTGGATACGGACTCGATCTCTCCGCCGGGCGTGGTCACTATGACGATGAGATCTCGCGGTACGAGACGGACTTTAGGAAGTACCCGTATGTGGGAGACAAGACAGCTGGTACCGGTGGTGGTGGCCTAATAGACAGCTCGGGGCTGCTCTCTGGTTGTATCTACGGAGCGCAGAACACGATGATCAACACGGATGGACTCTTATCATGCGGCACGATGCCCCTCATCACTAACTCGCAGCTTTCGCTCTATCGGACTGACTTCGGAACCGCGTTTGACTGTTACCCCTCGTGCATTGTGGGTAAAAATGGCGCCGTTAGTGGCGGTGGGGTGACCAACAACACCCTCGAGAACGGAGGTAGTAGTGTTCCGACGATGAAGTCAATGGGGGACAAATACTCGAACTCGTTTAATAAGAAGGCCAGTCCGAATTCAAAGTCTGTTACCAACCAGTCGGCGACCAGTCTGCCGTCGTATTCGACAGATGGCGCGTTCGTCACAACATCCGGGTTGCCGTATTCCCCAGGTGGCGCCACTCCCGCCGATAATCTGGCGTCCTACACCTCCGCCAGTTGGCCCGTGTCGACCAACCCGAATAAGTTACCGGCGGAGATTTCCACGGAGGATGGGCAGCAGCAGCAGATTCGACAGCAGGTCAGCGTTGTTAAGCAGACGAATCTGTTCACGACTTCGTCACCAGGAGCAGCAGTTGGAGCAAAGCATGAGAGTTCTACGTGCAAGACGAGCATCATTGACCAGAACAATGGTGGTGTTGGTCAGTTGGTCAATCACGGCAACGCCTTAGGAGGAGTAGCCACATCCGTTATCCAACTGTCCGGAAGAAACAGGTATGCAGACGAATTTCGCAAGTAGAGAAGTCTCTTCTCCAGTAGCTTTATTCTACCGAATATAATAGCAGATTAAACTATGCCACCAGTTTAACTTAACCCAATGGGTCCACGTTAAACTGAGTGCTTTTCAAGATGCCTTTATTTATCTATTAATTTTATTTACTTTTTTTAAAATTTAATTTTCGCGTTTCGCTCTAAGCGCTCTTTTAAGCTTTCTGTTCAGGGGCGCTCCCAACTGCAACACGGACACTGATTGAATCTGAGTTTCAAGCCAAATCGCACGAGCAGTTGCAAGTTAAGGACTTGCTCAAGGTCCCTACGCGGCGGCTTGAGGTGGATTCGAACCTGGAACCCCCTCGGCTCTAAGCATCGAGCCCACCACTACACCACCGCGCTTCTTGCACCTCTTCTATTTATTATAAAATTGCTGATATCCCCTTTCTTTTCCCGATCTGTGGTTTGCTGACCATCTCTTTGTTAATGATGTTCAGGCATTTGAACACGGCTGTCCATAATCCCCGTTCCTTTCAATCAGGTAAGCTTATACAGTATGCTGAAACTCTGATTTTCTCAAAACAGGGTCGTTATTGGGTCGTTCTAGGCCCTCTAGCACTTTGCATTCTATATAATATTTATCAGGGACCTAGATTAAAGGTATATACATGTAGTTTTCGCCTCTATGCAGTTGTATGAAACCCATAGTTTCAGTAAAATATAGGCCCTAGCCAGTTTCTCTGCAGGAATCTTGTTTGTCATAAAGTAGTCCTACAGTGACAGGTTATCACAGAGAAACATAAATGATGCACCAATGGACAAACGGACAGTTTGTGATGTGGATTCCTTTTCAGACGTTGTAAAGGAGACGACGTCGCCGTCAGTTCTACAAATCCAGTCGTCAAGGCAACATCCGGTTGGCACAACAGTGCAACCAATGGAGCAACAGCAGCAGGAATTGGCTATGGTTGCAGTCCTGTCTTCTCCAGTCTCTATTCCAGTCATGAGAAAGCTCTTCATCAGGACAATAACTCCGATGCCTCTTCGTACAGAACCGACAGAAATACAATGTACGACGCCACGGGACTCTATGTACCTCGCAGCGTTGTCGAACCACCGAAAGTCGGTGAGTGTGCACGGCACCAACAACAAATATCATGCTCACGTAATTGTAATTGAACATTTTTATAGCGCCGCTCACACATTCATTAGCGCTCCCGACCATAGTTAGCACTGCCGCTAACGTAGGCCTACATTCAGCAGTTAGGGTACAATCTAACAGGCAATAGCGTGCCCGAAAGTATATAATTGTATGCCTACGTATGTTTTTAATAAGAATTACACGAGTAATAACTATTATGTGCAATAGTCATATTAAACTCATGTTATAATTAGCCTACTGAGTGCATGTCTCAGCTGTATATTAGGGCGTAGTGACCAGAAAGGATCATGTTTGGCATATATTAATTTGTTGCTCCTATGCATAGGATAGTGTCTGGTATAAAAATTTTGTTTCTGACGTGCTGCTTTACTTTGCCGCCAAGGCCCTGAAGTTATTCATGTATGTCGTACTTTTGAGCATTGCATTAAAACTGCTGAAATTTGATTATTTTCTTAACTGAAGTAGTAATTAGGCTTAAAAGTAGGAATTTTGTGAGCCAGATTTTATGGCACAGGGTAATAATATTTGTTCGGTCATTCCGACATAGTATGAGCTACAAGCAAGGGGCCATCCATAAATGACGAAA
This sequence comes from Lumbricus rubellus, assembly GCA_945859605.1. Taxonomy (NCBI): domain Eukaryota; kingdom Metazoa; phylum Annelida; class Clitellata; order Crassiclitellata; family Lumbricidae; genus Lumbricus; species Lumbricus rubellus. The sequence goes on from OX243814.1 coordinate 28,528,798, forward strand.
CGCGATTTAGGGCTATCCCCTTCGACACCCTCGTCACGCGTTAACACAAAAGTCATAATTATGATATCTAGCAATGGACCGTCACAAATCGTTACAGATGTGTGACCCTCTTCCCTCCAGTTACGTGACGTCATTCATGGACGGTCCCCGTTGCATGATTCTGTCTTAAAAAACAGAATAGATCTAAATAGCCTAACTAATGCTGAAAAAAATTGAGGTCCTTAATTACGCTTCACAAAAGTTCACATGCTGACAATACGTTTCACTCAAATTATATATTTCCACTCACTTTTTGTGGTAGGCTATATTTGAATTTTGTTTAGGTATTCGCTCTTTTTTCGAATGTGGCCTTCTCTATTTTCTTTGCCACAAACTGACCTTTCTGCATCTGTAACAGCTTTGAATGCATGCTTGTGGCAATGGTATTTTTCAAGATCTAACGTATAGGCCTACATCCAGTTTTAATGGATTTCTTAATGTCATTTTTTTTATTAAACTTGCAAGTTATTGGAGGTTCAACTCTGGAAATATCCAACCAGCTAACTAGAACACAGTGGATAGTGGCTTCTAAATTCAGTTTTGGGATTACGAATGTTCTAATATCACCAGAACTGCTAGGGTGACAATGATCAGCTTTACTTGCTATTTTAATTCTTCTGGCTGCCAGTTCTTGCATGTGTTTTTTCTCATCAATCATCAAAATTCAGATTAAAAAATTCTGGGTAACCATAGTAGCCATTCTTTTGAATACATTCATCAATGACCTTTCTCTCAAAGTTGGCTGGGAAACGTGTTATGAGCAAATAAATGTCTTAAAGGCAACTCATTGAAATGGAACATGCAGATGAACCATTGGAGAGGACGCCTTGCATGTAACTCCAGCTTTCTTATTGATCCATTGTTCCAGCATGCATTTCTGTATGTTTTATCGCCGTTCCATCACAGCCAACAGCTGCTATTGAACTGAGAGAAGTATCATTAGACCTATCAAAGAAGAATTTACGCATTGCCTTAAAAATGCCAAAGGTTAGTCCACTATATGGTGAGATAAGCCCTAAATAAACTGGTCCTAGTTCTCATCTAAAAAATAAGCCTACCCAGTCTTCCATTATTTGATATTTATGACTGAATGACGGCAAACTAACCGTTATATCTTTCCTACCAACAAAATACAATGCTGTGGCTTCACACTTTTCTCCTCATCCATCAGATAGCAGTTTACGAAGATTTACTCGCTATGTCTCTTCTCACAATCTGTCAGTAACTGAACTCTGGTCATCAGTCACAATTCCATAGTCCACAAGTAGACCCACTTCTGTTACAAACTAGTGCAGCACCAACCTCGCCGGAGAAACCATATCTTTCACATTCCCTGGACAAAACTGGGAGTGACACTTGGTGTAGCTAGAGCATGTTTCTCCCTCGGATCGCATATAAACGTCCTCATAATGATTCTGACGCTGTGGGATTGGAGTCAACTGTATCACAGCTAGAATCATTGTCTGGTGTAGCCTATCATCTATACTTTATACAGTCTTTGAGACAATAGTAATGCTTATCATTTTCTTTTGGTTTTTTTTTCCTGTATATTTCTCCATGGCCATAGTTCTCGTGTTTGCACAATGCACAGCATGTGTTTTTGCCATGGTTTGGAACTGCGAAAGTAGACGAAACTTCAGGTGCTCGGCGGCAAAGTTAGATGCAATAATTTTGATGCAATTTTTATTTAGTTCTTTCATTTAGGACCTGGAGCAACCTTTTAAGTTATGCCAAAGTTCATTTTAAACCAAAACACTTTTCTTGCTATACCCTACTGTATATCTCTCAGAACCGTGCTTTGGTTCATTGCTTTTGAACTGGCCCTCTCTCTCTCTGCATGTCTCTGTCTGTCTGTTTCTCTCTGTCTGTCTGTCTCTGTCTCTCTGTCTGTTTCTGTCTCTGCATTTCTATCTCTGTCTCTGTCTCTGTCTGTCTGTCTGTCTGTCTGTCTGTCTCTCTCTCTCTCTCTCTCTCTCTCTGTGCATGTCTCTGTCTGTCTGTCTGTTTCTCTGTCTGTCTGTCTGTCTGTCTGTCTCTCTCTCTCTCTCTGACGCTGCACTTAACTATCAGGGTCCACTCTGACTCTTTCTAATTCTATGCGCAACTCAAAACTGTCCTTTTTTAGCGGTGCTGGTTTTGGGAGCGCTTCTGAGTAGTCACCTTTAAGGGGCGCTATGTAAATCCTCGTGACGAATGAATTAATGCAATGCAGGTTGGTAATTTAGTTGGTTACATGCCATGTCAATCAGCTTAACGAAGAATTGCAGGATTACAATGGCTGCAGATTATGGAGCTCCATAAATATTAATTCTGCTAAGCTTGTTTTATTTCACTGCATGGTATACAATCATACATGACAAGTGATCAATCCCCAATAATAACGTGATGATTCATTTGGCATAAATTTTGATTTATGGTCGAATAAAAAAGCACGATATCAATCGAGTCTTTTATGTAAAAGATTTGTTACTAATCTGGTGTTAAATCAGGAGATTATCTTCATCATCCAAATCCTCTGAATTTACATTCTCATAAATCTACTTTATATATTTAGATTAATTTAACTTGTCGGCCATGGTATCGGATTCGTCTTAGCATTACGGTAACTTATGGGATATAAACCTAAAGCTCTCTGACTTTGCAACGTGGAGAGTTTGGTCTAGAGCCTTAATTCTCTGAGGCGCTTATAAGGCTACTGTCGTTACCTTGATCAGGCTCTTAACATAATAATAATAGGCTCCTAACATAATAATTCTAATTAATGATGATAATTATAAATGATGACAATAGAACAATGTTATTACTTTGCCGATAATTAGCTAAGGTACTTGCGATGATTATACATTATTATTTTTGGTGTCTGTCAACCATTGCTATATTCCTATTTTCTTATATTCTATGATGTATTTAAGTGTAGAATTTGTATAGGCTAGCCTTTTTGAGTTGCCAATATAATGGGTATAATAACAGTAATATTGTAAGTTCAATTAAAAGAAATCGGTTTTATAAAGCTGTTCAGATCCCGACAAAATCCACCTAAAGCTGCCTCTTAGGGACCTTGAGCAAGTCTTTCATTTGCAGTTGCTCGTGCGCTTCGGCTTGAAACTCCGATGCAGTGTCCGCGTTGTAGTCGGGAGCGCCTCTGAGTGGAGAGCTATAGAAATTGAGAAATAAATAAATAAATAAATAAATAAAATGACGATATCCATTTGATGTACTATTATACTTGATCATTGACTTTTGTGAAGTAATGAGCAATTCAAAATCGTTTTTCATTTATCTTTGCAGTCTGCTTTGGGGAGAGTTGGTAAAGCTTCAAGTGCCATCATCTTCTTCTTCTTCTTCGAAGGACGATTGCCGCTCCATTCCATTCCACCTGTTTACTGGATTGCTGCAACGGACTGTTGTTCCTCCAGAACTGGAAAAACCAGTCAAAGACCAAGTCGGAATTTCCCGGCAGACGAAGAGTCATTTAATCTACGGGTCTATTATACTCACCATCCCATTATCATGCTCCTATAGCCCAAATTCTTGTCAAACATTGTGTGGATGATGACGTTGTTCTTTCTTCTATACGAGTATACGTTATGTCGCAAAAAGGACTCTCCTCGAATCCAGTGACTTTTTCGTTTGTTACTCAACCAATTATTATTCAAGTCTGCGTGTGCAAAACTGTGCATGCTTTGGCTAGACTATAATTACGATGTCTGGTGGTGACACTGGTGAACGTTTCTAGAAGAGCGTATGTCGCGAAAGTCAGGTTTTTAAAATGATACTCAATTATTGTTTATTGTTACACAGCCACTGTGTCATGTCATGATGCATGTCATGTCATTGTTATGCATGTGCAGCAGATTGCTTTGTTACTTGTTAATGATGAATGTATCACATGTTTGCGTATGTCACAGACGTAATAGACAACATGTAGGCCTGCCCGTATAATGCATATTGATGATAGGCTGTTAACGAGTTGTTTGCACGCTCCACATGTATACAGGGCTGTCTTGTCTGCACATGTTTGTCGGGATTGTGCATGCATGTCATGCGGGCATGTTAGTGCTGTTGGCATTCATTGTCACTCACGAATGCTTGTCACTTGTGTCACGCATGATGCATTATCGTATGTAGTTATGAACATGATGTTTAATACAATGCCATCTTGAAGGAATAGACTATTATAGGTTCTTTAATCTTTATATGCTTCGATTATATGAATCGATTTCTTTGGCTGCAGTGTCTGATGTTGCAGACACTTTCCGAATGCTGTCTACTGTAATTGATCTTTAAATTGTTAAACCCCATAATAGCAAATGTTTCAAATGTTTTTGAGTCGGTGTACCTTTCGAATTCGAATTATTACTCAATTTTACTATAATATTATATGCACTTATTCAACATTCCATGCTGACTGCATGTTCATTTTCGTATCAATACATTCCAAAGGTTTGCGAACTGTTTTTTTTTTCAGAAGCGAAAAGTATCAGCATTTGAAACTCAGACTGGATTTGCATATTTCCTTTATCACACATCTAATGTCACTAAATTAGTTTTCTGGGAGACTTGCAGGCACAGTTGTCTGGTAGATGAGGCACATTTACTGTATAATATATCAGTCACAACTAGACAATGCTGGCTCAAAAGATAGGATTGTTTCGGTAATGATTATACCACTATACTAACAATCCACAATACTACAATGTCTGCTGTTATGTGTGGGTTGGACCGGTTGGTTGAGTTACAAAGAGGCCTGTGTTGAGTTATAAGGTAAACAATGAAATCAGTGATTGGAGTATATGTTTACATGATCGATTTATTGATTGATTGATTGATTGATATATGACTGATTGTATACAACTGATTGATTGATTGGATGATTGGATGATTGATTGATTGATTGAATGATTGATTGATTGATTGATTGATTGACTAGTCGATTGTCGGCTAATGACATTATTATTTTAGATCTCAGAACATTTTTGTCTGAATCTTTTATTTCAGTGACTATGTATCTTAATAATTAATTTGATTTTTAACTGTGCATTGTGATGAAAGAAATCAAACCGTTTTGTGATTCAGTGAATCGTGTTATAAATACTCGTGAGTTGCTTTAAAATGAAGTGAAGACTGATACATTTGTAATTGAAGTTCACCCACAAAGTCTTTGTTTTTCCTGTTCATTTTATTTAGATCATTATCACTATTTTAATTAGTTTGCTCTTGCCCAGCTCTTAAAGTGTAGAAAAAGGAAGTATACTTCGGGCTTAACGACACTGTTTCATATCGAAGATGATTAGTGTCGGAGGCAGAGTACAACCTCACACTCCACGTTTATATTGCGACCAAGCGACCCGCAGTAAAGATCCGAGAAATTAATCTCTGATAAACCGACCGACCGGGAATCGAACCCGGCCCGCCGGCGTGGTGAGCGGGCTACAACCCACTCGGCCACGCAGGATCTCTTAGAAAAAGGAAGTGCATGGACGCTCCTTACCTTCCAGTCTGTTCTGGTCAAATAAGTGCCTGGAAGCCGTCCATGACCGTCCAGTCTCATTTTAAGTTCTGCTCTTGCCACTAAGTATAAGGGCAAGGGATGATCCATACCATCATACTTCGTTCCACCAAAAGGCACAGCCTTTTGGTCCTCCAAATACTAGAACTGCTATGTCTCATTCTCGATCATTTGCCTCAATTGGTCCTTCTCTTTGGATGCGCTTTCTTTTTCTATTCGCTCCACAAGTCTGGTTAGCTTTCGAAGTCTTCTTCATTCTCTCCTATCAAAACCTGTTTCTTTTAGCGGGGCCCTACGCACTGGGAGCGCTTCGGAACGGTTCTCCCTACTAGAGGTGCTCACAATATGCTCAAATACAATACAGTTAAAATGGCTGTGATTCACGTTTCTGCTACGAAAATCATGCAATTAACCTATCATATGACGATGCCATCCTTGAAAATTTAAAACCTGCACATTGAAGCCATGCAAAATGAACATTACGAAACGTAAACGACTGTAGGCTATTATAGAAGAGATAATTTCTCAATGTAGGACGAAATGCATCCTAGATAATAGATAAGAGAATTGTAAAGACGAGGAGGTAGATTTATGATGACATCGCGAAATTAATGGCATGATCCCGGCTAATGATTAACGATGATGATGCTGACGATGGTGGTGGTGCACGGTGGGGGTGGTGGTGGGGTGGGGTGATGATGATGGTGGTGGGGTGGTGGTGGCGGTGATGGCGGTGGTGGCGGCGGTGGTGGCGGTGGTGTTAGTGGTGATGGTGGGGTGGGTTGATGGTGGTGGTGCATGGTGTTAGTGATGATGGTGGTGGTAGTGGTGGTGGTGCCACAATGCTCTCGTCAACTACGCACAGCAGACTGGATGTAGGCCTACTGAATTTTATAAGCCCTACAGCAAACGCAGAGTACCTGCATAAATGACTGCTTAGAAAGAGACAGATTGAAATTCGAGACACAGCTACCTACATCTTGTCTGGTTTCGTATCTTTTTAAATTATAATATTCACTTAATTATTCAAAAACTCATCTCTCTAAATGTCATCCTTGTCACACTCCAATTTGCATTGGAATATAATCAGGGTGGCTGTGTGTGAATGTGTGTATGTGCGTGCGTGTGTGTGCGTGTGTGTGCGTGTGCGCCTGGGGGTGATGCGTGTGTGTGTGACCGTGTGCGTGCATCGCCTGTATATACTTCGATTCCTGCAAAGGCCAACCCAGTTCATCACCAGATTGTGTCGTTGTAATCTCGGTGGCAGTGCCTTACCAGTTGCATTATTACTGCTATCTATCTGACCAAATTAGGTACTCTGGAGAGGAGACCGTATACTGTTAAGCGCCTGATAAGCACACACAGATGGACAAAATCGCGCACAAAAGCCACAGAAAGATACGCAGAAAGGTAGGCAGAAGGACAGACAAAATGGCACAAAGAAGAACGGACAGAAAGAGTGATAACTGATAATTATTTTTATAAGGTCATTCGTTAAGGCATTATTCTTGGTGATAGCCAGAAGACAACCTATGCTCAGCACGAACAGACGGGCATCCAATTAAGAAGACGGAAAGAACAGAGAGGGACAATAAAGCGTCATGAGAGACTGACATACTGACAGACAGATAGATAGACAGGAAGATGCATTGAAGGACAACCACGAGAAGAGGCAGCTGCAATCTATTCATTACTGCGTGTGTACATGTATATTAAACCTTCAAGCGCGTAAAGCAGTGGTTGTCAACCTTTTTCTAGTGGCGGAACCTTTCCAAAGCACGTATTAGCTCGCGGAACCCTTCGCGTTTCACTCGTCCAGTATTTCAAGAAATAGGCCTACGTAATCTTGTAACACTATATGTAACAGTGCTTAGCAATTTGTGAAATTATGTAGGCCCTAATATGTAGTAAACTATGTAATAGTTTTACTTGCACTCCATGGTGCACTCTATTGTATCACCTCAAAAAATTTGCTTTAGGCCCAGAATTCTAGAAGGCTAGGCTAGTGTCGGTCCAGTGCGCAAAGCACTGTCAGAGAACAACTGCATATCCGCTCTTTTTCGCAAACAAAATATCCATCCATCTGACAGATAGATAGAATATTTTAAAATGAAAATGCGCTCTATTCTGGATCAGTGTTAAGGACAAGGTGTATGCAAAGACACTTATAAATGTAGATTCTGTTATTTCTAATGCCTTTAGTATATAAATTATTATAAAATAAGATGAGAATGCAAGTGGAAGAAGGTTATTGTCATACCTATACATAAATGTACTAAATGTACTAATGATAATGATTCAGTTGGAAACGTAGGCAGTCTATCGGGCCTAAGCTTATAGATTCCCACTTGATGCACGTGCCTTCCGAAAAAAACAAGAATTGAACGACATAGGCTTATATCAGCCAATAGAAAACAGCAATACAGTCAAGTAGCCTAATAATGCTTTTAAGCAAAAATGACTGAAATTTGGAAAAGAGTCTACTCCTTGCTGACACTTTTAGGATTTCAGTCGGTGCACTAAAATTTCTACCAAACTGCCGCGGAACCCCTGGCCGACGCCCGCGGAACCCTAGGTTTCCGCGGAACCCCGGTTGAAAATCACTGGCGTAAAGACTCCAGGAAAACGATGTGTCGCGTTCTTGCCACAATGTCATGTGGTGAATAGAATATAATCTTAGACCAATAGATCTATTACGTCAGAGGCGGGGGTGTAGTGGTGGCGTCGTTGCCTTGGAGCCGGAAGGTTCGAGGTTCGAATCCACCTCGCCGCGTAAGAACCTTGGGCAAATCCTTCACTCGCAATTGCTCAGCGCTTCGGCGTGAAACTCCGATGCAGTGTCCGCTCTGCATTCGTGAGCGCCTCTGAGTAGCGAGAGCTTGAAGGGGTGCTATGACAAGTGCACAAACAAACAAACAAACAATATTAATTTGAAACAGATAGCTTAGTTTTTTCTGAGTTTCTTGAAACAGATCATAGCAACGTTTTATAGACTGTTTTTTGTCTCGGAATACATCGGGCGAACGTCAGTCATCATTTCACACGATTTATTAAAAGAACCTTATAGGCCTAATTGTCTTATAGGCCTGTAGGCTACATCTCTCGGAAAGCAAATGCAAGCTTAACCACCTAAAACTTTGGTCTTTGGAAAATACATAACATGTTATTGATCACAGAAACGTGCGCACTGGAATATACTGATATGCGGTCAGTTATTGGATATAATTCATCCTCACTCCTCGCAGTGTCATTAGTGTCATAGGCAGGCCGAAGAATTCAATATCAATGCTTTACTATTTTCTTCTGTGTCCTGGTTTCACTATTGCCTCGCACTGTGGCCTCCTTGTTATCATCGTTAGCCAAGCGAATTTATTCTCTGTCCTTCTCTTGTGGTGTTAAACGTCTATAATTCTCCTTCTACCACTATGCATTCCATTACGAGAATAATATTGTTGTAGTAAAACAACTGGAGTAATAAATATATGATCCACGGGGAGTGGGAATGTGCAGAAAAAGCTTCACCGTGGAGTCGTAAGAAAAACTTGGAGGTTGAACTCTACCAATCCCCGGTCCCACTGGTCCTTCCTACTGGTCCCACTGTAACGCACACGTTGTGCCAGTCCCAAACCTGAACAAAGAAGGAGGGTAACAACGCTAATGATCTTTGCCATCACACAGCGTCGTTAAACTCATGGCTTAAAGTGTGGCAGGACGGTCATGGACAGCGTCCTGGCACTTATTTTCGAATCTCTATTCCGTCCTGCCACTTATTTGGCCAGCACGCCTGAAAATGTAAGGGGCGTCCTGGCACTTCTTTTGGAAAGGTAAGGAGCGTCCAGGCATGTTTTTACACTTTTAGCATTGGTTAAACTTAAGCAACCAACAATATAGTCTACCCTGCACTCATGAATCCCACCGTGTCCTTTCCTTTTCTTACCCCGGTCAATCCCTCCCATGGATCATGGAGCTGACGGAATGTCATCATCGTGCGTATACCGTCTCTCTTATGCGCTATTCGTACATATTGAACATCTTAACGGCGAACATGTTGCTTGGATTCCATTCAGTGACGGCCAACAATCCCTGACTGCTACAATGAACCGCCTCCGGGAACTTGACGGAGTCCTCTTCCGTTAGAAGATTCCTGACGTACCTTCCGGTCGAGTCGAACATGCAGACCCGACAGCAATCGTCAGCCACCAGGATGTTGCCCTTCAGGTCAACCGTTACCCCACGAGGTCCACGAAGCTTTCTCCGCTTCACCGTCCTCTCCCCGATGACGTCCACGGAGGGCTTTCTCATCGCCTCTGAGGAGTAGAAGAGGAACTTTCCGGAAGCGTCGAAGACCTTGATGCAGCTGTTTCCGCTATCCGACACGATGATGTTGTCGCGGGCGTCGACTGTCACGTGATAGGGGTTGCGGAACTGCGAGTTCTGGGAGCCAGTGGAGCCGAAGATCTTCGTCCGCTTCCCGTCCATCTGGTAGATGCTGACCGTGTCGTTGAAGGCGTCCGTGACGATCAGCTGACCGCGGCTGTTGACCGCGATCCCGTACGGCCAGCCGAACTGACCCTTCCCGATGTCCATGATCGTCTGCCCGCCGGTAGTCAGGATCTTGATGCGCTTGCCCTTGCAGTCCGTCACCGCTATGTGACCTTCACGCGTCACCGCGACCCCCAGCGGCTGGATCTGGCCTTGAGCGAGGGCCTCGAGGGGTCGTCCGTTGCGGTCGAAGATCTGGAGCTTGTTGTTGCGGTCGGAAAGGTTGTCGTACTCGGCGACGATTGCGGATTCGTCCGGGAGGAAGGCGACATCGCAAGGGTTCCACATCTCAGTGATGTCGCTCCGTTGCTTTTCAACCTTCCACAGCAGCTTCGGTCGGATGAGCATCGAAAGAGATGCACTGTCCAAGTCACGATTGGATGATGACGATGCGCTGTAGCCGCCATTGCGGAAGTCCCGGCTGCTCTGCTGCTGCTGGTGGGGTTGCTGGTTTTGGTCGAGCATGTGGCTGTTGTTTTTCCTCTTCCGGATCAACTCGATGGACATCCGCTCTTCAAGGACGTCCTGGATGAAGGGCATCTCGGCGTCGAGCACCGTCTGGATCCGATCGACGATGTCCTCGTAGATGGCGAACAGCTTCTTCGACTGAGACATCTCGAGGATCTTCGTCGACAGGTTGTACAACTTCCGGTGCCTCGTCGTCTGCGTCCTCAGGTCGGTCAAGGTCACGGCGAGGACGTCGACCTTGACAAGGTCCGACCTATGATTACTGCAGACGTCGTCGTCCGGGGGACAGATGGTGTCGATCCCACAGCGTCGACCGTATCCCAGAGGCGTCAAGGCCTGAGGTTCTGATGTCGGCGTCGTTGCCCCAACAGTGGCGTCCAGGCTTCGGTCAAGCGTGACGTTCGCTCCGGTGCTGCGTTCCGAGTTGGCATCGATCTCTTTGGAGTTGGTACTGCTGTACTGCGTCAGGGAATCCCTCGAATTGTCCGACGAACTGCTGTCCAAGCTTCGCTCTTCGATGTACCAGTTGCGCAGCTTCTCCGATACAGTCGCCTGACTGTGTCTTCCCTGGACACCACCACCACCAACAGCCGTGCGTGTGGCGTAGTTGGCCGGGCTGCTGGCACTGCGCACCATCCTTCGACTCAGAATCGATATGGAATTCGTTCCCTTACCAAACCGATCGACGTCAGAGTTGTTCTTGTGGTTGGTGCTGCCATTCTCTGGGCTTCTCCGATTAAACAATAGTGGAACTACCGACCCTCCTCCTGTCTTGGACTGATTTTTAGGATGATGCTGGTGCGGCTGCAGAGTGGGGGAACTATCATCGGCAGCCAGAGCTGCAAGTCTCTTTATCTTCGCATCTATTTTATCGAGTCGCGGTCCGAATTCGTTTAACAGCGTCTTGAGATGGTCCCGACGTATGGACAGCGCATCTCGAAGTTTCGAGGTTCTATGACTCGCATGCGAGTGGAGAATACACACGACGCACGCGGCAACACCACAGTCAAGACAGAAGTAGATGCTTGGCATCTTGCTGTGTGTATCGCAGTACAGATCAAGCGTCTCCTTATTGGACACGTGTATGATCACGTGCCCAGTGAACAGGTGGTGCTGGTCATGCGCAGTGCGGCACGTCCGACACATGTTCAGCGTGCACTTATTGCAGAAGAAATCCGCCGGATCTCCGCGTTCCCGCAGAGCGCAGGGATCGCACTTCGGCGAGATGTCTGCCTGTCGCGAGAGCTTCCTCCGCGTCAGGAGCACCCGGTCGTTGGTCATATCGAGGGGCAGAGGACCGCCGGCCAGGGCGGTCGTCAGTCGGCGGCACGTGGGGCACGGCATGACGACGCCCGTCTGTTGTTGGAAGTGGATTGTTCTGAAGAAGTTATAGTAGGACTCGAGGCACTGCTCGCAGAAGATGTGGTGACAGTCGAGAACGCGCGGATTCGAGAAGAATTCGAGGCAGAGCAGACAGCTGAAGACGTTGCGGTACTCGGAGAGCTCCTGATATGTCGTTAGACTCATCCCACGCGACACCAGAGCCATCTTTTATACCGAGTGTCGCAGCGCTGCTCGTGAATAAGCTGGTGCCCCGCGCTTTGGCTTTCGAGTGTCGCTTTAGAAATTGAACGATTACGGTTACGATTATCGATCCCAGGATATCGCCTTACTCTTCGCACACACACACCGCTTTACTCTTTGCCTCGTCTCCTTATACGAACCTATTATTGTTTTCTTTTTATTCGAATCTCTTTTTCAGCTTTCGTTTCCTTTCCAGGGTTTCTTTACTCTTCAGTCTCTTTCTGTGTCTTCAGTAAGAACAAAGTCGTCGACTTTATCTCTGGCGATTGAAACACGCAATCACCTCATTCAATACCAGGTCCTGTGAATAAAAACCGAACCGTTGTAGACAAAGCAACGACTATTATGACAATAGCGATAACGCTTACTGTAATCGAAACAATAATGGTCTTTGTGAGATGGTGGTGGTGGTGATGATGATGATGATGATGATGATGACGATGATGATGATGATGATGATGATGATGATGAGGATGATGATGATGATGATGATGATGATGATGATGATGATGATGATGATGATGAGGTTGTTGTTGTTGTTGTTGTTGTTGTTGTAGATGATCATGAAGATGAAGAAATAGAAGGAGCTGAAAGACTAGGAGGTGGAAGAAAAGGAGGTGCATGGAAGAGGAGAAAGTGGTGGTGTAATAGGAGGAGGTGGAAGAGGTGTATATTCTGGGTTTTGACCAATACTCATTATGTAATAATTATTATTGATGTGACCTTCTACTTACAATCAACGTACATTGTAACCCGTACTATCAATTAACTCAAGCATAATAAACTACACCATCTGTATCAGACTACGTCCCTGTCTGTCTATCTGTCTGTCTGTTTGTTCTTCTGCCAGTCCATTTGTTTGTCTCGTTGGCTGTCTCTGTTTGTCTATTTGCCCGACTACACGTATTTTTTGCTGCCAGCAACCGTGTTGGTGGAGTTATATATATATAGGCTATATATTATATGCTCCGTAAATCGTGATTTTATTGCAATGGAGAATCCGATTGCATGGCCTGAAAGCGTCCCGTCCAAAACCACTCATTTGTCAAAGCCATCGATAAAAGCACATACATGCAGTCATGCACACATATAGACAGACACACAGACACAGACACGCAGACAGACAGCATTTCAAGTCACGTGAGCCTATATCTTCTATGCGTAAATGCACAATAATTCACGAACAAAAACTTCTGTTTTTATCAGATGTATTTATGTAGCATAATTAGTGAAACAACGAAAGGACTTTTTAGAGAAGAGCTCACGACATGCACAGTAACTCATCCATTTATCTAATTATAAGCCTACGCGCAGATTGTAATCTATGTGCGCGGACAAAACATGAACAGACAGACAAATAGACAGACAAACAGACAGACAGACAGATAGACAGACAGACAGACAGACAGACAGACAGACACAGTCACACAGACAGTGCATTAAACAGTTGTGGTCGTATAGAATTCACATTATAATCGGTTGTTTCAGTTTTACGACACTGTGTGATAACAAAGGTCATTAGCATTCACCCTCCTCATTTATCCAGGCTTGGGACTGGCACTGTACGCTAGCCGAAAATGTCAATTGCACATTTATAGAGCATTTGTCCTGATTAATTTTTTCCTGATTTTGTCCTGATTCTGCTTTTGAAAGAGAGGACCATTTCATGGTCACGTTTCGTATGTAGGTTAATATACAAGGTGGGCCATAAAAACATCCTAAGATTTTTTGACAACATCTTGGCCAAAAGTAAGAATTTATCAATCCTGAAGGCAATTCATATGTAGTACATTGACCAAGTTTCACCAAATTATTTCAAACAGAACAAAAGTTTATATAACTTTTAGTGAGTCCACCCACTGTTATTTTAACTTTTTGGGGGGATTCAAAGTCAAGAGCAAAAACAGAATTGAGGTTCGCGTTGGAGTTGATATTAGGAGATTTACTTCTGGAGTATATCAATAAGGCCATCAGGTATTATTTCAAAAAGAGACCCATAACAAGTTCGGGCACTGGTGGTGGACACATTCAACACAAGTTATGAAGCAATATCAAGTTCATTTCATAACAAATACTTTAGATGTGACTAAATAAAAACACAATTTCGCTCCTTTTTGTTGCGCTTTGTTTTTGAATCGTCAAAAGTAATATAACTTTTGTTCTGTTTGAAGTGCCTTGACGAAATCTGGCTATTGTAGGCCCTACGTAAATATTAATTGCCCTTAAGATTATAAAATTTGATTTAAAAATTCGTACTTCTCGCAAAGATATGGGCAAAAATCGTAGGTGGTCATTTTATGGACCACTCTGTATATCATACAGCGTTAATAAAAGCATGTGTAGAGATAGAGCAAAAAGTATGGCACATAATTTAAAATGCAGAACTACAAACGTATATCTTCATTTATATACTATTTATATAGAGTGGTCGGAAAAATTTCACCGTAGGCTATACATGAATATTTTACATATAGGGCCTACGTTCATAAAATGAAAACCCATAGACGTCCTTAAAATCTGTTGCATTACGTATACCTGGAAGGGAGACGCATAACTCATATCACCAGAACAATAGATATCGAAGAATTGCTCTAACAATAGATGTCATACAGGTCTACAATTGAAGTTAGTTGTTACATGTTTAACGACACTGCCATATAAAAGACGATTAGTATCGCCACGCCATTTATTTTCCCGTGGACGGACCGTGCTAGCCCGAGATTTTAAATCTCTGAAATAGCCACCTTTGGGAAGCGAACCGCGGCCCGCACGCTCTCTTTCACAGAGTTGCGTACAGACGCGTGGTCAACGCTCTTACCGATGTAGCTAAGCGAGCCAGTTGCATAATACAATTGAAGGCAGAATAGTCAGTTATAATTTATGGTCGTCCATGTTGAAAAAAACAACCATTCAGAAGTCGCACCAATTTGACCTGTAAGCCATGGAATGTATACGCGCTCCCCTATGTTGACGACTGCAAAGGCCATAAGCCGCCACATATATAACTATTATTACATCAAGCATTCGAATAATACATGTGTAGATGCAGACAAGCATCTATTGCGAAAAATCAGCCGAGTATTATAAAAACCAGATAGACTCTAAATAAATCTCCAACAGTACTGCTCATTCGTCTTCTCTGCTGGTCGACCGACTGAACTTCGTCGAAATTCCCCAAACGCTGCTATATTTAGATCCACTAAGGAATTGAGCTAAATAAATAACAGATGTCAGTGACATAGCCTATGCATGGTGAATCAATCCTACGGAAGGACATCTTTTGTTAGAAGGTGATGGGTCCTATATATACAAGCAACATGTCGCATCGTTGTATAGCCTATAAGAAGTTGAGGTGGCTTGGCTTATGTAGGCTATAAGCTTAGGCCTAGGCCTATACGTGAGCAGGCAACGTGAATAATAGCAGGCAGACCTAGATAATAATTATATCTAGGGCCTACAGCTAATGCTTAGAATTACTTGCCTGTATAGAGAAACTCCCGGTTAATAACTTCTACTTACTGCATAATCCATTGAGAATTAGTATTGCTTTAAGCTTAAAAACCGAGAGGTGTAGACTCTATTATTATAGGCCGGGTCTGAAGGTTAAAGTAAGTAGACTAAAACACGCTCTTGTATAATAGGCCTATATATGGACGATGTTCTATAGAGTTTGTACAGAAAAATAGCCTACGTATACGGCCTAGGCCTATAATAGCCCAAAGTTCAAAGAGACAATCGGCTGAGGCACCGCCATACATGTAGGCCTATATATATAATTACATATATATACACATGTATATACATTACATGCAATGCATACATGTACATTGTAAATATATATACACATATAGGACATTCGAGAAAGAAACGAAGGACTGAAGTATCGTAATAGAATTCGTATACAGTATACACGATCCAAGAAAGAAGTAATCAGCTTGAGCAAACGTGCATTCTAATCGTCAATTCCGAATTCCTACGGCGCTGCCTTGCAAATGCTATATAAGCGCGCTGGCGGGCATCAGCTAATTCACGAGCGCTGCGTCCAATCTAAAGGATTGTCCTCCAGACATGTTGAGGAAGAGGAGGATAGGAGTCGTTTGCAATAGAGCATGATGTAGAGGAGATGTTACTGACTTGAGGACAAGGTCTACATAATTATAACGAATGTGACTGCTTGTTCGTATGCGTATAGAAACCTTGAAAACGATGAATGTAAGTAAGATGAAGAAACCCAATTGAGACGACTCGATCTGCGATATTGGACAGATATATCAGTGCACATATATACACACGTGACGGTGACACGTCGTATCAATGTCGTCTCAGAATATAGGCGAGAATTTCTGCATCCTATTTAATCATATTCCCTTTTCGGCACTTAGCCATGCATCAGGATTCTCCAGTACGAGAATTGTAGAAGAATAACGGACTATGATTCATCCAGGGGTAGGTGTGTAAAAAGAAGACTTTCCTATGCATGGGGTCCTAGGAAAGATTAGGGGGTTGTAAAAGGCAGGATACAGAGGTACACGCTAGTAAATCAGGGTGCATGCGCCTATTCAAGTGTATTTCGAAGCGCATGACTAAAAAAGGTCATCAGATTTTCGAGAGGGAAAATTTACGACGTTTCCGGAAGATTTTGGCCGGATGACAAAAATAAAAAAAGGTCGTGAAAAATTTCATGCCAAAAAAGTCGAATTTTCTCCCGGTCAGCGTGTACCCACCTCAAAATTTACAAGTACAGCCCTGGTGTAGACATACATGTATATAGGCCTATCAACTTTTAGAGACTCCTCTCGTGCGAGATAAACAGCCTTCATTACGGTACTGACGGAATAAACACGAGACACAATGACTTCGCTATTATATAGTAGGCCTATAACTTCTGTTGCAAAAGACCCGCAGAATGATTTTTATATGTACCTAAGGACTTGATGATGATAAATTCATGTCGTTCGTAATTTCAAGGCGATCGACGGACGCTACGAGATGAGATAGAGCGGGAATTCTTGGTGTATCGACAATAATTTATTATAACTCTCCTAATCCTGTATAGTGTATACTTGTATCATATACGCTCGAAAATTATTGTACGGCTTTGCGCTGGTCTGTTATGTCACGTTGGCCTATATATTATGCAGGGTGCTGGAATGTAGACCTGAGCTTGAAAAGAAAAAATGTCAACTGAAACATGCGTTTGTATAATGTATTGTATTATGCTTCTGTGATCCAAGGTCTTTCATGAGTAGGACTTGCAGCTGCATGCATGTTTTCAAGATGAATCAGACCGTGACATGTTGAGGCCGGTTTAGTTATACGCATGCGTGAATTCTCTGAGTCTGAAAGTAGTTTAACAGAAGACCAGCAGCCACGAAAACGATCAGCTGGTCACACACAGTGGTCAAGATGAATTGTCCTATAGGCCTACTGTTGTACATGTACAACGGCCGAGTAAGTGGCCGACTTTTTATTTACAGTATAAAGGCAGCCGCGTATTGTGAGAGTGTATACAGTCTGCGGTTCCTAACTCTGCCAGGAACGGATCCAGGGTGTCCAATTCGGCCATGCCCTCATTTAGAAATGCCCATGTATCATGCCCCCCATTCTGTTTGAAATTGGTACTTTATTCTGACTTTCCGGTCGGATGACTAAAAAATGGTCATCAGAATTTTTCTGACCAGGATCAGCAAAAAATTTCGGCACCCGAGGTAACACAATTTGTCCCCCTTGGAAAATTTCTGTATCCACCCCTGAACTCTGCCACTGGTTGCACTCCGCCAGTGCCACTGTGCCAGTCCCAAGCCTGGATAAAGCAGAACGGAACGAAACAAGTGTGCACGCCTATACGACGAGCACGTTACTGATGGATGCGTTGGACCTTGCATGCATCTACATATAGATGTTCTGTTTTAGGATGCATTGAAGGACGTAACGTTATGTAGCATGGCATTGTATGTATGTATGTATATATAGGCTGCACATATATATATATATAACATATATATAACATATACATAACATATATATATATAACATATATATACACAGTCCATATCGGAGGTTGTCTAATCTCTTTGATGCGATGTGATTTGCAGACGGCATTGCAATTGATGTTGGCAAATAAAAATGCTGAATTGTTGCAGCAAAAATCTGAATGCAGCTAATTTGCCATGAATGCGGCGTTACCATTAGCTTATGCAAATTAAAATTAACGATTGCAATTGTAATTCCACAAGCTTAGGTCTGATTGAACGTCTAAATAATTATGGCACCGTTCACACATCAAATCAAACCATAATAATATTTTATAGTCTATGCGCTATTTGCGCTAGCGTACTATAGGTTATCTCATGTTAGGCTACGTTAAATCAACGATGCAGATTCGAAGGACAGGTTAAGACAAAAATTGTCGGTCTTGAAAGACTATGGCAGGTGCATAAGTTACATTGTATACTTTGTCTTGCATTGTATGTTTGTCTTGCATTGTATATTTTTCATGCATTGTGTACTTGTCTTGCATTGTATATTTGTGATGCATTGTGTGCTTGTCTTGCATTGTATTTTTTGCATTGTATAACAATGCTTCTGAACACAACAGCAGAAGCCAAACTCTTCCGCGTTTAGATCAACAAAAAACAATATTACAGGCAAAGAATAGCCATCGTATTAGAAGGCTAATCGTAAATTCCGAATTCCCAAGGCGCAACCTCAAAGCTTATAGCGCAGGGCAACAGCTTATTCACGAGCGCCTACACAGGATGACAGATAGAAGAAGTCCTACGAGGCCCATGCAGATGGATTTGAAGCAAAAGAAAGGAATGGCAGAGAGCATAATTAATGTGATGGTCATGGAGAGACCAACGAATTAGCAGCAAAAAGGGAGACAAATGATCTGAACAGACACTGCTATCATTGTTTGCGGCGGCAACTGCAGAGAGAATCCATTCGCCCTAGTGAAGTAGGACACGGAGCATCCAAGCATACATTAGTGGGGCGCAGTGGTACAGTGGATATGTTCGTTGCTTGCAGCTGAAGGGTTGCAGGTTCGAATCCACCTCAAGCCGCCTCCTAGGAACCTTGAGCAAGTCCTTCACTCGCAACTGCTCTGGCGCTTCGGTGTGAAACTCCGATGCGGTGTCCGCGCTGTAGACGGGGGCGCCTCTGTGTAGGGAGCTTGAAGGGGCGCTATAGAAATGGAAGATAAAATAAATAAATAAATGCATAGTTGCAGAGACTGAGGCTATAATTATTATGTCAATTATACTTGCTGTTTCTTGTATCTTTCTATGAGTGAATGTCATTAACTGAAGTGAGCGAAAGGTTCAACGTCCTAGTTGGGTGCCCACAGCAGTGCACCATCCCAGACTTCAACCCTGATAGACTGACCATGCATGCAGCCATGCCTTTGCATGCCTACGACTTCGATAGATCTAGACTCTGCCCGCTGGTCTCGAACAAAAATAATGATATCGGCTATAAGACAAAGAGAAAGACAGACAGACAGACAGACAGACGATACATCATTTTTTTTGCCCCGAGGTATTTAGGATCCCTCAGGGACTTATTACTAACTACGTGTTTAAAAAACCAGTCCAGAATGGCCCTAATCGTCGATTTCTTGGCTAGCGAAAGTGCCCCTAAACGCTACTGCGTTCATACATTGTACATCATTTGAACAAAACAATCCTTCGCTCTTTTGTGCAGAATAACATATTAATAATTTAATATGCACAAACATTATGACACCTTTATTTATTGTGTACCAATACTATTATATAGCTGCTACATGCATGCAAGAAACACTTTCAGCTTTAACGTAGAGGCCTTTCCAACTATTCAATGAAATCTTTTCTTAACCGCATCTGTCTGACAGACAGACAGACAGACAGACAGACAGACAGACAGACAGACAGACAGACAGGCAGACAGACAGACAGACAGACAGGCAGACAGACAGACAGACAGACAGACAGACAGAAAACATTTCATTGAATAGTTGAAAAGGCCTCTACGTTAAAGCTGAAAGTGTTTCTTGCATGCATGTAGCAGCTATATAATAGTATTGGTACACAATAAATAAAGGTGTCATAATGTTTGTGCATATTAAATTATTAATATGTTATTCTGCACAAAAGAGCGAAGGATTGTTTTCAATGTTTTGTTCAAATGATGTATGAACGCAGTAGCGTTTAGGGGCACTTTCGCTAGCCAAGAAATCGACGATTAGGGCCATTCTGGACTGGTTTTTTAAACACGTAGTTAGTAATAAGTCCCTGAGGGATCCTAAATACCTCGGGGGAAAAAATGATGTATCGTTTTCTAAATTTAATTTTAAGGCCCCAGAGACAACGGCGTGTTTTAGTTTCGCTGTTGATCAGTCAAGTCAACGGTGCGAGGCCTGCATGTCGTTCGAAAGACTTCGTGATTGATCATGTGATATACCCAGGTTACCCACTGCACTGTCACTGCAGCATGGACAAAAACAGTCGGAGCGGACGGTTATTTTGGTCAGAAAGGTATAATATTGACATTATCCGTCTGCTTATCCGGCCCATCCATCTATCCCTTTGTCTATTCGTGCGTTCCATTTATATATCCCGTCCGTCAATTCCAAAGGATACAAATTGCATTTGGGCTAACCATGCACGTAGTCACCATAATTATAGTAGGCCTATATAGGCCTACTTCACGAATCATGATCCTGATAGTTATTCCTTTAGGCCTACACCTGTTTTGTGATAAATGTCGCAACTCGAATAGGTTCCTACTCAATTAATCAATCAATCAATCAATCAATCAATTTGTAATCAAACAATCAATCAATCAATTAATCAATCAATTAATTAATCAATATATTAATAAATCAATCAATTTTGTATTAGTTATATACCTCTGATGACGTCATCCATAGAAGTCTTTCAACCATAAATAAATTATTATGGAAAGGACAGCATAATATATTATAATCGCAAAGGGACTTCGGTCGGCATATCTGCACTTGGCAGAACCATGAGACACCTCATATATAGGCCTAATATAATAGCGCTACAGATTTAATTACATGTGCCACCACACCGTATGATACTGTCAACGAAGAAGCTACTATCGCATAAAAAAATTATAGGCCATAATATTCGTGTTTATCGACAAGCAGGACAGATCGCGGTATAAGCAACATTGAAACATGACGGTGCAAATTTCATTATCCCATTGAATGCACGTCTCGACAACCCACCATGGCGCCCACTCCTATTACTTTTGCCCTCAGGGAGTCGAAGGATGACCCACATAGACTATATATTATATATATATATAAATTATATATATATACATGTATATATATATTTAATAGAGAGACAGAGACAGAGACGGAAACAGAGACAGAGAGAGACAGAGAGAGAGTCAGGGTTTTATAACGGGTATCGAACCGCATATTTCAAGATTATTCTGTTCTTCAAGCAGTGGTGCCACCATTTAACTGTCCTCCTCCGATATTAATGTCGGAGCATAGGCCTATTACACATTGCAGCAGGATGATGTACTCCAGTAAACTGATCTCATTAGACAGCAGAGCTACATGTATATCTGTAAACAAACGAAACTCCAAATTTCATTTGGTCTCTATCGTGTAAAGCAGGAGAACGTATAGGATATGCCCATAAATATATGTATATAATAAATCCAAACATGTATAATAATTATCTTATGTGTAGCTTAATTTTAATCGTAATCGTGAACTCGGAATTTAGCTCCCACAAAAGCCAAGTCGCAGGAACCAGCTTATTCACAGGCGATATAATTATGGGCAGAGGACAAAGTCGAGACATAATAATATTTCTGTGACACCATCCTACTTAAACACTGCCATGCAGTCATCAATCAAATTCCTACTCTTACATAAAATGACTAATCGCATGACACCTCATTTAAAATACGTCAGATAGCAGCACCACGAAGTGCGTCGGAACTCTATCAGAAACATCGCAAACAAACGCGCAGGAAAGAAACAAAATCTAACGACGGATGTCTTAAATAACGGAAAAGGTATGAAACGGCGGGCACCAACGTAATATGCAGCATATTCAAAAAGTATCTTGATAATCATAATATACATTTTGGACCAGGGCTAAATCTCTTGAGTAGGCTTAGTATAGTTTTGGTTTAACGACGACGCTGTGTGCTAACAAAGATCATTAGCGTCGTGTTCCCCTTTATCTGCAGGCTTGGGACTGGCACTGACAGAAAACAAACATTGCATGCTTGATCCCTTGAATTCTCCTCAGATAATAGTCTATGCACTGCAGGACCGGATTAAGAAATGTGGGGCCCTGTTCGGAAATATTTGGGAGGATCTTCGGCAAAAAATCTGATGACCTTTTTTAGTCCTTTGGTCGAAATTTCTTCAGGATACACCAAATTTTCCTCAAATCTTTTCCACATGTGTAGGGTTCCCCTAAAGTATTGGGGTCCCCTGTTCGGCCGAAAAAGTTGAACATGCATTAATCCGGCCCTGTGTAGATATATACACATGTAGGCTGACACAATGTCATGTTCTTATTGCATCATGACGTTAGTATAGGCTATTGCTGTGAGGCCAACAGTTTTCTGAATATCACGAGCTATCGGGTAGATTAATGGCGCATTCACGAAGCGGATATGTATAGTGTATGCCCTAGCAGCCTATACCTTTCTATATAATGTTTCCTGCAGACAGATTTGCATTTGTATGCAGACGATCCTATTCGACTGTGTCCTTCGTTCGACAGACATTTTATCGGCTAATCCTGCTCTCAAACTAATTGCTTCTGCAGTTGCATGGTCATGTTCGAACCTAAATGGATTGCCAAGGACTTCTTCTTATTGCTTCTAACATTGAATTGTTTCTCGTTGGCACAAAGCAACAGCAAAAACTGGAGTGGCCAAGCATGCTGAAGCTGCAGATGGTTTGGAGTTCTAACCAAAGCCATGGCACAGCTCACAGTTATTGCTTAACGTGGTATTAAAACATATTTATTTCTACGCTCAATGGATACAGGAGCTATAGCAAAAACCAAAAGGATACTGCCATGGTTAATTTGGTTATCCAAGTACAATTAGTACAGGTGAAAACAAACAGCAACATGCTGGGGCGCGGTTGTGTAGTGGGTATGTTCGTCGCCTTGCAGCCGAAGGGTTGCAGGTTCGAATCCACCTCAAGTCGCCGCGTAGGTACCTTGGGCAAGTCCTTCACTCGCAATTGCTCAGCGTTTCGGCGTGAAACTCCGATGCAGTGTCCGTTCTGTAGTCGGGAGCGCCTCTGAGTAGCGAGCTTGAAGGGGCGCTATAACAAGTGCGCAGACAAACAAGCTATGTAAGTATGTAAATAAGAAACAATACTATTATACCAGTGGTTCCCAACCTTTTTTGACCTTAGGGCCACTTTTTCTAAGTTGGAGGGCAAGAGGGCCACTTTTTCTTAGTTAAAGAACAATAGGGGCCACATTGCTAAAATTTAATTAACTGAAAGCATATAAAATTGTTATAAATGAAGCAAAATTAAGTGTTTGATGTTATGTATACACATAAAAATGAAATAAAGTTTAATACAAAATAATTATGTGTTCTATCCTGTCAAAATTGTCAATTTTTTCATATATTTTTTTTAATTCTTTGAGAGATGAGGGCCACTGTGAGGCCTGGCGGGCCACTTTTTAGGCTTGGCGGGCCACTTTTGGCCCACGGGCCACGGGTTGGGAACCGCTGTATTATACTATAAATTACTTGGCTAGTAGACCCTGTATACGTCAACACGCGGACAAAATACTCTGTACTTAAAGCTTCAGCCTACGCTGGCTTCCTGTTCGGCATAATACACGATTGGTTTCAGATTGAGTCTCTTAGTTTCTGAAACTCAGAATTATTTTACTCAACGACAATGCCTCGATATCAATTCGCCACCCCCAGACTATGTATCATTATTCTAGAACAAGGTCGGCTGAATTTTTTCTCAGGTTCTATAAAGGGGGTCATCCCTTGACGAAGGAAAGACTGTCCTTGGTGAATCAGCGTTTTCAGTTGGTGGACCCAGGCCTAGTTTTTGGGAACTCCTTCCTCTTCGCTCTGCAAATGTTCAATCGCTTGTGTCGTTTCGATCACAACTTAAGACTCTATCTTTGTAAAATTACGTACCCGCCACAGGATGATTCTATGTCCATATATAACGTAATGACCTTCAAGTGTGCTCATTCCTACTAGCTAACGTTGTTTGCTTTGCTTTTAGAACACTTAGAACATTAAGAATACAAGAACGTTCAGAGTCACTAACAAAATCCGAGTTGTCTTAATTGTTTTGAACATTGCTTAGAACACTTAGGCCTACTATATTATAGAGTCACTTTAAATTTTAATTGTAGCACAAATTTATCAATTCTCCTCAGTTTTCAATATAATTATAATGGTGAGTGAAAGAATGGTTTATCCCAGCGGTTCCCAACCCGTGGCCCGTGGGCCAAAAGTGGCCCGCCAAGCCTAAAAAGTGGCCCGCCAGGCCTCACAGTGGCCCTCATCTCTCAAAGAATTAAAAAAAATATATGAAAAAATTGACAATTTTGACAGGATAGAACACATAATTATTTTGTATTAAACTTTATTTCATTTTTATGTGTATACATAACATCAAACACTTAATTTTGCTTCATTTATAACAATTTTATATGCTTTCAGTTAATTAAATTTTAGCAATGTGGCCCCTATTGTTCTTTAACTAAGAAAAAGTGGCCCTCTTGCCCTCCAACTTAGAAAAAGTGGCCCTAAGGTCAAAAAAGGTTGGGAACCACTGGTTTATCCCCTCGGATACTCTAACTCTATACCCCTCTCAGACAGGGGTTATTCTAAGAAATTTTTAGAACTGCACAAAATGACATTTTTAGTCGTCCGGACCAAATGTTTGATCGTCGAAATCCCGAGAAAATATTATAATTTTGAAATTTTCCTTCGTTCACTATAACACTATGAGTTACTGCACAAAATATTAGGCTATTTTCAACTACACAAATTTCTTTTCCAACTACACACTTTCTGTCCAGCTGCACGTTAAAATAACCCCTGCTCTCAGATAGCTTTAGGGGGATAGAAATATCCCGCGACACCGACGTAAAGCCTATGAGCTTACATAAATACGTAAAAACAGACACTTTTTCATATTAACGGCTATATGTCTATAAGCATAAGTGTCTGACTTCTGGCAACATTAAACACTGGAATTTTATTCCACTCCCCAACTTCCTGTATATATGTCCCAATAACCCCTATTCCAAAAGCCATAATATTCTACTCGGCCTATACACAAGCAGAAACATTAAAGTCTTTATATACGATGCTCTCTGAAATGTCACGCGGATATGGCTGCAGCTGCTGTAGACTTTGCCTGCAACCATTAAAACTGGCCGCGCAAACGCTTCTGCGCGGAATTCCGGGTTCTTTTTTATGCTGCGCAACATTCGTACAACGTTCGGCTTCTGGCTCCATGGCGTCGGTATAGGCTCGCGATCAACAGCATAGAATTAAGACGTTATCAGGAAAATCATGGCTCCATCTCAAAGTGTCCCATGGCGCCATTTTGTCAGCCATTCAACGATTCAGAAATACAGTGGCTATACTATTTTGTTCGTCGCATGTAGTGTCCAAATACGGGGTAGGACTAATTAAATGACGCTATATTAATTAAGCATCATAAACGGTCATCACTTAGTGTTCAAAGCGATCGTGTTTAAACAGAGAATATCTATAGAGGCAACGACATAATATAGGCTATAGAAATGCAAATATGACGACTAAATGAATATTTTAGCCTACATGTTGCAATGACAAAGCATATAGGGAGTAAGTTAGTAACTGCAGACAGAGAGATATGCATGCGAAGAAAAACCAACCAAACCCATGATACCCATCCATGTAGCACAACCAAGTAAACCAAGGGGCCAGGAATTTCTCTTGTCAACCCAGCTGTACAATAATACATACATAGGCCTATTTAGTTCTTATAGTGTATCTGGTCCTCATCACTAATAATTGGATTTGTTCATCTAACAAATACGATTATCAGAACAAGTAAACATCCGTCGTCACCTGTGTTTATATTCTGCCCGACGCATTGCCCTCATGCAGGCAGAACAAAACGACATCCGGCCTGGCTGGACCAGCAATCAACATACAGCCCAACACGGACTGCTCTCCCCCATTCTGCAGACAGTCGGTTCTTGGGAGGAAAGGGGAAATGGAGACTAAATTACATCCGGCGGATGGAGGAAGATCCAGGCCGACACCAAAGATTCTGATTAGAAATGCTGACCAAGGCAATTTAACATCGAAGACAAATGCTGTCTAATACAATCCTTTGTAAAGCGTTTCTCAAGCAATAGCCATTTATTTATTTATTTATTTACTGAAAATTAGATAAAGCGCTTCTTCAAGGTTACTACTCAGGAGCGCTCCCAGTCTAGGCCTATATCCTATCCACACTGCATGACAGGACCGTGTAAACATGCAGGAAGGTCTGTAAGCAGCGAAAAGAAACAGGTGAACTCCACCCTCTAGAATCTGACACGGATTGCCTGAAGAAGGTCATTCCATGATGATTGACACACCGGTCTTACAGTCGCTCCATGCAGTGATGAAAATTTATTCATCCTTCACTCGCAATTGCTCGACGCTTCGGCGTGAAAATCCGATGCAGTGTCCGCTCTGCAGTCGGGAGCGCCTCTGAGTAGATAGCTCGAAGGGGCGATAACAAGTGCACCTATATAATAAATATAGCCTATGCAATTCACTTAAACGAATTCTACAACATAAGGCGTTTTGCATGACGAAATACACTATACACTGTATACAGTATACAGTATGATGAAATCTACCTATAGGCCTACACTGCAGTATGCATAAAATGGCCCATTCCGAGCGGTATAAGATAACTTCGCTTTGCTGCACAACGTGACCTAGATGACTCATTCCTGGCTGCCCCCCGAAAATTCACAAGTAGAGAGAGATCAAGAAGCTTTCTGGAATACCTTGCCCATGCAGCACCCTATTCTGTCTTCAGTACCTCAGTCTGGAACAACTCTAAAGTATGTATGTATGTATGTATGTATGTATGTATGTATGTATGTATGTATGTATGTATGTATGTATGTATGTATGTATGTATGTATGTATGTATGTATGTATGTATGTATGTATGTATGTATGTATGTATGTATGTTTGTATGTTTGTATGTATGTATGTATGTATGTATGTATGTATGTATGTATGTATGCATGTACGTTCGTATGCATGTATTTATATATTCATGGACTTGGTCTGTATAGGGGGCAAATGTCCTACTTCGAGGAGGAAAAAGTCCGGGGGTGGGGGGTAAATGTCCGGGGTCAAATATGTCCAGAGGATACGTCCACGGAGGGAAATGTCCTACATTCAAAGAGTCCCACGGTGCATATACATTGCATACATTGTAGAATATCATAGGCTATAATTATTATGCATTGTAGATGCATTACTGCCCAGCATCGTGTCTTTGCTTCTATCGGTTCTTTGCTATGGAATAGTCTTCCTACTATTATTCGTCCTCAGATCTTATCTGGAAGCACTGCTGTTTCTGCGCGTTTCCTTAAAACTTTTCTTTTCCAAGGGGATCTTCGCACTGGGAGCGCCTCTGATTAGGGTGTTCTGTGAGAGGCGCTTTATAAATCCCCAAATAGTATAGTTTAGTATTACGTATGTATAATAGTTGATTAATTACCTGCGAGTTCGAACCTTTCACCGAATAATAATTATGTCTCCGTTGCGGGAAGAGAAAGCGCCACCTGTTAACTGTGTTAAGCTGAAGCAATCCTCGAGTTGAATTGTTGAACAAATGACGACGACAAGCAGTCTTAAATAACGTCGTTAAACTGTGCGGAACCGTCATTCCATGCATGAAGCCTTATGCTGCTGCCAACGGTCGATTGCACGCACCAGCAGCAGCAGCATCAACAGCAACAGCAGATGAATGGAAGAGAAGAAGGATGGGAAGCCAATGTATACGGCTTCTGCTGCTGCTGCTGCTGCTGCTGCTGCTGCTGCATCAGTCGCCATCGAGCAGCTGATAAGTGATACCCAGACTGAGAACGAATGGACTGGCGTCAGCAGCAGCAGCAGCAGCAGCATCAGCAGCAGCATCAGCAGCAGCAGCAGCAATTGCGGCTGACTTAATAAACAATGACACATGGCATAGATTCTGTCTGTCTTTGCATCGGCCTTTCCCTTTGTGTGTCTGTCTCTGTCTCTGTTTCTGCCTCTGTCGCTGTTTAATTGTCTGTTTGTCTGTCTTTCTTTCTATCTCTTCCTCCATTTCTCTCTTCCTCTATTGCTCTCTTCATCGCTCCCTTCCTTCTCCTCCTCCTCCTCCTCCTCCTCATGTTCCTTCTTCTCCTGCTCCTCCTTCTGCTCCTCTGTCTCTCTCTTCCTGCATGTCTCTCTGCAACTATAGCTATCTCACAAGCTCTGTCTCTGCTTGTCTGTCTCTCTGTATCTCTTCGCTCCTGTGTCTGCTTGCCTGCATGCATGCTGTCTTTACCTTCCCCTAATCTCTTTACATCCATGTCTATCTATACCCATGCCTGCCCATCCCTCCATCTGTCTAGCTGTCTTTCTGTCTGACCAGTGGGCCTGATTCTGTCTGTTGTGCGCCCCCCGTCATGTAGAATTGTAGATATTGTGTGTCTCTGAGCTGTTCTCATCTCTCTCCTGTGATGTATTCGCGGTTCTAAATCATCTCTTACTGGTGATTTATTTGTGTGTTGCGAAGATACAAAACGTTCGATCAAGTCCAGTTTGAAGTTAAAGGTGGAGAAAGACAGAGCCAGAGCCAGAGAAAGAAACAGACAGACAGACAGAGCCAGGTAAAGAGACAGACAGAGAGACAGAGAGAGA
>OX243814.1:28562884-28712884 GCA_945859605.1 Lumbricus rubellus
GATTGTGTGCCTTTTTATGTCTGCTATTATATATATATATATATATATATATATATATATATATTATACATGTAATATATATATTATACATGTAATATATGATTTATATATATATATATGATTTATATATATAGGATTTATATATATATGATTTATATATATATATATAGCCTATATAGAGACATCTAAAGGTAGGCATAATCACACACATGTGAGTTTATATCAGGTCCCAAGTGATTGTAAACAATCAGCTGCATAATATAATAGACGCCCATGCCACTCTCGAGTACTGTATAAAATGAAGTCTGAACTGATGACTGACTGCATCTGAATTTCTCACAAACAACAACAGCAGCTAAAGACGAGTCCGGTATAAAGAGTGTACAGGCTACGTCTTGAGACAATAATTTGTTTATGAATGCGGCAGAAAACGTACGATGCAGAGATGATGATGATGATGATGATGACGACGACGAGGATGATGATGATGATGATGGTGATGATGATGGTGGTGGTGGTGGTGATGATGATGATGATGGTGGTGGTGGTGGTGGGGGTGGTGGTGGTGGTGACAATGGTGGTGTTGAGGATTATAAAATCATTGCTGTATTCGGAAGTCGAGATGGGAAAATGTTTACTCTGTGCCATGTGTTGTGTCTCTTGACAGACAGTTGAAGCTGCAGTAGAAAATTTCTGACGATCAATTTCCGAGGCCAATCTGGTCACGCTCCTAGCTCATCAGTAGGCTATTTTGGGGCAGAATACACCACGGGAGTTGGGTGACAATGGGCGTAACTATAGGATTAGGTCAGAGTAGTGCAGATGCCAAATAAACTTTAAAACGTCATGCGAAAAAACAATTACAGCCTTCTATATTTTATGTTCTATGATATTTCTATAATTACATAGAAAGCATTCCATGGGCGCCCACACATAGGGGCAAGGAGGATACTTGCCCCCCCTTGGAAAAGTGACACTTATTTTTCTAACTAAGCTTACTACTTTTGAGTTTTTAACAAATTTCTTCGCATTAAAACACTAATGATACGAATGATACACGCAGTGAAAATCATAAATTTACTTTTAGAAATCTCTATAGAAATAAATATATATAGTGCCCTTCATGGACCTACTTATTAACATCTACTTTTGGATTTTTAACAAATTTTTCGCACTTGGGAAACTAGGCCTATTCATATTAAAAATAATAATAAATAAAACTGAAAAATTTGCATTAAGAAACCTCTTAGAAAAAAAACCCCGTGTTTTTAATTTCCAGCGCTGTATATTTCATGCTCTTGTCACTGAAAAATTCAACCGTGACCATCGTAAAATTTGTGCCCCTCCTGCAAAATTTTCTGCAGGCGCCCCTGCCCATGAAGCATTCCTAATAGTCAACTGAAATCACGTCTATAACAATTATTCGCTGCAGTGAAGGCCTAAACGGATTAATGTAGCGGTCCAATAGCTTTTGCTTCTACTTCGTTTCTCTCATGCAATGCGGACCAGTAATATAGAACGCCATTTATATTTCTTAGTTACAAATTATCGCTCCATTTGGGCATAACCAAACGTAAATACAATTAATGCACGTGATTTTTATACAGCGACTCTATATGACCTCGATACTGCTCTTTTTTTAATGAATTGATCGGGTGCATGACCGCGTAGGGTGCTGCAACACCCGAGTCCGTAGTTTTGAGGGGCACGCACAGAGCCGGATTAACAAATGTGGTGAACCTGTTATTGTTCAGCTCCACGGAATAACATGTAGCAAAATGACACATGAAACGTATGTTAGTTTTGTGCTATACATGTATATGGAAAACACTATTGTCATAATATTGTGTGTGTGTGTGTGTGTGTGTGTGCGTGTGTGTGTGTGTGTGTGTGCGTGTGTGTGGCATGTGCGTGTCGTGGTATTTATCAGAATGATTGCAGCAGCCAAAGAGGGACCATCGCTGACCAGAAGGGAACGCATGGATGGAAGAGGAGGAGACGTATCTTCATTGGAAAGTGGTCTATTTCAGGCTTTCCATTCCCATAGTCTCCACTCTCTGTCTATCTGTCCGTTTCTGTTTGTTTGTCTGTTTGTCTCTGTTTCTCTCTGTCTGGCTGTCAGTCTCTCTGCTCTCTGCCGGTCTCTCTGTCTGTCTCTCCTCTGTCTGTCTGTCTGTCTGTCTGCTGTCTGTCTGTCTGACTCTCTGTCTGTCTCTGTCTGTTTGTCTGCCTGTCTCTGTCTCTCTCTGCCTGTCTCTGTCTGTCTGTCTCTCTGTCTCGTTCTCTGTCTCTGTCTTCGTCTGTCTGTCTATCTCTCTCTGTCTCTGTCTGTCTGTCTGTCTGTCTGTCCCTCTCTCTCTCCCGACAACAGCCACAAGTCTCGCTCTGCCTGGCGATATGTTTGCCAGACAGATGCTAATCCCAATGTCCCAATATGGCGGCTCTTTCACGCAATCGATACGCACTCTTCCACTGAGCAAACATTTACTTCCTTATCGCATATGCACATTATGCAGCCGATGTGTATAAGTAGAGTTTGTTGTATATGCGTAAGCTCCTTCTACATGGCAGTCAGAGGAAGCTCGGACCCGAATCGTTTATTAGTCGCTTGACTTGCCGGTGTTTTGAGCCACGAGTGTTTTGGCCAGCGTATGATTAAAAACAATGAAATAGTCATACAGACAAGAAGTGCGGCTCGATGGCGCTTTATATGGGCTTATTAAATGGCCTTATTTAGCCTACTATAGTAGAGTGGAAGTGAGATGGACGAAGGTTAGTGGGTATGAGTCTAAATCGGGAAATGTATGCGTATTTGTAGCAACCTAAACAGCAGCTATTATTATAGACTATGGTACATATACGTCTATCTAAACATAGCCTACTATATAAAGCATCTTTTGCAAAATCGACCATTCAGAGGCGCAAACAGAAACGTTCATTATGCTGAAACGTAAAAGAATATCTATTAAGCAGGTATACACATATAGGCCTAAGCTTAGTCTAGACTATAATTATCATTAACATTTAACTGGATCAAAACACTTAGACATTGCATGACTTACCGTACCATCCGTAGCGATGTTCTTGCTCGGATCAGACACGAATGATTTGTCTCCCGCCAATTTAAGACCAGTTCGTCTGGAGGCCAATACACAGACTCTAAAATGAAGAGGTCTATTATAATTAGAACAGTTTCGGCGCCATGCACCTTTAGTCCACGGGAGGTCATTTGATCTGTTTATATTACTCTCGACCGCCTTACGACCTGCGAAAATTTCTTTGGAATCTCTAATAATAATAATATCCTTAGATTTCATTTCCTCGACCTGCTGAACATACATGTAACTCCCAGTCTCCCATGCTTCACATTGACGCGACTGCTGAGATTTTAGAGCTGCATGGCGCCGCCGATGTATTGGAGCCACGCTGATTTTGCAATTACTCAAGACTGCACATATTATTAGTCGGCTAGATTGATCATAAATTTTATGTAACACGTGTAGATACAGACGTGCAGAGATTGCTAGCAGGGCACGCGGACGAATAGACAGAGACGAGGGAGAAGCGAGTAGGCTATGCTAACCGATAGAACAATTCATTAGAAACATTTCTAATACGTTGTCGCGACATATAGCCTATTATAGGCCTATAGGTATAGGCTACTTAACAGTTTAATAACAAATTATAGCAGAAGTGTAATAACAAAAACTATTTTCATGTACATCGAATTCATTCACGCATTTGAATGCCTAAATCACCCGTTTACTCGATCAGTCACTGTAATTATAATTAGGCCTATCAGCATAAAACAGTTCTCGTCAGACGCTGATCATTTTTTTCCAATCACAACGTCATTTTCGTCTATTTTCGAGTCAAATCGAATAGTCTACCGCCGTCCTATTCCTTTTCGAATCGAAAATCAAAGCGTCGCAGTTTCATTGAATTTATGCCTATAGGCCCTATAATACGAAATGGCATCAGCCTTCATTGAGCCTACTGTGTGCAGTGCATGACTCAACCTGACTTCAGACGCAGAATAGAACACGGGTTTTTTAACGTGCAGTTGTACACAAAATGTTCAGCTCTAATGGATTTGTGCAGTTGTAGAAGCACTTCTGTGCAGTTAAATTAAAACTAGTTGAAAAAAGCCATTTTCTTCCGATTGGGAGTAAAGAAGGGGTTGTGCAGTTCTAAAAATTTATTAAAAACAGCCCTGGAATAGAAACTCGATAAAGAAACTCGAACTCTACAAGCTTATACCGGGGGGTAGGCTACCTGCGATTGAAAGACGAACACCAGTTGACCAGAAACCTTTGATTGGCTTCAGACTATCGCTAGACATAAAATCCCGAATATGCCTACATAAAAAATTATAATAGGACTCCACCACTATTTTAACAGGCCTGCTTATTAGACCCTCAATAAAATAATAATAATATGTCGAAGCTTAAAGGCTTTGTTCTTCCATTATTAGTGGCAGCTGCCAACGGATATTTCTCGTCTCTAACGAGAAAACAAAAGACAATGGTAACAAACAGCATTTATAGGCCAATGTCTTGTCACAATTCCAATGTTAAAAAAATGAATAAGCTTAGCCTACCTTTAGACTTTAGAGATGCAAAGGGATTAGACTCCCAGTAATTGAAATATCAGAGCTTCTTGGCTCCTATGCATTCTTGCAACAAATGGGTTGAACATTTGCAGCACTTGTTCAGTGGCGCAAGATTTTAAAAAAGGTGCATGTGTAATGAATGTTGCCAGTGTGTGCGCGCGTGCATACGTGTGTGTGTGGGGGGGGGGGCACATGTTCACCAATCGTTTACCCGTTTTCCTCACACTGTACAATGCACACGACGTATTGTATACAATTATACATTTACATTTTGATTTTTGACTGATGTATGCAGATCTGCATCATATCAAAATCAAAGCGGTGAAGTTTGATAAATTATTCAAAAGCTATTACGTTTCAACTTAAATTTTTTTTCATGCGTAAGATGTGAATTATCATCGAGTGAGTGATCCGCTTGTGACATCTCAAGTATGTCTCAGTGACACATCGGATGGGTTCGTCATGCAGTTGCGTGTTGCAATATTTATAATCATTTAGATCATGTGCTGGTTGGATATTAGGCCTATCATAGACCTAGATGTTACTCTGTATTAGCTTATCATTGGCTGCATTTATTTATGAATGACAGAAGCTCTTCACTATAACCAGCTACACTGTTGTGATCAGCGAGATGAGTTCTGACACCGGCGCTATATAAAATCAAGTTCGCAATGGCCAAGCTGTGTCTTGTCAGCGTGAGTTCCAGGTAAAACTCCTGGGACGTGAAGCCGTGGAGAGAGCTTCGTGCAACGGTGACAACTGTGGACCTATCTGTCACGTTGGGTGTCAGATTAGGCAACCAAGCATAATGACAAATTATATGGCGCCGTAGCACGGCCATACGGCTACAAAGGGCGCCTTACAAACGGCTAAATATTTGCTAAGAAATTGCTACTCGACGTTCGTTTTTCGCAGAATTTATAAGACGCGACATATATATCTTAGGCCTACCATTCAGTCATTAACCGATATACGCCATAATATATAAGCCTATAGGCCTATATGTATGCCTATAATCCCTCTATATACATATGCCTTTTATATATAACTAACTGTGCAACCCGGCGTTGCCCGGAAAATTTAGGGTTTTCGCCCCCCCCACCCTCGCTGAATCGCTTCTTAGGCTAAATCTGTATGCTATAGGATTATAGGCGCTAACTAACGCATCGAAATTTAAAATGTCAAGATCTTGGGTTTTAAAGTAAATTGAGAGCAGACAAATAGCCTATTAATAGTCGCGCTGACCTACACAGAATTTATAAGACGCGACATAGCCTATTATTAACCGAGCAGAGTCTAGACTATAATGAGTATGATCGTTATTAATCCATATTATTAGATAGGTCTACATATCATTTTTGTCTCAAATGCAAGGTCAAAGAGAAATTCCATTCGAGAGTAGCATTTATAATAACGTATAGGCTATATACATAATTTTATATATATATATATACATAATTTTTTTATTATGTAGGCCTATAATTTAGGCCGATGTATATACGCTCGTGGATAAGCTGGTGCCCTTGGCCATGCGAGCCGGACATCGACCTTTGAGACGCATTAGTAAACATAATTATAGGCCACATAATCTGTTGCATAATAATACGCCAGCAATCTCGGCACCAATTGGCACTTGTAAGTGCTAATGAAGTGCCTGCGATTATTGCCATTCATTTCCAGGAGGACGAATTCCCCTTCAACCTCCATCGACATTCATTCATTCATTCATTCAGAGCATTTATATAGCGCCCTTCAAGGAACTACTCAAAGGCGCTCCCAGACATAGGCTACCGGTACTTGCGCAGTTTTAATTAAGTGCTACAGGTAAAACAGATACACACCGCCTGGCGAATAAACTGTGCGTTGCCCGGAGTTCGGAATTCCATTTCGTAGCCTAATTGTAGGCTACTCTCCAAATTTCCAAAGCGCCATTCGAAAGCCAAGCGCAGGGCACCAGCTTATTCACGAGCGCTGACGGGTAAATAAGACAGTCGTCGATTGATCCAGTATGCATCAATACACACTGTACACAGCCAGTCAGATGACCAACTTTTATTTGGCCAATCATAGATTTATAAGCAGTGGCTAAAAATACGAGAGAATGCAGTGGATAGGGTCGTTACTGACCCTCCACCAGAGTTTAGAGGCCTTGTGCAAAGAACTATTAGCAGCTTCGATGGGTGGATACAGCAGGAGAATTGCAGAAAAATAACTTGGGGAGGGTTTAGAATGTGATCCATTTGGAATTGAGGCGATATATCAGAGAGAAACTCACACATGGACCTCTTTCACTGCCCCTCCCTACTGCACTGTATCTGAGTACGTTTTTCGTGAAGGCACAGCACTATGTAATAGCTCTGACTGAGTGAAAATGGACACAATTGCAAATGTTATGACTGCATAAGCACACTTCGTGCAGAATGAAAAGTTTTTCTTCCAAACTTCTAAACTGCATAATATTTATT
Source organism: Lumbricus rubellus (assembly GCA_945859605.1). Lineage (NCBI taxonomy): Eukaryota > Metazoa > Annelida > Clitellata > Crassiclitellata > Lumbricidae > Lumbricus > Lumbricus rubellus. The sequence continues at coordinate 28,569,962 of OX243814.1, forward strand.
AGCACTAATACAGTGGCATAGAATCAGAACCCAAGGCATCATTGTCGAGTTGAATTCGTGATTTGATTTCCAGATTAACCACACTAATTGTAGGCTAATCGTAAACTCGGAACTTCTAAAGCGCCCACAAAAGCTAAGTTGCTGGCGGGAGCCAGCTTATTCACAGGCACTCAATCAAAGTAAAGTCGATAGACATGGGGTCAAGATCTGGAAAATCAGGCAAGGCATGTCATGTCAATACCCCGCGCAGCGACGTCGGCGTATTGACATGACATGCAAGGAGTTAGACAGACGGCTAGGGTGGATGATATTTAGAGTTGGAACGGTGTGAGAGGTATACGGTGAGGTGGAAAAATCAGGATGGGATCTGTGGAAAAGCAATGTTTTCAGTTAGGAATGAAAGACCTGTGAGGAATAGCGAGATGGAGTTTTAGCGAGTTCGTAGAATGGGTCAGATTTTTGTCGTAGTGCTGGCAGAAGTTTGTTCCAAAGAGACAGAACAGCAATGGCTAAAGAAACAATTTTTGCAAATGTCAGTGACGAGGTGATGGAAGGTGAAGCAGTGCTATGGAGGATGAGGAACGAGTTAAACAAAGTGGCTGGATGGTAATTACAACTGTTATAACTGAGGAAGATAGGATGGCTGGGATGATTGAAGTGCATTTCACTACGGACCATTCAGTTCAGTGAACCATGAAGTGAGAAAGTACTGTTCATCATAGATCAATTTTCAGTACCCTGCTCTACTCGCCTCAATCCGATTGCATGAGAATTACGTCTTAACATCATCTAAAAGTTCATAAATGTGAGCACCTTGCACGTCAGCTTCGGATATTTCAGAGTACAGATGGTTTGAGTGGGCCCAGTGAGGTCCTTCATTTCCCCACACCATGCATTTTCCGTCGTCAGCTGATGAGGTACAGGCATCCATTTCTTCGCTCCATGGCTCAGGCTCGTCACATTCTATCCCTGACGTCGTTTCACGACACCCATTGATTGTTTCATAAGTGTTTTCTCGCTGCGCAAAATCTTTTCGTTCTACACTTCTCGGCTGACCACCTCCTCCTGCCGAATTCGCTGTTCTGGGTTCCAAGCACACGGGTTGTGGACGAGGAGGTATATCATACACCACCAGTTCATCACCAGTATCTTGCTTTACGACTGGTCCTGGATCCCAGTGCAAAATATCCGACAGCTGAGGTCCCAATAGCGTACTGTCCACTGGCGCCTTGTTGTTGATGATAGTAATTAGCCGTCCTGACAGACTGGTTGCATTTCCCATTGGTAGGTAAACCGAGTGTTGGTGACGTTGACTGGAACCATCCATTGAACAATAGAGAGTCTCCTCTGGTGTAACAATGTCAAGGTCATTGACGGAGGAAGTCTTCGTGGGTTTTCCAACGGCAAGCATTTCGAGTGTGACGTACGTGTTTGGTTCTGCCCTCGCGACAGGTGCTCTTCTGCCCAGAAAAACGCTGAAAGGCCATATGCCCACACCACCCACGTGACTTGTCTTATGTCTCTGGCATCTAAGAAGAAACATAAACACACTTATAATAAAATAAAATCACAAAATGAACTGGACACGGTCATTTCTAATGGACCACATGTGACAAGGGGTCATCTTTGATTTTCTGCATGGACATTGGACAGCAGTGTACAACAGGGCTTCGTCTTGGGCCCACCACTTGTCCTGCTGTACATGGCTGTACCGTTCACTATTATCTACAGCCCTCGTCTGTGTGGCACAGTAGTGTAAAGGAATGTTCAGTGCCTTGTAGCCTGGAGGTTGCAGGTTCGAATCCGCCTCAAGCTGCTGTATAGGGACCCTGAGCAATTCCTTCACTCGCAATTGCTCATGTGCTTCGGCGTGAAACTTCGATTCAGTGTCCGCGCTGCAGTCGGGAGCTCCTCTGAGTGAATCTTGAAGGAGCGCTATATAACAAGTGCTCACACATCTGTAGGCCGGCCTATCCCAGTGTGCCACAGCCAGATGCTGCATATGCCATCGGAGGATTTAAAAAAGTCTATTGGCTGAATAATCTTGATCTGAACAGGAACCGACCATCTGGAAATGAATATGAAAAAGGCTGATCTGGATTGGTATACTAGACATCAGCTGGCCATGGCATGGCGTCAGTCAATATCAGCTCCCTTTCCCCAAAGCAGTGGCTGACCTGGGACTTATCATTGCTCTTATATACCAAGATCAGAATGAAAGACCATATGTGGCCATTATATGCCACTGCTGTCTGCATAATGATGGCGGTTGATTGCATGCTGGCTGGACTCATCAGTCCCAGGACGGTTTCAGTTGCATCATGTCATGAATAAAAAACTATTATGGACATACAAATGCACTACTTGCAAGATTAAAAGAAAGAGAAGCAACTTTAGGCAGACGGAGACTACTTTTGGATGGACAATATAGTATAACATCAGTTGGACTAATTTTGAGAGGAACAATGGACTTAGCAAATGAATAAGGACAATGAAGATAATTTATTCGTACCCAATGCCATCATTAAATGGCTGGTGTCATGAACTAATGATGATGATGATGATGATGATTGACAGAGTATGTCAACAGGTCAAAAGCAAGGACACTCACCATATACGGCCCAACAGTACAGAAGTCTGTCCATCCATATTTGGGATACTTAGATTCCATAGAGTCATTCCTTACGTCATCTTATTACATGGCTGTTTAAGTATACTTGTCTTAGAGCAGAAATAGTATGCAAGTAATATGAATGATTTGACGCAGGTGCACTGCATACTTACAGGACGTATATGTTACACAAGCAGCACAGCACAATGGAAAGCGTGAGAAGAACAATTAGAACGACTCCAGAATGGTAGAATCCAGTGGCTAAAATACAGACAAGAAAAACCATCATTAGGTCAGTTTGAAATTAAAATATGCCAGATACAACAGATTTAGCAGCGTCGTGTAACACTTCAATTCAACTAAAGAAACTAAAGAAAGGCAGCCAAAACCATATAATCCAAGACCAATAGGACTTTTCTTTTAGCATGCAGTTCTAAACAACTGTTTCAGTGCAGTTCTAAATGGATTTGTGCAGCTGTAAAATCATTTTTTGTGCTGTTAGAAATAGCTACAAATGTTCATTGTCATCCACCAAGGATGGGAAGAGAGAGAATGGGTTTTTGCAGCTCTAAAAATTTCGTAAAAGAAGCCCTGAAGACCAGTAGTGCAAATATAAAGACATACTGTTACAATCCTCTAATTTAAAAAGAGATTACTTACGAGCGGCTTCATCAGTATTTTCATGAAGTGTGTCACCTTTAAAACAAATCAGAAAGTCCATAAAATAGCTTAGAATGATCCAGCATTATGTTTCACATATCTAAATTCATATGTAACTAAAACAAACTAGCAACAGGGTTCAAATCCTACAGCACAGAAAGCATATCTATGATTAAGTACTAATTTTGTCATCTGGTGTTAAACTTTAAACCTTTTTACAAAAGCAAAAAGTTTATGATGGTCACTTGAGAGATGCAAGCACTGTACAAGAAATATAGAAGTCACGGTATCATAAATGCACTGCAGTGTTTTTCATTAAAACCAAGCAAAACCACACAAGTCACAGTATCATAAAGTGTTTAATTACAACCAGGCAAAATCAAACAACGAATATGTCAGAGATAAACACAATGCAATGCAAAACATATATCAACAATAATGTGTTTTTCTTTCAATTAAATATGCAGATAACATCGGTGAAACGCACAACTGCATTTGGGAACATCCAGCGGCATTTGTTACAGAGATGGTTCTGATTAAAAAGTCAAAATGTCATAGTTCTGCTAATAACTACCTTCCAGTTTTGTAGCATCACTGGATTCCACGGCATTCGATTGGTCCGTTGCAGGGAATTCTGAAATTTACCATAAGAATTAGCTTTAAAATTCCAAATGTAATCATGGTAAATGTATTTTTTTCTTCGAGTACTGCATTGGCAAACCTTTCTTTCCTTGAAATAAAGGGGTATCTGGGGTAGGCAGAATTATAGTTGTCAATGCCAATGATGGAACCACTGTCCCAATTTATCAAGTGACACTACATCACACTCCTTCAGCATTTCTTTCTGAACTCGAAACTATCTTTATTTTGCTGATAGCACCAAAATGCGCAATGTCATGCTAATAGCTCTAGCATCAAAATGCACAATGTTATGCTAACAGCTCTAGTCCTTACTGAGATAGAATACAGATAATTCTTTGTGTTGTTTTTTTCTAATCAAAGTGAGTGGGTGACCTATTCACTCACACCAGTCACACCATCAGGTGATCGAGGCCTGAGCCTCAGCTTTACACACCACCTGATTTGCCTACATCAATTATACATTGATGCATTTGTACAGCGTAACCTAATAAACTTTAAGATTATCCATGGTGTAAGTTTCATTGGTCTCTCCCACCAGATGACTCTCAGCTCTGCTTCTACAATATCAAGATTTTTCTACCATGGATAGTGGAGCAATCCTGGTGCAATATTGTATGCAGTAATTGACTGTCCAGGTCTGGATGTGGGATTTTATTACTCTGCCATCCTCCCTGAGCCACATCTGCAGGATGCAACCGCAGATGATACCTCTAAGGGTGCATGCACAATGCACATGCTACCGACAGTGTATGTGTGTGTGTGTGTGTGTGTGTGCATGTGCATGTGCATACTTCAAGAGAAGAGAGAGTATGCCAATGACTACATAAACTCAAACAGAAACAAATGTAACTAATTGCTTCACAAAAAATTTGTTTCAACACAATGGAACAAAAATATTTATGAATTAATCTACATGTACAAACGGCCACCATTATGTCATAAACACAGGTACTGCATCCCCGATTTGCCAATTCTTCCTCTCCCGCTATACTGCCGTAGGTCGTGCACCGCTGCTCTAAGTGAACGCATGCCAGTATTGTAACGCCCACCCCCTCGGACACTCCCGGAGTCGCCACTTCCGGTCCAACGTGTGAGAGGGCCGCGTGCGGTTGCAGGTCGTAGTTCAGAGATATAGACGGAGGAAGGGAGGCGGTAGCTTCGGGGTTCGAATCCTGTCGGGTTCGGGATGGCCAGGTATCTCGACCTCTTAGCTCTCCGTATGAAACTGGGGCCTTACTGGCCAGTCTTTCACTCCGGCGTAGGATTCCGGGGTTAACCGGAAGTGAAAGGTCCTTAGGCCTAGCCCCCGAAGCTCTTCCCAGGCCGATGGCTGAGTGGTAAGGTCTATCCGCGGTGGTACCAAAGGGAAATATTGCTCCTGGGTTCGAACCTGCAACCGGCTTCGGAGATGCCCTGGGCGTCGTTTCTAAACGTTCTATACGCGCGACGACTTCCGTCAGCGCTTCCCTAACGTTACTTTGTACCACGGCAATTGCCTCCTGTGTATTTATAGCATTAGCTTGAAATTCAGTTCTGACAGAAGAAATAGCCTCTTGGGTATCTCTGGCATTAGACTGAATGGCATCCTGAACATCAGTTTTTATAGACGCCTGCATAGACTTGGCGTTTGACTGCATTGCCTCAAGCAATATCCCCATCTCAAATGCAGAAGGTGGTCTGGAAGGTTGCGAGGGGGTTGATGTTCTGCTCTGCTCCATGGCGCTATACAAATTTCAATTATTCAACTTCCTAATGTTACCAAGAATCAAAATCAATATGTTCAAGTACGATCTTATTATTCCACAAAGGCAGGTAATAATCATTAAGTCTTCTAATACAAATCGGACATTCAACACAATGTAGATAAAATTATAATTATGCAAGTCAATGAAAAATGCCCTTAGATCGGAGTTTGTCCAAATTATCCCCAATTTAGTTCTCAAGTGCCATCGTCAAAATTTAAAGTAGCCCAATATTTCTACAAAATATATCGCCTTAGCTTCCCCACTAAACAGTACCTGATTTCCGGGAACCAGAGACAAGGCAGGCGGCGTGCGTATGGAGACGACGAAGCGGACGAGAAATCCAGAATAAACGCCGAGGAAATGGGATCCACCATGGATATAGGTATCCAGAAGATGCGATGACGGACTCACGCCACACTCGCAGAAAATGACCACGACGAGAATGCTTCCGATGAAACAGAGAAGAACTCGCTCCGTGCGAGACGAAATGCGAAGGCCTGGGCGTTAGGCCTATATCCGCAACGAGGGTGCGAAGACAGAACACACAGCGCCGACGATTCGATTCCTGCTCCAAACAGCGATACAAACGGCTCCGGCCGAAGAAGAGAATCGACACAGAAATCAGTAGCAGGAGAACTGAACGACGCTTCGAATCAATAGAAACGACTCCCGTCGCAGAAGACGCCCCGACAGAAATCCACAGCACAACGACGTCGAAACTAATACACGCGGCAATAAATCCTGCCTTCACTTCAATAAAATCAGGCTTCGAATCCGCCACTTCACTATCGAGAGTCACACGTCCAACCTGCACGAAGGTTCCAACACGACTCAACACTTTATTATCGAGAGTCGCACATCCACTCTCCACGAAGGTTCAATCACGACTCACTGCCCGTTGCGCGATCTTCTTCTATATCGGCCTCGACTGACGTAGGACGCGAGCTACTGCGCATGCGCTGCACACGCGGTGATCACGCAAGGGCAATGTGACCCGGCGTGATGGAAAATACCCACACAGGAGCCTATGCTGCATGCACAAACTACACGCAGCCGGCCAGCAGAGTGTATCGCTCCGTCCGTCTGCCCAACCGTCTATCTGTACTATTCTGGCACTGCGTCTGTCATATCGGCCGACTCCTCTTCCTCCTTTTCGGCCGACCCTCCATTCGCTGAGCGTATGCAAGAAGCGATCAATAATCTGGTAGCTATGGCGACCGCTTACGTCATCTCTGTCGGCGACTCGTATCACACACGAGCTCAACATTAAAATCTAGGTCACCAATATTATGTAGGTCACCGAATGCAGCTCAAAAATAATAATATTATAATATATATAATATCAGACCCCGAAAATACCATAACGGATCCAAAAAATATATATATGGCACCCAGAAATCAAATCCGTAGCGTCTGGTTATACCAGTCGCGACACTCTCACTGGCCATCCCCGAATTTCCGGCTCTATTTAATTGGACAAATGGAGCCTGAAATTCCCTGTAAGACTATACTCCGATTTTAACATTAAAAGTTCAAAATTAATTGCATAAATCAAAAATATGCAGTGAACAGTCATATCGGCCACATAGAATAGCGATAAGCGATAAGCCGTGAGCACTGATTTAACCTCTCAGCGTAAATTGTTATGTCAATATACAGGGTGGGCCAGCATAAATGAACCAACTTTGCATGCTTATAACTCCGCCAATTTTTGGAATTTATTTATACTTTATGCGTCAAATTAAAGATATTTCACTCAAGTATATGCACTGAAAACATGGAACTTGTACAAGTTTAGGTTTTAATTATATGCTCGGAACAGCGCTAGCTACCATATTTTGTTGTCATTTGTGACGTAATAAGGCGCCGTTTCGCCGAGATATTCAAAAATCGTTTTTCGCTAACACGTGCATAAACACGATCATTTTAGGTGTTTTTAGAAGTATCTACCATGAATATTTTCTCGTCGCAAAACCATTTTCTTTCAATTTTATCAACAGCCGTGTGCGCTGCTTTAGACGCAAAGAAACGGCTGGCTGCAGGCCGGCTGTTTCGCTAGGCCTATAGCCGTTTCTTTGCGTCAGTGTTGGAGTGCTGTTGGACATCATTTCGACAAATAACTTTAGATCATCTTTTAGAATATAATGTACGGTGTTTCTGGGACTACCTGTTTCGCGCTGGGGAGATTTGCCTGTAGAGCCTATCCGGGTCGTTGTCTTGACGGCCAATTTACTCGGACACAAGAGCAATGTTAGCGGATATGCGCACCGTAATTCCCATGGTTTACGATTAGAAAGTCCTGTTTTTATCAATTTTCAGTAGCAGATAATTCAAGGTAATGTTTATTCCATCCACTGTTAGAAAATTTGTAAATCATTTCAACCGAAATACATCCCTTATCAGTTCGGAAAATTAAGATCAAAACGCGATCTCCGTCTGTCAACGGCGCCAGATCGCGTCATATAGAAAACAACAAAATATGGTAGCTAGCGCTGTTCCGAGCATATAATTAAAACCTAAACGTGTACCAGTTCCATTTTTTCAGTGCATATACTTGAGTGAAATATCTTTAATTTGACGCATAAAGTATAAATAAATTCATAAATTTGGCGGAGTTATACGCATTCAAAGGTGGTTCATTTATGCTGGCCCACCCTGTAAATTAGAGTCACTGTGTTTATGTAGCGCCGTTGCTACGAGTTCCGTAGAGAATGTAAACATTTATAAGCTTATATATATAGGTCCATTTTTATCGCAAGCGTCCATCAGTTATGCAGAGAACTGTACGGCAAACTCCAACATAATTAACAGACAGCAGTCTAAGCTTGACCCACTCAGGTCAAGAACATCAACACTAGCCTATTCTTAGGCCTATAACGCATTTGATACAGTGGGTCTTCCAGGCTCAAGTGGTAAATCATGCATTTACAGAAATACGTTTACCGACATTTCGCCAACCCTCTACTTTAACACCAAATACTATCATATATTTAATCACGGCCGATAATTCTAGCAAAGGGGACACTGCTATAGCATAAGAGCAGCCCCAGTCTGAATTATCACTCAGCCGGTAGCACACAGCTAATAACTCACAATCTTCACAGCTACATGTCTGCTAATTGTCAAGATTTACCACAGAAAACTGCATGACGAAATATTATTTAATCTAGGCGTAGACCTGAGGTTAATATGACATTTTATATTAGGCCTACTAGTACTTAACTTTCACCGTTCAAGTATATCGCTTATTCAATTATTATATGGCAACCGATAAATGCAGGACTCAACAATAGGCAGCGAATAGGCCAGCTCTCATAAGCATCCCAATTATTAAACTGCGACTGCAAAGCATATACAGGTGCATTAACTTAAATAGGCCGCGTATTAGTCTATGTCAATAATAGTGAAACATAGACCTATACCACAGCAGCGATGATTACTATTAGCTACGCAACCACTTAATTAAAGCAATAAGCCTACATTCTCAGCGCGCATTATTCGGCCGTATTAAAAATTACCTTTAATTAGTAGGCTCTACTTAGCCAATGCACAGCAATAGTAGTTTTACCGAATTACACTGTAATCGCCGTTTACGAGACTGCGTAAACGTAGGCTATATAATTATCATAGGCCTAACATAGTTTTAAAACTAAGATTCCAGTCCACTTATAAATCAACTGTCAGCTTAGCATGAATATTATTGTATCTATACTCATCTTTTCTTCAATCTATCTATCATTAATCCCATGTACAGTCCACAGGACCACCCACACGAAAGCGCTGTCGTGGGAAAATAATCATTAGATCTATCGGCTCCTTTGAAGCGTCTGAGCGTCTTGCACCCCTCCTCCCGGCGTCGGAAGAAGCGTGAGACCGACCGCTCGACCAAAGCGGCCTAAACCCATGCTAAACTTAATCCACGTCACTGTACGCATAGCATCATTAGGCCGACATAAACAAATCAGAAAATAGGTCACTCATTGCAACAGATTAAAACCCTACACAACAGATAAAGAAAAATAATAATAATAATACTAACCAGCTCAAATGCCTGCTGCAGAATTAATGCTAAATAATATTATAGGCCACCAGTTCTACAGTTAATACTATAATAATAATATAAAACCATAGGTTAATGTTTCGGCCGCATTATTATTATTCTAAGCCGTGCAGCTCATTAGGCCGAACTACAAAATTATTGTAAACATTGCACGGCTGAGTATTTAAAGAGTGCGGCAATTTATCCACAGCCAGCCTAAAATTAAATGTTATTATCCTATATGCCTTATTATTATTATAAACCGTAGGCCTACAAAAAGAGAATATATATATATATAATCAACCTGAGCTAATACAATTGTTATGTAGGGCTCCGGCCGATATACTAATTTAATTAGACCTATATAAGCCAAACACAATAATATAATACTAGCCATTTTAGTTAATCTATGCTAACGCTTATTATTATTTCTGAACTAAGAACATATATATAGGCCTATACACATTTATACCATTCATGACAGCTATGTATTATTAATAAAATCTGTATCTACAAATTATATAGGCCCCTCAGCAGTTAATCAACAGTATAATATTATTATCACTTATAGGCCTACCTTAAGCCTATAATTTAATTATATGGCGCCTCGCAATTTGTGCATTAATGCAGTTACAACAGCGGCGCAAGGCAAAACATATAGGTCAATATAAACCGTCCCGCTAATGCTTATGTCACGAGATTATATTCTTAAGCCGTTAATATAATCAGACCTTCAATTTCAATCATTGGCCAACCAACAAATTATCGTAAACATTATACGGCTGAATAATTATTATATAAAATGCAGCGATTTATCAACACTGAACAGCCTACCTATAATTAATTATTATAGCCTAATCGCTCATGCCTTAGGTGTCTAAGCCTACTCGCTGTATATCTAATGTAAACTTAATAGGCATATCATTTGCAAAGGCAGTAGTTAATACATATTATTTTCCTTAAGCCTATAATTTATTTATATTGCGCCTTGCGCTATTACAACAGCGGAGCAAGGCAAAATTAAATGCCTATGTCTCAATGTTATTCATGCAACCTATATATATAATTATATCGCTGCTAGTCTGGTAAAAATCACAGGTCTTCAGCGATGCAGTAAAGCGCTAAGGGGCGTATGCAACATTTATCTAGCGCCATTTTAAATCATCATTAATGCATATTATTCGTTAATATTATATATCTGCGATGACCACAACTAATTAAAAATCTTATGTATAGGCCCACTGCTGCATCAAATTTAACTGAGTGAATCTGTTATTATTATTCTTAAACCAATTAATTAGCTAATCATGCCATATATATGCAGCAAAACATAGGCCTAAGGTAGATCTTGCCTCACAACATTACTTTCATGAAAGATAGGCCCATTATATAGTATCATTACTGCACTAAGATCACACAATGGTTATCATCATGAGCAAACTTAGTCATTCTAATATATCTCCTCAGGTCAAAAATCATTCATATAGCGCCATATAATATATCTCATCCAAGGCACTATTAAAACTGTCCATTGTCCAATGCAATGCAATACAATACAAATATTAATCTGCGCAATGCAACACACAGTTCAGTCAACCTACAATGCAACATTACAGTCATTACACAGTAACTCACACATGTAGAAACCATCACATGTAAATAAATCATTTTCATCACAATCGAACTAAGACAATGTTACAGATCTCCTGCATTCAGTTAATCCCCGCAGATTAAGCGGTCACTAGCAAAGGTCACCACATGACCTTCAGTTCTCAAGTTCATGACTTCCGGTTGGTTCCCCCAGCGATCTCCAATTCTGATCGTCAGCAGACCCGTTGCGTAATGGGCATCTGCGTAACAAATGCAAGCTAGAGTCACAGTAGAAACAGCGGCGCTCCTCGTTTGGCGAATTCCGACCACTGTTTCGCCTCTTCGCCGGACGTGGCGAATTCTGGAAGCGACGCTTCCGGTTCCACTGGTTTCCGTTCGGCTCCGGAACAGCACTCCGTACGGCAAACACCCGACCAACGATAGGTTCGGTGTTCACTGGTTGACCGACGTCGTCGCTAGGCGGAAATTGCTCAACTTCCGGTCCCGCCTGTTGTCGATATCTACACGAAAAGCTCAAATGTCCGGTCCTATTGCAGATATAACAGCGTCGGTAATCCCTCCAATTAGTTCCGTTCGCGTTCGACCAACCATTTCCGGTCGAAGTGTTCTGACCTCTCCACGACTCGCGATTATTGTCTCTGTATTGAGGCGCCGACACCGGTTGTTGCTTTTCCACCTGCTCCAGTCGTCGTAATATATCCTTCATTAATATAGTATCCTTTGTTGTAGTATCCTCTTCTTTAACTGCATAGACACGTCCAGGTCGTCGTTGTTGTTGCTCATGGCCACCGACTTCCGCTTTCTGATAGCCGTCCAATCGCATAGCTACCTTGTACGCTTCGTCGAGAGATTTCGGTTCCCGTTCACGGATTTTCAGAGAGAGATTCCGATCTCTCAAGGCGTCCAAGAATGCTCGGATAGCAATGGCTTCACTATGGGCGGTCGACACACCAGGATATCCACGGGAAGCTAAGATGCGGATATCATCAACCAAAACTCCCAGATCCTCCTCAGCTTTCTGCTTCCGGGTGCTGAGCTGCGTTTGAAACAGGGCCTGCTGCTCAGCGGTACCGTACCGTTCCCGAAGTCGCCGAACCAAAGCCGTCCAAGTATCCACGTTCGACTCGCTCAGTAAATGGGTCGCCGGTTCGACTAGGGAGACGACCAGTTGATTAAATTTCTCTTCGTCCGACCAGTCATTGTTCCTTGCGCATACAGTGAATTTGCGCAAAAAGACTTCCACATCCGACCTTCCGCTATACGATCCAAGTTTCGTGTATTGCCTTTGTTTAGGAGGCGCAGCCGACGACGGTTTGACCTCGGCCGCTTTCACGGTCGTAGACGCGGTCGTTTCCGATTCCTTGTTTGTTCCAACAGTGCTACTCGTCGGAAGTTCCCAGTCGCCGGTTGTCTGCGTCGCAACGGATGTCATGGGGACGGTTTTGGCAGGACCGACGGAAGCGTTGACAGGCGCCAGCACTTTCGTTTCCCCAACCGCAGACATCGTTGCTGTACCGTCGCTAGTTGTTTCGCTTTTCCCCAGATATGTCGGTTTCAGCAGCGTTTGACGAGGCAGCTCGACGTCACGACTAAATCCAAAATTCTGAGCACCGAGGCATGAATTCATCCTTGCCGACTCCACGACGGTTGGCCACCGAGGAAAAGCGACATCGCTGGGACGAAACGGGTCGAGACAGCGAAGCGGGTCGAGCCCAACCCGGTTGTCGATGCTGTTGTAGAGCGCGTGTGGATCGTAGTTCGGAGCGTAGTTCGGAGCAGGCGTCCATGACATGTACGGATGCTCACGACGAGCGCTCGGTGGCATCCAGTCGACCGCTGTAGTTGCCATTGGACCAGGTCGAAGATCGGGTCGAAGATCGGGTCGAGCGTAGTCTCGACCAACCATGGCCGAAGTAACCAGACCATCGTAGTTGGGCATTGAGTGATAAGTCGGCATTCCCGACGTTGATTGGAAAGCGTCGACACGATTTGCCGTCACCTCCGTTCTTGGCTGATCCGGGTAAACGAACGGTTCTTGCATCCTCCATCGTGGATCAAGTCGAGAGTAAGCGCCGTAGATGGGCGATGAAGAGGTCAAATGAATTGGATCGACCTTATCACCCCCCTCCCACATTTTATGATCAATCGGTTTATTTAATTCAAAATTTCTAAACTCCGATTGCTGTGCTGTTTGCATTCTTTTATCAATTATTTTCACAGTTTTAGGTCTAGATTCCATTATTTTGCTAACTTCAATATCTATGCTACCATCATCAGACATAATCTCTACATTATCAGAAAATTCCCTTTCCTTCCTTCTTTCAAAAGATAATGCAGTTTCTCTTCTTCCGGTATTTTCCGTTTCCTCTTCCTCGTCAAAATCTCTAGAACTTATTCGACCCCACTGGCTGGGACCAATTGTAACGCCCACCCCCTCGGACACTCCCGGAGTCGCCACTTCCGGTCCAACGTGTGAGAGGGCCGAGTGCGGTTGCAGGTCGTAGTTCAGAGATATAGACGGAGGAAGGGAGGCGGTAGCTTCGGGGTTCGAATCCTGTCGGGTTCGGGATGGCCAGGTATCTCGACCTCTTAGCTCTCCGTATGAAACTGGGGCCTTACTGGCCAGTCTTTCACTCCGGCGTAGGATTCCGGGGTTAACCGGAAGTGAAAGGTCCTTAGGCCTAGCCCCCGAAGCTCTTCCCAGGCCGATGGCTGAGTGGTAAGGTCTATCCGCGGTGGTACCAAAGGGAAATATTGCTCCTGGGTTCGAACCTGCAACCGGCTTCGGAGATGCCCTGGGCGTCGTTTCTAAACGTTCTATACGCGCGACGACTTCCGTCAGCGCTTCCCTAACGTTACTTTGTACCACGGCAATTGCCTCCTGTGTATTTATAGCATTAGCTTGAAATTCAGTTCTGACAGAAGAAATAGCCTCTTGGGTATCTCTGGCATTAGACTGAATGGCATCCTGAACATCAGTTTTTATAGACGCCTGCATAGACTTGGCGTTTGACTGCATTGCCTCAAGCAATATCCCCATCTCAAATGCAGAAGGTGGTCTGGAAGGTTGCGAGGAGGTTGATGTTCTGCTCTGCTCCATGGCGCTATACAAATTTCAATTATTCAACTTCCTAATGTTACCAAGAATCAAAATCAATATGTTCAATTACGATCTTATTATTCCACAAAGGCAGGTAATAATCATTAAGTCTTCTAATACAAATCGGACATTCAACACAATGTAGATAAAATTATAATTATGCAAGTCAATGAAAAATGCCCTTAGATCGGAGTTTGTCCAAATTATCCCCAATTTAGTTCTCAAGTGCCATCGTCAAAATTTAAAGTAGCCCAATATTTCTACAAAATATATCGCCTTAGCTTCCCCACTAAACAGTACCTGATTTCCGGGAACCAGAGACAAGGCAGGCGGCGTGCGTATGGAGACGACGAAGCGGACGAGAAATCCAGAATAAACGCCGAGGAAATGGGATCCACCATGGATATAGGTATCCAGAAGATGCGATGACGGACTCACGCCACACTCGCAGAAAATGACCACGACGAGAATGCTTCCGATGAAACAGAGAAGAACTCGCTCCGTGCGAGACGAAATGCGAAGGCCTGGGCGTTAGGCCTATATCCGCAACGAGGGTGCGAAGACAGAACACACAGCGCCGACGATTCGATTCCTGCTCCAAACAGCGATACAAACGGCTCCGGCCGAAGAAGAGAATCGACACAGAAATCAGTAGCAGGAGAACTGAACGACGCTTCGAATCAATAGAAACGACTCCCGTCGCAGAAGACGCCCCGACAGAAATCCACAGCACAACGACGTCGAAACTAATACACGCGGCAATAAATCCTGCCTTCACTTCAATAAAATCAGGCTTCGAATCCGCCACTTCACTATCGAGAGTCACACGTCCAACCTGCACGAAGGTTCCAACACGACTCAACACTTTATTATCGAGAGTCGCACATCCACTCTCCACGAAGGTTCAATCACGACTCACTGCCCGTTGCGCGATCTTCTTCTATATCGGCCTCGACTGACGTAGGACGCGAGCTACTGCGCATGCGCTGCACACGCGGTGATCACGCAAGGGCAATGTGACCCGGCGTGATGGAAAATACCCACACACGAGCCTATGCTGCATGCACAAACTACACGCAGCCGGCCAGCAGAGTGTATCGCTCCGTCCGTCTGCCCAACCGTCTATCTGTACTATTCTGGCACTGCGTCTGTCATATCGGCCGACTCCTCTTCCTCCTTTTCGGCCGACCCTCCATTCGCTGAGCGTATGCAAGAAGCGATCAATAATCTGGTAGCTATGGCGACCGCTTACGTCATCTCTGTCGGCGACTCGTATCACACACGAGCTCAACATTAAAATCTAGGTCACCAATATTATGTAGGTCACCGAATGCAGCTCAAAAATAATAATATTATAATATATATAATATCAGACCCCGAAAATACCATAACGGATCCAAAAATATATATATGGCACCCAGAAATCAAATCCGTAGCGTCTGGTTATACCAGTCGCGACACTCTCACCGGCCATCCCCGGTGTACTATATATATATATATATATATATATATATGGCACCCAGAAATCAAATCCGTAGCGTCTGGTTATACCAGTCGCGACACTCTCACCGGCCATCCCCCGAAATATGAAGAAATTGCATAAAAAACAGCGTTATTAGTAAACATGCCACTGATAGCACACATCTCACAATAATAGGTTAAAAGCAACAAACATGGAAAGAAAGCAAACAAATATAGACTGCTCAATGAATTACTGATATATCGTGGGGCGCGGTGGTGTAGTGGTTATGTTCATTGTCATGCAGCCTGAACGTTGCAGGTTCGAATCCACCTCAAGCTGCCATACACTGCGCGCAGGGACCTTGAACAAGACCTTCACTCACAATTGCTCAAACACTTCGGCGTGAAACTCCAATGCAGTGTCCGCGCTGTAGTCGGGAGCGCCTCCGAGTAGCGAGCTTAAAGGGGCACAATGGAAATGGATAAACAACTAAATCTAAAAAATACCATATTCACAGATGAAGCGGTAATGCCATCGAAGCGTCTCACACGGTGAATCAACCCACAACCACTTTCCATGACTACGCTTCATCCGTACACAGTTACGCCGGGTGTGAAGGACCGACGATGGATGACCGGACGCCCAGTTGGTCCAGTTCACGGGTTCATCCACACCTGCAAACCAAATGCAAATCATCAACAGACACATTTATATCTTGTTACCGCGGACCATAATTATTCAGGCAACAACAAAATGTAAATCACTAACAGACATCATAGACATGTAGGGGAAGTAGGGGCGAGATGGACCCTTGGGGCATGATGGATCCCGTCAATATAAGGTATCTATGATGTCGCCACCTTCCGAATGAACTTTAATTACTATATTACTATTGATGCTTAGGTGATTTGTCCAAACTAAATGACCGAAACCTCATTTTCTCGTTTTTTATGGTGAAAATTTGATTTTCGACCTGCCCGATCTTATGTTAAGGAAACACTTATTTGCTAAGTATTCAATTGCACGTTGTGACAGGCTTTTGATAAAAATATATTTTGTTAAACACCCTTTTCTGCTGTATTAACGAATCCAATGTTGGCAGGATACCCAGTAGATTTAATATTTTATTGGTGAAAAGTTTATACCTTGCCCATGGGGGCTAGTTGGATCAGTCACCGACGGGGCAAGACGGACCTTGTGATCCATCTTGCCCCGTTTGTGTGAATTTTTCATGTGATTCGACTTTTTTTCATCCGATTTCACATGTTAGTTAATTATTATGTTATTATTACTATAACAATAATTGTTGGATACAATAATAATGACAATTAACGCGAAATACATGATTGTAGTGGTCTATCTTGTTCCACCATGGGGGCAAGATGGACCACCAAAATCCCATAAAATTTCAGAATATACTAAAATGTAACTTAAGCGTTATTCTTTTCTGTTTTAATTTATAGACGACAACTAATGTGTATAAAAATAGTATTCTACATGTGGCCAGAACATGCTACGATGAAAGCATAATGCGTGGGGCAGGATTTATTAGACTGGTCCATCTTGCCCCATAGTGGGGGCAAGATGGACCATTACAACTAAATTTTTTAATTTAAAAAATCTTATTATCAAAAAGGGATGCAATTAAATTTGTGTTGCCCTTAGCTACATTACTGTATAAGCTACGAGTAACCAAAAATTTGTGTCCGTGATGCACGTTTATGGTGTCTTAAAAACCAGAAGTCCGTTACGGGGTCCGTCTTGCCCCTACTTCCCCTATATCTAGTTACCACACACCATACTTGTTCAAGCAACAACAATGTATACAGTATCAGGGCTTAAAGTGTGGCAGGACGGTCATGGACGGCGTCCTGGCACTTATTTTCAAATATCTATGCCGTCCTGCCACTTATTTGGCCAGCACACCTGAAAATGTAAGGGGCGTCCTCGCACTTCTTGTGGAAAGGTAAGGAGCGTCGAGGCACTTCTTTTTTTACACTTATAGCACTATACAGTATGTTTTTAAAATGAGCCGTCCTTGGACATACACAATTACGCATACAAGACTCAAAAACATTCATTTGCCCAAAGCATCAATACAATGCATCTTAAAGTTATCTATTCACAGGCACGTCCATCCTCAGCATAGTGAAAGAGTATTCACGGTTGATATATAAAGGCACAGGGAGCATCCATGGTGAAACGGGTATGAAAGGTATATGAATCTAATACTATAGAGCACTAGGTCAGTAACGTTTGAGAGTTGATGTTCAATTCTCCATTCAAGCAGTTGCTGTTTAGAGACCGTGAGCAAGATCACTTGATCAGCAATATCTATGTTCTATCGTATGGTCGCGTGTTTGTATTCAATATCCAATACAGTTGTATTAACATAACATAACATAACATAGCTTTTATTGCTCCCAAGAACAAAAAACATAACATGATACAATTTCAGTATTGCATTATAATAGATCAGAGGAAGGCCGTTTCAAGTTGATGACCCAACCACATACATTGTGGGGCACGGTGATGTATAGTGGGTATGTTCGTCGCCTAACAGCCGAAGGGTTGCAGGTTCGAATCCACCTCAAGTCGCAGCGTAAGGACCTTGGGCAAGTCCTTCGCATGCAATTGCTCAGCGCTTCGGCGTGAAACTCCGATGCAGTGTCCGTTTTGTAGTCGGGAGCGCCTCTGAGTAGCGAGATTGAAGGGGCGTTATAACAAGTGCACGTACAAATACATAATATAGGCACGTACATACTGCTGCATATTGGCTCTCAATGGCTAGGTTGCGTCTAGGGTCGGGTTTAGGCCGCAACCTGAACAACACCTCTTTTTCTCTTTCACTTGTTTTATAAAACAAAAGTCAAACTGTTTATTTGATTATTTCCTTTCCATTTGCCAAGTTCAAAACTTAAAAAGACCCAGAAACACCAACTTGCAAGTATCACCTTATGCTCAATGGGTGTGTCATGCTACAGTACTGCACCTAAATACGCATGTACACAACATGAAATGCCCATTTATAAATGTACAAGTAGGTATAAATATGGTAAATATGGTATATACATTTGCACATTGGCAAATAAATCTGTGCCCCAGGCTCCATCTATTGGAACTAGCCAGTAAAGAACAATAAGAACTTCATAACACCAGTGCTGTTGAAAAACGCTTACTAGGCCGTATTGCTCATCACTTGGCACTTATTAACTGTCTCAATAAAACGAATATATATATGCATATATATATATATATATATACACCGTGGTTCAAAAAAAAGTAAGCCAAATTGTTTTGCATATATCTCTAACACCTGATGACATATCAAGCTAAAATTTTCCAAATATTTAGAGAAGTGGACCAAGAATATGATTCCAAAATTTCATGAAATAAAGTTGAACGGATAAAAAGATATGAATATTTAAACTTTATATACCAAAATTGCAGTTTACAAGCAATTTTCTGTCAGATTCAATAAAATGTTTCCTTATTATCTCCAATGCCTGATGATTAATCATTCTAAAATTTTCCAGATATGTAGAGAATTGAACTACCAATATGACCCCAACAGTATGGTTTGATAATTTAATTAAATAAGATGCTCAAAATGTCCCCCTCCTGCTTGCACGCAAGCCTGAGGGCGCTGGCGCCGTTGCAATGGCAACAGCAACGTCGATTATCCTCTGGTCCAGGCGATTCCACACTTCCAACAAGCGTTGCTTCAGATCGTTTATATCATGGATTGTTGTCTGCTAGACTTGGTCTTGCGTCATGCACGCTCCACACTTTTATAGTCGACAGGATTCAAATCTAGGCTGTTTGGAGGCCATAATGTGGGAGAAATGAAGCCTGGCATCTCTCTTGTCAGCATTTCGATGGTTTCCTTGGTTCTGTGGGTTGGCGCTGTTCTGTTGAAAAACAAAGCTGCCTTCTGGGACTAGATTTCTCATTGCAGATAGAAAATATTGTGACAGCAGAACATCGCGATAATAGGCTCCTTTAATTTTTACTCCAGGATCAATGAAGACTAAAATGGGAACGGCCAAGCATCGAAGCCGCAACGGACACCATAGCAGACTTGCTGAAAACTGAAATTTCGGGTGATGAAGTTGAAATATCCATATCTTTCTATCTCTTCAAATTTATGACATGATATTTTGGAATTCTATTCTTGGTTCAATTCCCTAAATATTGGAAAAACGTTTTTATGATTACTCATCAGACATAAGAGATGTAAGAAAAACAATTTGGCTTACTTTTTATTGAATCTAACAGAAAATTGCTTGTAAACTGCAATTTCGGTATATGAAGTTTAAATATTCATATCTTTGTATCCGTTCAACTTTATTTCATGAAATTTTGGAATCATATTCTTGGTCCACTTCTCTAGATATTTGGAAAATTTTAGTTTGATATGTCATCAGGTATTAGCGATATATGCAAAACAATTTGGCTTACTTTTTTTTGAACCACGGTGTATATATACCTATATATGTATTATATATACATATACACACATTTAGATACACATAAGCAGAAAGTTGTTCCACTTCTAAGAGAACAAAGAAGGCACAAATATTAAAAACCTGTAACTTCAAATCCATGGAAGAGGAAGTAGTCTAACATGACAACACAGTAATAATTAATTATATCCATGCTTAAACCAAAGATATATCCTATATTTGATTCTCCAGACTTCTCTTCGATGATCTCACTTTTACTCTGGCTGGACATGGCGAAATGATTAAAGAAAGGAGAGACGAGATTTTCCTACCGGTCTTTCCATTCGTCCACTCCCACTGGAATTCCTTGTTGCGGTCATGAAGACCGATCCAGACTCCATCGTTCTGCCACCAAGCGATTGAATTCAGCGCAGTCGAAAGGAATTCGTTTGTCTCCTCATCGTCGTTCTTTGCTAAACGCGCTCCATGCTAAACACAGATTACAAACAATTAAGAAGATCTTAACCCTTTAATGCCGGAGGGTATAGGATTTCCCATACCATTTACTACCATCTCGGCATTAAAGGGTTAAAGGAGTTAACACAGAAGTTTTGTAATTGCAATCGAGCATAATTATATAAAGCGCCCTTTTCTATCAGACGTGACTCTGACATAAAGAGGTTTCTGGTGTAAACCGGCCAGAAGGAAGAGAAAAGTCAGCCCCGGTTAAAGGGACCTACAAAACATGCTGCTCTGAAATCACTGCTGATAACTTGTAGCTCACAGGATGGACTTGTCTTTACTCTCATTCTGACGCTGCTCTACAAGACATGGATTAAGAATAATTAGAGGCACTTACAGTAACATGTGTTGACCGATGTGCAGACCTGCACCGGAAAGAACTAAGTACTACTGTAAGTACAGCAACTGAAATAACTAATATGCATTAATTAATTAATTAATTAATTAATTAATTAATTAATATGCCACTGGTACTTAATGACTAAGCACCAGTTTATGACACTGAGTCAAAGGGAAAGAATAGCCTCTCAGGTACCTGCTCAGTAACTGACTCAGAGGTTGACTGGAACCCCAATATCCGTGTTACAAGGGTTGCACTCAATTGGTCACCACATCCCAACTGAACTAATAATAGGCAAGCCATTAGGTAAGCACAAAAATAATAGGCTGACTTTATTTTATGGAACACATGAATCATTGAATCTGCAAACAGCAAGAATGCCTGTCAGTACAAAACTGTCCTCATAAATGGCCCATCAAAAAACACCAAATTGCCTGTCACATGTTTCAACAATGCAACATCGGTTATTTTTTTCCAGTTGTATTGCCTTAAGCACAATTTATTTATTTTATTTATTTATTTATTGCCAAAGAAAGAAACAAAATGAACATTAGTGAATACAGAAGGTCTCTAGGCAACAGGAGGCCCGGAAAAAGCTAAGAGCTTATATCAACCTGGCCCCTAATGTACAATTACATTTTAGTCAACGTTTCATATCACACAATTGTAAGCATCAATGTTCAACAATACCCGACTGGCAACAAGATAGACTTACTTTTGTGCAAAAATTTCTAGCAGTTGTCCAGTACATCTCATCCTTAATGAAGTGATAGCATTTCTGTCTAAAACTTCGTACAGTTGTAGTTGAGGGAATTTGAAGACTGCATTGTGAATCAGAAGCATTGCAGAAGTCAGCTAAAAAATCAGAACTCTGTCTAATAGCTTCTTCTTATATGAGCTGCATGAAAATCAAAATTACTTGGAACTGCTAAAATGATTCAATTGAATGGGGACAAACATGAGAAGCAAAAGAAGAGAAGATATAACACAAGAACCCTTGAGGTCAAAAAACAGAAAAGGAAAACACATATATACCAACATTTGGTCACAGTAATAAGGGTCAGGGTGAAAACATTGGGGATGATGATGACAAAAATTCAAACACTACCCACTCCCACTGCATCACTGATATGGAAAGCACGTTCAAGTAAATGTGAAATATGTACTAGTTAGTTTAGCAGTGCGCAGGTCAGCGGCCATATTGGTTGTTTATCAGACCACTCCGTTATTTCAACGGATTATTTCAACTTTATGTAGAATTCGCGCAGTAATTTCTCAAACGTTGGAGTTTACTGGTTCTGGGTTCGTGTACCGAACTTATTCGTCGGGTTTGTCAGGGATTTTGCGTTGGAAAGGATTTTGTTCGCAAGTCGTCTTGTGTCGCCCACGTGCTCACGTTAGACGCCATCGTGATGCACGCGGTCAAGCTCAACCATCAAGACCACCGCTGTTGTCTGGTATTTAGGCTACATCTCACCGAACTTACCGAAGGACAGTTCACGCAGGTCAGTGGAGTTAAATCGAACGGATGTTGTCTCTGGTGGCGTTCAAAACTACCGACCGACAAGCGACAAATACCTTCTACTGTGCAGACCTTGTGCCCGACGATAGACCGGACACGCGCGTCATCTTCTACCAGCGAGGAGCTTCAGTTTCGTCAGCGTTTCGTGTTTTCGAGCCCTGTCATCTGTCGCCGCTCTATTCTATTGACGCAACCTGTACCAGAGACTCTGAACATTCCACCATCTGAAGGCTGTTGACGGGATTCCGTTGGATGATTCTACGTGTCTGCGAGGGATCGCCACTGATGACTGTTTCCGGCGCACTGTGACTTATTTTGCTAATTGATGAAATTTTCTTGTTGTTATGACAATTAACATCACTTCGGCCAGTTAGCGCAGAGAGCGCCTCTGAGTAGATTTCTTGAAGAGGCGCTATATAAATACTCGGAATAAATAAAAATAAATAAATAAATAAAAATGTGTTATAACAAAGAAAATTAGCATCATCCACTGCCTGTATCCTCACTAGAGACTGGCAATTCCAGAATATTATGTAGTGTTCACTTAAATTATTGAATTTTGGGGAGAACACATTACATTGCCTGAGTTTAAAGAAGTACAAAACATAGAAGCAGACGGATGATTATTATTTTGCTTAGAAAAGCCGTAATCAGAGTGACAAATAAATGGTGAATGTGCAAAATCACATCCTCAAATTTATACAGCATTTCCAGTAACCCAGAAAATCAGGGCAGTTTTAAACATTGTTAAAATCTGTAACCCTCCCACAATAAGAGGGAAAATGTACATTATGACTTTCAACAGAACTTTGAGTCACTACATGGACCTGTGCTGACAGCAGGCAGCAGCTTCCCCTCCCTCTGCCCCAAAATCTTCACAACAGTTACACCCATCCTGGCACCTGTTACAGTCTGTTCTTTGTCCGTTCTGGTGCATTTCCTCCTATATCCTTTTACTCAGAAGACCACCAGATACAAAGGGAGAAAAAGACATTATGAAAAAGATAGCCAGACATGAACATGGACAAGCGAGCAGACCAAGCAAAGTAATATTTCATTCTAAGGATACAATAACTAAGTACTTAATTCCTTCCTTATAATAATATCCTTTTCCTGCAACCAACCAGCCATTGACAAAAATTTTTCATATAGATTTGTGAATTCTGAATTCATTTCAAAAGTTTCCACGGATATCAGATACTGTGCATTTCGTCATAATAACCAGACACTTTCTGTCATGTCATGTAATCGACAGTTTAACTGGTCGATTCATAAATGGATGACTATTTAGGCTACTCTTGCCCTGGCAAATTCATGGTGGGAAGAATTTCTGGATTGATGTATATCAAGAAAATGGGAATAAAAACAGAAAAAAATGAGATGGCACCTGAAAATAAGTATTACGTTCACAAACAGATCCTGTTCCAATGTAGAGTTGACAAAACAAACAGAATATTAAACAACAAAATAGCCGGAATTGGATAGATAGTAATCGCATGGATTAATTAGCTTTCATGCTATCGCTATGTGATCTTATTTAATGTGTGCGCAGGCACACTTGGTGTTTAAAATGGGCAAAGCTCAAAACCGAATGGATGTTAATAGTTATGGTAATTTATTCCATGTTACATGACCTGGAATTTATGCAAAATTTGCGAGTATTTTGTTCATCTACAATCACTGCAAATTCTAGTGAGGCCAGGATGCAATATAGGGTTAAAGTAGGATGAAAAGATGAAGGGAGAGAAGAGACTGCCAGTCTATTGATACATGAATTAATGGGGTTGTAAAACTTTGCACAAACTCAACAATTTGCCTAATTATTTAAGAGTTCATGCAGGAGGTGCTTTTAAAGCAGCAGTTTCTAGACCTCCATGGTTCATTATCATCTGACTTCAAGCTGCTTGGGTTCCATGCCCCGGAAATGGCCACCTAAAGAAGCTAATTAACCGGATGACCTACATAAGATGAATAATCCACAGTCACCCATAACCATACTCCCTCCCGCCTTCCCTCCTTCCCTTCCTCCCTCACTCCTTCCTTAGGGACACCTGTTATACATCAGTTAACTTCTGAGTAGTGAGTGAGAGCACAACAGTCGAGATTAAATTACTCTAACAGATTTTATGCATTGAAATCTGAAGAATTAGGCCTATGGGCAACAGATTCTCCTGCAGGTTCCGTTACCAGTATGTTTTGGTCAACATCACCACCATCATTTCCTGTGTCAGATATTTGGCAGGAATGGGTGTGAATAAATTATCAGTTTTTCAAGTACAGTCACAATTTAATTTTAACTGTTAATTTATTGTCACTGTGCTCCTCTCTAAGTTGACCCAAACATGATGCCAGTAAATATCTATTAATCCATGGTCCCAGTCATGTTTGTGCTTCTCTATACTTCAAACCTTTCATGGAATGTGGGATCTGATCAGCTGGCATTCCCTCCTCATTGTCAAACCATCATAATCTTTGGGGACAAATATAATTGCCAAACCGAGTCGTTTGGGTACCTAGCGCCGGTGAATAAGCTGGTCCTCCTGACGTGGCTTGTGTGGGCGCTGAGAAATTCTCAAAGATTTACATTGATATTACATTACGAACAGTCTTGTGTCTACCCAAAACATAAAGTACTAAGAGGCTTGAAAGATTGTGACAACTGTACTCCTGAGCTCCAGGATGTTTTCAGTCAACTGGACAATAACATTGGCACAATGTCTTCACCAAACTGCAGAATTAATCGACTTAATGCTGTGATTCACAGCAATTTTCACACTTATTTAATGCAAATTTAAAATCAGATCATGTAAAAAAGGTATTGTGTAGGTCTATGTAACAGTTTAGTCTGTTTAGATGCATTTCATTTAAAAAATTGAAATAATGAATTCTTACCTGTGCCGTAGAGAAACATGGCCACCAAAAGTACCCCATAAAACTGGGTACAATTCATTAAACTATTTAAATAAGTTTGCCGCATTCTGCTCAAGTAACGTGTTATAAGTCTGTTGGCTAAAAATCATCAGTATAAAATCTGGATTAACTTCCATATAAACTCCAACAGCACGTGGCTGTTCAGCCCTTTACTTCGAGCAACAATAGTGCGCTCAAGTTCAGCGGGCGGAATTTATCAACAATCTAATGAGTCTAAATGAATATTCATGAATTCATAATCTAATGAGTCTGGATGAATATTCATGATGTCATTCTGTCTCTGCATTCCAGCCACAGGTAGGTAGGTTAGGGGTCATTGCATAATTACGTAACGCCGAAAATGACCGTTTTTGACCCACCCACCCACCCTGTAACGCTTCGTAACGTTTGCCTTGACCCACCCACCCACCCTACCCAGCGTTACGTAACGATTGCTACGAAAAATCAGTTGAGATTTAGGTCTATTATTGGCTATCAGCGCGCAACTATAATTCATATTTTCATAGCGAATTTAACATAGGCCTAGTAAAAGCGTACATGTTAATTATAATTTGACAGTAGACTAGGCTTAAAATGTACACAATGTTTTATTTATATAAATAACAGTCTTGCGTGAACTGCAATTTTCTTAAATTTTACCGCAAGAATAAAATTTTACACTGCTGAAAAGTTTCATGGACTAAATGGCTCATTAACAATTAGTCAAAATTAAGAGGAGCTAGGCCTATTTATTTCCTTAGGCTTGGCGCCCAACTTACTAATAGAAATATTGCCGAGTTTTGCTGAGCATTAATTTGAAATGTTTAGATATTGTCCACTAAGTAAAACATGCTTCAAAGTGATTCTTCGATGTCAGGAATTCATTGGAACTTAGGTCTGCCACGTTGTTCCGTTGGAAAAACTATCCAACCAATTCGAATAGCGGTTTCCGGTTCGCACAAACTGGAGAACAGAAGTTACAGAACTGACCTGGCATGTAGCTGATGTCTACTACCGGATCTTAGTCAGATAAATAGACTTACATCGGTTAAGTTTTAAAATTTAAAGTTTAAACTTCGATCACATCATGTGCACATACAAAATGTCTGAAGTGTCATTCGATGGCAATTTAACATTCATTAATAATTTTTTTCAATGCGTTACGTAACGTTCAGCTTCCCCCATCCACCCACCCCCGTAACGTTTCGTAACGTTTTCAATGACCCCACCCACCCACCCTCGAGCGTTACGTAATTATGCAATGACCCCTTAACAATGTTATCCGAGTGACTGAGTTCGTCACTTCGTGTTAACAACCGAGCGAGTGATGTCCATACTATGACTGATCATTGACAAACATGTCATAATGTCAGTTAGATCGCCAACGATGAGCGCTTAAATTCACACGATGATAAACGGGCAAAGGCGGGAAATAGCACACGCCCAGCTATGAGAATATCACTCATAAAAGTAACTGAAGTCATTAATTATAGTTGCACATCTTTCAAAACAACAGCCTCATGAGATGTATTGTGCAGAACAATGCACCGTGACCATCCGCCGTAGCCTACTTTGATCTCTCTCTTCCCGAAGTAGGCTATCGCTATTCATCGAGGTCTTGGCACGGTCAGCCGCATGACAAATGTTAGCCAAGCAAGCACGCTAGCCAATCTAATCCGGCTTCAATTCACCTCGGTGCTTGCCGAGGGCTGATGCTAACTCGCCCTCCTCCTTTACCCAGGTTTGGGGCTGGCACTACCAAAGTGCGAGCAGCAGCGTTTGTGGCTTATTTAAAGAATGCCTACAAATAATAGAACGGTTAGAACCTATACAAGCGGTCCTTTAGGCTTTTAAAGGCTTAGCATCCATTCATACAGGCAGCGGTGGATGGTGGCCATGATCTGCTGGAAAAGGCTTGGACGTATACACTATACAGGCCTACCAATATTCAACTATAACCATCAAATTTATTGCACCAAAATAACAAAACCATTGTTTGTGAATGGGCGATACTAGGCTAATTAAAAATATTGTTATAGGCCTATTGTTATATTAATTGATTGATTGATGGAAGGATTGATTGATCTCTTGATATCTGTAATATTATACAGGGTGGTCCAAAATAAACCGCACAGTGACAGTTTTCTCACATTGTCGTCATTGAGCCAGGTGCGAAGGTGAACAGTCAATATTATTGTCAGCACGTTCTTGGTGATGGTCTTTTACCTTACATCCGTGCAATATGCCAACACCACACTTGTACCCTACAGCAGGACGGCGCTCCATCACACACCGCCAAGAACACTATGGAGTATCTGCGACGTGAGAACATTTCTTTCATTGAGCCTGACATGTGGCCCCCAAACAGCCCGGACTTGAATCCAGTCGACTACGCTGTTTGGTGCGCCCTTCAACAGATGGCATACCGTCGTAGACGTTTCACCACAGTGGATCAGCTGAAAGAAACAATCGTCACAGAGTGGATCAAGCTGCCACAGAGTTTCATTGACCGCGCAATTGATCAATGGCGTCGTCGGCTTCAATGCGTGGTCGAGCAGCAAGGAGGACACATTGAACATTTTATGTAACGAAATCCATCCATGTAATGTTACAGTAAAAATAATTGCTGTGTTTTTGTGAATTTTCACGGTTATAATTATTTGAACTGGTCTGAATAAAGTACTATCAAATTATCATTGTGCGGTTTATTTTGGACCACCCTGTAGACTATTACCTTATTAAAAATATTATTAGGCCCTATAGCACCAAATGTCAATGACCAAGGGATAGGCCTATGACTTGCCAGGAATCCTCTTTGAGTAGGTCGAGATAAACTTCAAATGACTGACTGATTGATTGATTAATGGGTGGATGGACGGATGGATGGATGGATAGAGATTGATTGATTATTGGTTTGATTGAAGTATTGTCATATATTGATTGATTGATCGTTTGATCGATGATTGATATCGATGGATAGATTGATCGATGAATCGATGGATAGATGATTGATCGATGGATAGATGGATGGATGGATGGATGGATGGATGGATGGATGGATGGATGGATGGATGGATGGATAGATAGATAGATAGATAGATAGATAGATAGATAGATAGATAGATAGATAGATAGATAGATAGATAGATAGATAGATAGATAGATAGATAGATAGATAGATAGATAGATAGATAGATAGATAGATAGATTAATTAATTTAAAAAAATCTTTTAGCTGCTGATGACCCTGACCCGACATTTCGAAACTCCAACTAAGATTCCTTGATAGTTGGCCTCGAATTAACACCCAGTTTTAGCGCATATAAATTTAACCAACTTGTCACTTCATCTAATTTGGTCTTGATCAAACTGTAAGAATTATTCGCTAGATGACGCGACACAGCCTTGTGCTTAAGTTGCCTTACGACTTGAATGCTAAGCTAAATAAATATTTTAAAGTTTTCAGGGCGGACCCAGCATCCTACGAGTTGGTTTAGCCGTTTAGCGGTATGGTGTACACTACAGTGTACATGCAGGATTTTTAAAAAGCAGACAGTGGACGGAGTCGTAAAGGATACAACAAGAGTTGGGCGGGTTGAGGGTTGCGGGAAATATTAACTAGAATCCATGGCAGTTACAGAGAATTAGGTCTGCCTGCTGGTCTAGAAATTTAGATTGATCAGGAAAAGCAGAATGGCAATAAAGTCCATAAAGCACGTCACGCTCCAGAGGGGGTGCAAGAAAGTTACAGTTTGTGACAGGGGAGGGGTCAGACCATGTGTGACGTCACTGAAAAAAAATTATTTCTAATTTATTTTTTAATTTGTTTAGTAGAATTTAATAGCTTTAATTTTCACTTTTTTGAAACATTTGAATTAGTTTTATGTCAAAATAGCTTTAAATGCGTATCTCCTGAATGTGTTGTTCACGATTCCTCTCGCTAGGAGCGCTAGTAATGCTGTTGCAAAGTCTTGTTTTATGTAGAGTCTTGCAGTGTTAATTTTTTTAATAAATTATTCGAAAGTGTGACGTACCCTAGGGGGGTCCGAGATTTGTGACAGTTTGTGACAGGGGGAGGGGTGGGTAGAAAATGGTCAAGAATAGCGTGACGTACTTTATGGACGGCCCCTATTATCTGAGCTGTCTGCAGATGACTACCAATCGAGGAAACCGCGTTGCACTATTGTAGGCTATTTTATTTGCTTGCAAAGCACAATTATAAACCACATGATTTGGATTAGTTACAATAAATAGGTAGGCTATAACTGTTTAGCTGCTTTAGCATTAGGCTACGTTAAATACCTAGCGGTAGTTATAATTTCCCTGTTATAGGATAGCCTATATACATTAGGCCTATAATACATTAATCTGTACTCGATCACAGGGCTCAGTTAAAGTCAACGCACTTATTTCCAAATCTGAGCGCCGTCCTACCACTTATTACGCCAGCCACGTTGAGAATTGCCGGGGGTTTCAACACCCAGTCTTTCTTAGAGCCCCATAGTAAAGTCTGCTCTTCACACCACAATTCCAAGCGGATCATTGTCCACCTCCCCCCTCCCGTTATTTTTCCACAATAACCACACTGAGGCCAGCACAGCCTGGAATGGTAGGGGACGTCCCAGTAGTTCAGAAGCCTACTGCAGAATCATGATCCAGGGCTGTTTTAAAGGAATGTTTAGAACTGCACAACTCCATCTTTTCCTTCCCATCCTCCATGGTAAATTACTTCCAATCGGAGGATAATGACCATTTTTTGCTAGTTTTAACTGCACAGAAGTGCTTCTACAACTGAACAAATTCATTTAGAACTGCACATTTTGTGTAGAACTGCACGATAAAAAGCCCTGGGATCATCTGCAGCCCTATTCAGTAGACGAAGCTGAAGTCTGCCATTCGACAGGTGCGGCGGTGACCACCGTCTGCTCCTGTCTTCGTCTTCAACTCCATTCGCTTCGTCTGCAGAATTTCCGATGGCCAGTCCGGGTGGATGGTGAAGGTCATCGGCATTCGTGGCATCGTGTTGTAGAAGAACGTATCGCTGCTCTGCATGTGATTCCGACCTGGCTTCCTCGATACCTCTTCCACTGGAAGGATAATAGTCGTTGATAGACGCTTCGCGAGACATCCACGTCTGAAAGAATAGAGTGCACATAATAGTGTCTTCAAAAAAGGTCATCAACTTTTTTGGCGGATGAAAAGTACTTTTCCCCTCAGCCAAAGACCGATGACTAAAAAAAGTTCATCAATTTTTTGGCGATCAACGACAAATTTTTCCCTCTGTCCCAAGATCAAACATTTTGCCCACCCTCCTTGGAACAGTTCTGGATCCGCCACTGGGCCCAGGCTATAAATTAAACGTCTAACAAAAAGGAAAGAAACATTAAGGTAGCCTAATCCTAAACATGCAGGTTCTACAATGCAAAAGTTGTAAACTTGGTATAGGCCTAATCGTATTAGGACTACCATTATAGCAATTCCTCATTGTACGATAGGCTATATCACAACCCTTTTCAGAAGTCAGGAATTAGTTATTGGCTATATTGAGCATATTCAAATAGGCCAAATTTAGATATAACACAGATTATTATAATTATATTCTGAACCACTTTAACCTGTTACAGTTAGTAAGGATTGCTCAGCGTATACACTGGTTTGTCGAAAGAGGATTGCTTGATTCAGACAAGTCATAGTATGTAAGAAAAGCGACTCACTTTATTCTGAGTGGATCTCCTGGAATCTCCATCTTCCATCCGTGTATCTTCACCTGTTCGTCATAATCCAACGGATGAAGAAACTCCATTCCAAATCCATCCGCTGCTGCATCTACCGTTCCCTCTCCATCATCTTCCACTCTCCAATGTCGAGGTGTTGGACCCGAAGGACGTGTTCTCCTACGAATATGTTCCTCCTTATCCGCTGACCCCCATACCACCGATGGGGAAGGGTCAACGAGGGTCGCCGAAGTCTGACGTTCAGGTCCGGCCGACTGGACTGACCGCTTGACCACTTGCGACCCTGGGCGCCGGATGACCGCACTTTGGACTCTGGTGGCATGCCCATCAGTGGTCAATCTAAAGGAGGATGTTGAAGGCATTGGCACTGCTTGGTGTGCTTGGACTGATCCAGGTGAGGTTCCTTCGAGGTCCTTGACGGCCACTCCACAAGAGGTACTCGTCTCGGCCAACCATCCCCTCGACTTGACCCATGCGCTGGAAGCCAGCCTCCGGGTCGCCTGCATCGAACTCCCTACTCTTTGGAATCGTCTGCAGGGTCCTGGCTCCTCGGGTAACACCATCCCTGGCTTTCCTTCAACTGCGGACTTCGATCTGACTGATAGCGGCAGAGGTCCCGATGGTGGTCGAGGTCGGAAGGAGATATTGGGTGCCTTTAATTCCACTTCGTCCATTAAACCACCATTGGTTGGTAGTTTCCCACATGTATCTTCCCTCCTCTGACCTTGGCCGGATGTTTCTTTCTCCCTCACGACGCAGCATTGACGAGGATCCTGGAAACGACTTCTGTTGTAGCGGTATAAACATTCTTTGGCTGTGAACACAACAACTCCTTATTATATTACGTGTATGAAAGTCTCAGTCATAGCCATTTAAACTTGCCGGTCTGCACCACCCCAATTTAAAATTCTGGATATAGTCTACTCCACAAATATAGGCCTACAGCTTACAATTATTTACATAGACGTATAATAAATAACAAAACATTATATCTATTACTAGCTGTACCCGGCCACGCTTTGCTGTGGCAGAAAAGACCGTCCTCCCGTCGCCTCCCCTCCTCTCCCCTCCCCCTCCCTCATCCCCTCCCCTCCCTCTCTCCTCCCCTCTTCCCTTACCTCTCCCCTCTTCCTCTTCACCTCCCCTCCGCCCTCTCCCTCTCAGTCCCATTCCCTCCCTCCTTCTGCCTCCCTGCATCCCTCCCTTTTACATCCCTTCCCTCCGGTCCCTCCATTCCCTCTTCGTCCAGCTTCCTCCTTTCCTCCCTCACACCGTTCTTTCCCGACAGCGAAATATGCGCTATCGCGACTATTGGGCGACTCTACAACGTGATTTCGCGGCAAAGAGTTTCCGAAATATGGCAACCCTGATGATCTCGCGACTTTTGGGCGACTTTACGACGTGATGTCGCGCCAAAAACGTTTCCGAAACCTGGCAGCCCTTATGGACGTTGGGATGTGTATAATTTCAAAATGGCGGTCGAATGGAATTTAAAGTTCTCTTTTTGTGGAAAAGATTGCGTTTTTTCGGAAAAAAGCATAATACAACACGGTTCTAATGGAATGGAAGGTTTTGTAAAATATTCAAAACAATCGGTCCGTCAGTTTTCCAGAACACTCATAGCAAACTATTGGAGAGTTTCATTTTTATTTATATAGATAACAGAAATTAATTGTCGTTTAGTCTTGTTTTTTTCTTATTACATTTATTGTCACTATTCTTCCAACAATAAATCGTTGATCTCCTAACATCTTAAAGGGGTTACCTTGCACCTATTATAAGGCCCGTGTAGGCCTACCTAGCCAGATTTTTTCCTTCAATGGTACCCATTGTTCCCATGCATGCACTTCCTTTATCATTTGATCATTTTCTTTTTGATCACATTTGTTGAATTCAACTGTATGTATTTATGTATGTATGTATGTATGTATGTATTTATGTATGTATGTATGTATGTATGTATGTATGT
Organism: Lumbricus rubellus; assembly: GCA_945859605.1. NCBI lineage: Eukaryota > Metazoa > Annelida > Clitellata > Crassiclitellata > Lumbricidae > Lumbricus > Lumbricus rubellus. Next base: position 28,603,274 of record OX243814.1, read on the forward strand.
ATGTATGTATGTATGTATGTATGTATGTATGTATGCATGCATGCATGCATGCATGCATGCATGTATGTATGTATGTATGTATGTATGTATGTATGTATGTATGTATGTATGTATGTATGTATGATTGTATGTATATCAGCGGTTCTCAACCTTTTTAGTGTGACGACCCCTTGGTGACATTTGGAAGATTTTGACGACCCCCAACAACAAAATTGGCTGAGTCACTGATTTTTTTACCATTGTCGATTTTATGCATTCTCACTTCATAATTCGAAAACTGCTTTTGGCAATTCTGTGTGGTTTCCTGACTCTTGCAATTCTGAGGTCTACCTACGGTATTCGGTAATCTGACGTTGAAATGTCATGAGTAGGCTATATTCAGCAGGGGAGGGGCTTGAGAATGGGAGAAGTGCCCACTCCCCATTGTCGAATTTTAAGCTGCCATTTGAACGAAGCTGCTCATTACTTCAGTGCTGAGAGTCGTGGCTTAAGACCTCCCAACTGATTATATAATTTGTCTGCACACTATAGGCTCAATATTGTACCATTTTGAGCTGTCATTTTAACGAAGTTAGCCTAGGCCTACTTGTGATTCAAGACAATTACTCTTTTTCTGTGCTCAGAAACGTAGTTTAAGGCTCCAATAAAATATTCCCACCAGATTGTTAGAGTTTCTCAATTTGCACACGGCAATGATAACTTTTTAAGCTGTCATCTGAAAAAATTAAATTCATAATGGTATGCATTAAATATTTATGAAATATTGCGGACTCAAGCATCTCGGTCCCCTCACCACAAATGTCGGAGGGACCGTCCCTCTGTCACCAAAAGTCTCCGCCCATTATAGGCCTAGGCCTAAGCCTCACTATAGCTAACAGCATAGATTCTTTGAGCAAACTGAATATTGTTTAATTTTTTTAAAGTAGAATATCTAAATTAACATTTGAAAACTAGATTGGCAAAAATTAAATTAGCTGTGGCAATCTAACGAATGAATCATAGCCAAAGCATAATAAAAAATATATGTATTAATTAGTTATATAGTGTAACAGATAGTGTTGCAATTGCTATTAGGCTACATCCTTTACAAATTTCTGATGGGTCCAGGCGACCCCTGGAAAATCAGCAGGCGACCCCCGTGGGGGTCGCGACCCACAGGTTGAGAACCGCTGATGTATATGATCATTTATATAGCGCCTTAACAAGAATCTCACGAACGAACTGTCTAAAGTTGTCTTGTGTGCGATTGTTTGGGAGCAATAAAAAACGTGCCCAAAAGAAGATCTTTTGTGTAGGCGTCTCACTTCTAAGTCAATCGACTCTTCTGCGTGTGTATGCGTGCTTAATGCTTATATTTAAACTTTGCTTGTGTTTAGCCTCTTTGTTGTCAAGAAACAGCTGTACTATAGGCAAATATGTACATATCGCTGTCAGCAGTGACGCCAAACCCTAGTAAATGAATAGTTATTATTAGCAAAAGACATATTTGTGTGCAACTTCAATCTTCAAGAGACATCTTAGTCATTGTTCCATCATTATTCATGTAAAAAGACCTATCATATCATCTGACACGTAACAGACAGACAGACAGACAGACAGACAGACAGACAGACAGACAGACAGACAGACAGACAGACAGACAGACAGACAGACAGGCAGGCAGGCAGGCAGGCAAGTACCAAAACTACACACACATACAGACACATGTACACAGATAGGGGCCTAGGCATCAGTCAGATAGGCATAGGTCTATATTGGAGCTTGAGATCATTACCGGAAGTTCTACTTATTCCTGCAAGGAATCTTGTGAGCCTTGGCTACAACATGCAGGAAGTTACGAAACGCTGCGATGCAAGTTATACAGTATTTAATGTCGTTTTGAGACTGCGGCTTATCAGTTATGATATATGAGAGAAGCTCCCCTCCCTAAGCGCCTAAACGACAATGCACTTGTTAATCCATTGAGTGTACTTGCTTTACAGATTAATGAGATTATAATTGTTGTCGACAACATTCTATAACCATTCAATCTGCTAATGCGTTAAGGCAAGTTAAACAAATCTAAGTCTATAGCCCTCGTCAAACTCTTCATGAGGTGAAAGACCATCATGACCATCATGATCGACCATGTCTTGGTAACCTTATCACTTGCTGAACTATTTACATGTGTATGAGGAAGTTGCAAAACACGAGCCCATGCATTAAAAACACAGATTATAACTTCATTGTCGCTTAAGTGACATAAGTGTAACCTATATACTGTAGTGTATTATACTGTGAAGCTATAGGCCTGCGCAGTGTAGGGGGAAGCTGGGGCATATTGGAACACCGGGGTATAGCATTATGCCGCGGTCTATCTTATCCTAGGATTTAGAACGTAATTAACGTTGACTTACTGTAGCTATCGAGCTCCGCCTCTCGGTTACTTTTGTAGGCATCAATGGCCGGCGGATACCAGGCGTAGACCACCTCCTTCATCCTTCTTTTCTACACGTTCACTGCGCAAGACAGAAGTATTCATTTGAAAAACAGGAATAAATTTTTTTAAACACCTTACACAATTATAGTCTGGGAAGTAGTCTACTTAAAGGCATTTTCTTGCTGCCTTTTCGAGGCAAAGAACAGGATCATGTGGGGCGCGGTGGGGGTAGTGGTGGCGTCGTTGCCTTGGAGCCGGAAGGTTCGAGTTTCGAATCCACCTCGCCGCGTAAGGACCTTGGGCAAGTCCTTCACTCACAATTGCTCGAGCAGTGCCTCTACGTAAAACTCCGACGCAGTGTCCGCTCTGCATTCGGGACCGCCTCTGAGTAGAGAGAGCTTGAAGGGGCGCTATAACAAGTGTGCATACAAACAGACAAATATAGGCCTAGTGCATGCAGTATACTGCTGCTGCTCCTACTACTGCTACTACTGCTGCTGCTACTGCTACTACTGCTGCTGCTACTACTGCTGCTGCTGCTGCTACTACTACTACTACTACTACTAAAACTACTACTACTACTACTACTACTACTACTACTACTACTACTACTACTACTACTACTACTACTTCTACTACTACTACTACTACTACTACTACTACTACTACTGTAGAGATTTTGCACTGTATGGGTGTCTGTATGTGTGTCTGCCCTGCTCTGTATCTCTGTCTGTACCTATACCTTCAGCCTATCTACATCTTCAGCACATCTACATCTTCAGCACATCTACATCTTCAGCACATCTACATCTTCAGCACATCTACATCTTCCGCACATCTACATCTTCAGCACATCTACATCTTCAGCACATCTACATCTTCAGCACATCTACATCTTCAGCACATCTACATCTTCAGCACATCTACTTGCTCAGCATACCTAGCCTATAGCCTACTTCTACATCTTCAGCGCATCTAGCCTACGCCGCCTATAGCCCACATCTACATCTTCAGCGCATCTAGCCTACGCCGCCTACAGCCCACATCTACATCTTCAGCACATCTACATCTTCAGCACATCTACATCTTCAGCACATCTACATCTTCAGCACATCTACATCTTCAGCACGCATACAGGGTATATAAGTCCGCTCGTACGCTTGCTCGGGGCAGACGAATGGCCTGGTGAAGAACGCCTAAACCGCGTAGTAGTCAGGCTAAATGATCTGGCTTGACGGACGGTAAAACGTTCGTTGAGTGATACTGTTGTAGAGGGGGTAAATCCTGATCTGTGCCTCGAGAAGAACATCGGCCTCTTCAGGTATCCCTCTACAGGACTGGGGTTCGGTGCCTGACTACCGTAACCTAGCTGACGGACAAAGCTGCTACGACGCTCGGACTCTTGCGCTGCAGTAGTCGCTGCTACTGACATTCCGATCTGTTGTTGCTGTCTGACATTTCACTTTCTGCTGCAACTGACTTTCCGAATCTGGGCGCTATATCAATTACTGTTCTCTGATCGTGGCGCTACATAAATCGTGCTGTGAAAACTGTGATTCTTCAATAAACTGTGATTCTTCAATAAACTGTGATTCTTCAATAAAACGGTTCAAGCCTAGTCGGCTAATCTTTAGTCTACCGCTAAAGTGGACTCCGCGGACTGCAAGGGTACCTGACGACAGGGGTTGGTACTGGTCATCCTGGGTCTTCGCCCAGCCCCCGTTCTCCACAAACTGGTCCCCGGAAGTGGGGTGATCTGAAAAATTCGTTGGACTGCTTCAAATTGCTTCCAGAATTCGCAGCACTTCTACGACGCCGGTGAAATTTCGACAGAACAGCAGCAATGTGGAACTCAGTGTTTGGTGGAACGGACGGAAATGCTGCTGACTTCCCAACGACTTCTTCACCCGCCGCTGGACGAGGAAGGGACGTTTTGGTCGACTACGAAGTCGAGTCCAGCCGTTTCCTCGAGAAAATCGACTTCGACGATGCGCCGAAGAAGGATCGCAAAGCTATGCTGATTGCGGAAAGAGACGTTAGCGGGTTGGAGTCGAAAGTCATGGAGAATGTCAGTCGCATGGTCGGTGAAAAGAGGAATCCTGTGAAGCCCGGAAAATTCGATGGAACCGGATCCCTCGAATCGTTCTTGGCACAATTCGACGTGTGCGCAAGACACAACCGATGGACTGCAGCCGACAAAGTCGACTTCCTCCGTTGTTCCTTGGAGAAGGCAGCAACGCAGCTGTTATGGGATTTCGGGGCCCGGACGGACGTCACGTACGAACAACTCGTCGAGAGACTGCGTCAACGCTACGGGTCGGAGGGTCAAGCCGAGACCTTCCGAGCGCAACTCTATTATCGCCGACAGAGAGCCGATGAGACTCTTGGTGATCTGCTTCACGACATCCGGAGACTCGTCGTCCTTGCTTACCCGGTGCCGTCCAGCGAAACGACCGAAATCCTTGCGAAGGACGCCTTCCTCGAAGCGATCCGCGACCGGGAATTGTCTCTAAAGGTGAGAGAACGTGAACCTAAGACCATCGACGAGGCGTATCGAACGGCTCTACGCCTCGCCGCGTATCAGCAAACGGCGGACTTGGACGATCGTCGGAGACCTGCCAATCGAGTGCGAGGGTCTCAGGAAGTCGACGCCGGTGGACAGCTCCAGTCTCAATTGGACAGCTTCTTCGCGGCGCAGCGTAAGTGGCAACAGGACATGGAAGGAAGAATCTGCCGACAGCTGGACGAGATTCGAGGCTCGTATCGCACGAGTTTCAACGCCGAACCGGCTGTTCCACGGACGGTTCCATCTACCGTTCCTACTCCTCCTCCTCCTTCGCAAGGGAACGCACCAGGTAGTCCCGGGCGCGGGATAACCTGCTTCAACTGTGGACGGGTCGGTCACGTGGCTCGCCGGTGCCGCCAGCGCCAGCAGTTCTTCAACCGCCGTGACGACGCAGCCACCTCGGACCCACCGACGTCGGAGCAGAATGGGACGACCGTCACCAACCACACGACGAGAGACAGAGCAACGGGCGTAACGAACAACGCGATCTACATCCGTGGAACGATCAACGGACAGCAAAGAACATGCCTAGTGGACACTGGGTCGGAGGTAAGCCTGGTTCCCTCTGCTGATGTTGATGGTCTGCCGCTTCAGCCTAGTAACCGCATTCTTTTGGCTGCTAATGGAACACAGATTAGAGTCTTGGGTCAGATTGATGTTCCGATTAAGATTTCCAGAGGGTTCTCTATTGATACGGGCTTTCTTGTCTCTGACCAGATAGGCGAACCAATGCTTGGGATGGACTGGTTGAGGCAGCATCGTTGTCGCTTGGGTTTTGGTCAGGGCGCACTCTTCATTGGTCGGCGCCGCATTCCTCTGGTTAAGGGTAATGGCTCGCTTTGGTGTCGCAGGGTGATGGTTGCGGAGGAGACTACAATTCTTCCTCGATCCCAGAGCGATGTTTCTTGTAAGACGCAATATCGGGATTTGACAACTTCTGCCCAGGCGTGGATGACCGAATCGAAGGAAATCCAACCCGGTTTGCATGTGGCCCGAGTTGTGATGAATGACGATGCTAATAGGGCGTGTATTAGGGTTGTAAACTTGAATGAATATCCTGCTATGTTGACTGTCGATCAAATGTTGGGTGACTTACACCCCGTGGAGGTCGAGGTAAGGAAGGAAAAGGAAGAACAGACGGATCCTTCCGGTGAAACACACTTAGTGGGAAAGTTGATGGAGGAGATTTCTGAGGATGTTCCGGTAGAAACAAAGGAGAGACTGAAGGAGTTGTTGGTCAAGTACGAAGAGATTTTCTCGACCACGGACCATGACCTAGGGAGGACCACGATCTCTCAGCACAGGATTGACACCGGAGACTCTCGTCCTGTGAGACAACCCTTGAGGAGGCAGCCGCTTCCGTATCAGGCCGCCATTGATGCAGAACTGGATCAGATGTTGACGACTGGCGTCGTGGAACCTGCTGTAAGTGAATGGGCGGCGAATGTGGTCCTGGCCAAAAAGAAAGATGGGTCCTTGAGGTTTTGTATCGACTACCGCAAACTGAATGACCTGACTCGGAAGGACTCGTATCCTCTTCCTAGGATTGACGCCTGTTTGGATGCCTTGTCGGGCGCCGGGTGGTTCAGCACCCTGGACTTACGTAGCGGGTATCATCAGGTTGTAATGGATCCGGGCGACGCAGACAAGACGGCTTTCATAACTCGTCGCGGAACTTTTCGTTGGAGGGTCATGCCATTCGGCTTGTGTAATGCGCCGGCCACCTTTCAGCGTCTTATGGATATCGTTCTGTCAGGATTGAACTTCGAATTGTGCTTGGTGTACTTGGATGATGTCATCATTTTCAGCAGTACTGCAGAACAGCACCTGGACCGGTTGGGTCGAGTCTTCCAGAGACTTAAGGAGGCCAACTTGAAGTTGAAGCCCAGTAAGTGCCATCTGTTTAGACGCACGGTATCCTTTCTTGGACACATAGTGACTGCGGACGGGATTTCGGTTGATCCATCCAAGGTGCAGGCTGTAACCGAGTGGCCTACCCCTAGGAATCTCAGGGAAGTACGGGCATTTTTAGGGTTATGTTCCTACTATCGCAAGTTCATTCGAGGGTTTTCGATGGTCGCCTCGCCCTTGTTCGCTCTGACGAGAAAGGACCAGCCGTTCCTTTGGGGGGAGGAATGTCAGGATGCTTTCGATCGGTTAAAGGTAGCTTTGACCATGGCTCCAGTACTTAGTCTACCGATGGATGACGCTGCTTATACTCTGGACTGTGATGCTTCGGATGTTGGGATTGGCGGCGTACTCTCTCAAAGTATTGATGGGGAAGAGCGGGTGATCGCCTACGGTAGTCGTTTGTTCTCTGCCGCGGAACGCAATTATTGCGTTACAAGAAAGGAATTGCTGGCCGTGGTGAACTTTACCCAGGTTTTTCGACAGTACCTACTGGGTAGGCGGTTTACTCTTAGGACGGACCATGCCGCGCTGCGATGGCTACAGCACACTCCTGAACCGATTGGTCAACAAGGTCGATGGTTGGAGAAGTTAGCAGAGTTCGACTTCGAAATACTGCACCGACCGGGAAGGAAGCATGGAAACGCTGACGCTCTATCAAGGAAGCCGTGCCGACAGTGTCACTACGAGGAGTCGGATACGATGAGCCACTTTGTACGGGAAGTGACCGAGATTTCCAACGAAAGTGATGATGCGAGAGACATGGTGAAATCACAGACGGATGATTCCGTGTTGCGTTTGGTCAGAACATGGCTGAGCGAAGGGATGCCGAGTCTGCAGGAAATTCTGCAGGAGGAAGAGGCCGTGAAGGTCTATTGGCACCAGCGGGACGCGTTGTACGTGAAAGATGATGTGATTTATCGACGGACGCCGGACGAACTGGAACAAGTACTTGTGCCGAAAAATCTTCAAGAAGACTATATGAGACTCGCACACACTGGAGTGACTGGCGGACACCTGGGTGTCCGGCGAACCCGATGGCAGGTTCGCAGACGAGCCTATTGGGTCGGATGGTCCAGAGATGTGAAGAGGTTTTGTCGACACTGCGACGGATGTTGCCGGTACCGGCGAGGTGCACTGCAAAGGCAAGGTCCTCTGCAGCCCATGCCTTGTGGAGAACCATGGGAGCGGGTGAGTGTGGACGTCACGGGTCCACATCCTAGGAGCAAGAAAGGCAACATCTACATCTTGACCATGATGGACAACTTCTCGAAGTTCGTTGAAGTCGCTCCGATGGCCAACCAGGAGGCGGTCACGGTGGCTAAGGCCCTGGTGGAGACGATCGTCGTACGTTACGGAGCGCCACTTCAGATTTTAACGGATCAAGGAAGGAACTTCGAGGGATGTGTGTTCAAGGAGATGTGTCGGCTACTGGAAGTGGACAAAGTACGGACGTCCAGCTATCGACCGCAAAGCAACGGAATGATCGAGCGTTTCCATCGCACCCTCAATTCGATGTTGGGGAAGGTGGTGAGTGAAAACCAGCGGGACTGGGACGAACACCTCCCGTACGTGGTGGCAGCCTACCGCGCCTCGATTCACGACGTAACTGGTTTCTCGCCCAATTACCTCATCTTTGCCAGGGAGAACAGGATGCCGCTGGACCTCGTCTACGGATCTCCGGAAACAGCCGACGAGAACGGACACACGTATACGGCCTACGTTGCGGAGCTGTCCGAAAGATTCGCGAAGGCCTACGGCGTGGCTCGCCAAAGCCTTAAGAAGAACGCTGAGAGGCGCAAACACAGCTACGACTTGCGAGTACGGCCGGCAAGATTCGAAGAAGGCGACTGGGTCTACTACTTCAGCCCACGGAAGTTTGTGGGTCGTAGCCCAAAATTCCAGCGTAATTTCACGGGTCCCTACATGATACAGAAGGCGTGCGGTCCGGTCAACTATCTCCTCCAAAGGTCGCCGAAGGCTAAGCCCTTCGTGTCCCATGTCGACAAACTTCGCCACTGCTATGGGCGGACAAAGGGGCAGTGGAGTGAGCCAGCTACCAGGATGACCGATGAACCAGCTATCGAGGTGTCAGACGAAGCCACAGCTCCTCCAAGCCGTCGGCCACGTCACCGTTGGAAGCGTTCACCTACAACGGAATCGCCTGCCACACCCGCCGAAGCTAACGGCGGCACGACAGCTTTTGCCGTCGATCGGCCACGAGACAGGACGCTGGATAAGAAGGCGCGAGGAAGAGATGTCTACGAGGGAGACCTGGACGGAACTGCGACCGGTTCAAGCCGACCTCGTCGCAACCCTCGCCGACCAGTCCGTTTTCAGTAAGGAGTTTGAGGCGAACGGCGCAAGTCTCGTCGTCGGTGCGCACAAGAATCCTTGTCGGCGCACGAGTCTGCGTCCGCAGGCGTTCCTCTTCGTCGTCTGCGCGCAAGCTTCCTCCTCGTCAGCGCACGTTCCTCTGCATCGTCGGCGCCGTTCCTTCTTCGTGCGCGCAAGTCAGCGCGCATGCTGCGTCGTCTGCGTCCGCAGGCGTTCTTCTTCGTCTGCGCGCAAGTTCTTCGTCTGCGCGCAAGTTCTTCGTCAGCGCGCAAGGTCCTCCACGGGCGCGCAAGTCAGCGCGCAAGGTTCTTCTACGGGCGCGCAAGTCAGCGCGTTTGGGTCCCCCGTGAGCACTTCTGGCCTGCGCACATCTACATCTTCAGCACATCTACATCTTCAGCACATCTACATCTTCAGCACATCTACATCTTCAGCACATCTACATCTTCAGCACATCTACATCTTCAGCGCATCTAGTCTACCCCGCCTACGGCCTACGACCATAGCCCCGCCTACTAGGACGCTGCATCCTCGGCGCAGTCAGTGCTGCCCTCATTCGCAGCTAGTTCCTGGAAGTGCGCACGTCCACGGTTTCTCGTATCGGGCCGTCCTCGGAAACTCGTCAGCAGTCAGCCGTGGAAATGGAAGCTAAGAGCGTGGTTCGATGCTCGGTCTGTGGACAAGTCTTCTCCGGTCCGTATGCCGCTCGATCGAGATGGAGGCACGAAAAGAATTGCCGACCGTACCGGGTGAGACGCGTCAAGGGCGTTTCTTCTGCACCCGCCGCGGCGGGTTCGGTCAGCGCCGCTTCGCCCTCGGCGGCTGTCTCCGCGACGGTGGAACCCACCAGCAGCAGCGACCTGGTTCCTACGAAACTGTTGGGAACGTTTGACAGTTCGGACGATGACGCGTGTGGGTTTGATATCTGTTCACTTCTGAACGTTCCGGATCCCGTGCTGGACAAAGTCTTGGGCCCTACGATGACGCAGGCAGAGATGGCCAGCATCGTTCGTCGCGGATGTGAACTAGCGACCATCGTGTCGGCGGAATGTTTCGTCGAGCTACTCTCCATGGAATTCCCACACTGGACCCCCGACCTTCTCCTCGGCGTCTACCAGGGGTGCCTTCCCCCTGCCTTACCCTCAGCGTTGCTGCCATCCGACGTAATCTGGATCAACGACGAACCGAACGACGATGGACCAATCAACGACGAACCGAACGACGATGGACCAATCAAAGATGAACCGACCGATAAATGAACTGACCTACAGATGAACCGACCTGAACCTTCTTCGCTGGACCAGGGACAGTGGACAACGGAATTCTAACGAAAGAAAGGGGACCTTGCTAAGGTGACTTTAAAAGTTCTGTTAGATGGTTGTGGTCTACGGGGTTACTGTGGGACCGTTAATTGTGATGAGGGACTGTTCGTCCCACATTGTTTTAGTCTTGCGGGTATGATTATTGTTGTGTTTAAAATCCACCGATAACGAACAGTAACGTTTTAATTGTAGCTGATAGAAGGGCAAATCGCACCGGACAGTCGGCCTTTACGGGATATCCCGCATGTGAGACTTGTAAACAATGCGCCGATGCTTAATTAGCACCGTTCTTATAATCCTTCGTGAATAGCCAACTGCTAATTTGCTCTGGAACGATTTAGTTTTATGTGATACCCTATATGTGTGAATCCTACGAATAATGCGAACATTATTGATTGAATTTAACGGACTAGGTTATCAGAAACCCTATTGGGTGCGATTTTCTTTTTATGAGCGACGCGCTCTAGCATTTTAACATGCCGATGCTTATTTAGCGCCTTTATGATGTAGATCTAATTCTTTACGAATAACCAATTGTTATGTGATCAGAACCCAGTGGGTGCGATTCTGTTTTATGTGATATTCGGCGTACCGAAGTTATGTGAGTCTATGAGCGATCTGCCTTAACATTTTAGCATGTGTTGACGCTTACTTTAAACTGTGCACGTACAATGCCGCTATATAACATTAGTTTTGCGAATGACTTTCGGTGTGTAAACTTAATTCCTTGCGGAAGAATTTATTTTGTGCGATTGTTATCCAGGAACAATGAAAAATGAACAGTAGTTTAATTGTATACATGAATCGGATTATAGCACGTTATTTGAACATTCGTATTGAACTGAACAATATTTCGTGCATTGAACTTTGACCGCGCATTATTGACATTGCAGTAGACCGATGCTTAGTCGAATTTTGGGGACAGTGCCTTGCTCCTTTCTCCCCAAAGTGGAATTGGGGACTGTTTGTGGGGGAGCCGTGTAGAGATTTTGCACTGTATGGGTGTCTGTATGTGTGTCTGCCCTGCTCTGTATCTCTGTCTGTACCTATACCTTCAGCCTATCTACATCTTCAGCACATCTACATCTTCAGCACATCTACATCTTCAGCACATCTACATCTTCAGCACATCTACATCTTCCGCACATCTACATCTTCAGCACATCTACATCTTCAGCACATCTACATCTTCAGCACATCTACATCTTCAGCACATCTACATCTTCAGCACATCTACTTGCTCAGCATACCTAGCCTATAGCCTACTTCTACATCTTCAGCGCATCTAGCCTACGCCGCCTATAGCCCACATCTACATCTTCAGCGCATCTAGCCTACGCCGCCTACAGCCCACATCTACATCTTCAGCACATCTACATCTTCAGCACATCTACATCTTCAGCACATCTACATCTTCAGCACATCTACATCTTCAGCACGCATACAGGGTATATAAGTCCGCTCGTACGCTTGCTCGGGGCAGACGAATGGCCTGGTGAAGAACGCCTAAACCGCGTAGTAGTCAGGCTAAATGATCTGGCTTGACGGACGGTAAAACGTTCGTTGAGTGATACTGTTGTAGAGGGGGTAAATCCTGATCTGTGCCTCGAGAAGAACATCGGCCTCTTCAGGTATCCCTCTACAGGACTGGGGTTCGGTGCCTGACTACCGTAACCTAGCTGACGGACAAAGCTGCTACGACGCTCGGACTCTTGCGCTGCAGTAGTCGCTGCTACTGACATTCCGATCTGTTGTTGCTGTCTGACATTTCACTTTCTGCTGCAACTGACTTTCCGAATCTGGGCGCTATATCAATTACTGTTCTCTGATCGTGGCGCTACATAAATCGTGCTGTGAAAACTGTGATTCTTCAATAAACTGTGATTCTTCAATAAACTGTGATTCTTCAATAAAACGGTTCAAGCCTAGTCGGCTAATCTTTAGTCTACCGCTAAAGTGGACTCCGCGGACTGCAAGGGTACCTGACGACAGGGGTTGGTACTGGTCATCCTGGGTCTTCGCCCAGCCCCCGTTCTCCACACTACTACTACTAATACTACTACTACTACTACTACTACTACTACTACTACTACTACTACTACTACTACTACTACTACTATAATCATCTTTATTATACTTTCAATGAAGATAATTATAAAATTTAGTTGTCAAAGTTGCAATTTTAATAACAAACATTTGTTGAATGTTTGAAAGAATTAGTGCTGCTGATAATCCTACAATAATATTTGCGGTGATTTACGCTTGCAATGGCCTGCTCATTACTCACAGGCCTAAAGAGCCTAGTGCTTGGACTCGGCGTCAATAGGCCTACCTTTATTTACATAAATATTTATTCACCGCGTCATGACAATGAGAAAGAGGGAAATAATAAGCTTTTCATCCCGTGTAAATATCATTGTAGGCTATAGGCTAATGACTCGATCATGACTGAACAACTTCACTGGCTTCCACTCTCGGCCCGTATACAATTTAAAGTCCTAATTTTGGTCCTTAAGTCTCAAATGCGTCTTGCACCGAAGTATCTGTGTGATCAGATACTTCGCCCCTTTCGCTGCGTCCTCTTAGGTCTTCTGATCGGCTTGACCTCTTTGTCCCCCGAGTCAGACCGCCATGGCTCAATCCAGATCATTTGCCTGCAGTGGTCCCTTCCTGTGGAATGGGCTTCCCCATCAGTTCGCTCTGGTAGTGTATCCTCGTCTTTCTCTCGTCTAAAAACTTTCCTTTTCTCTGGGTTGAACGCACTGGGAGCGCTTCTGAAAGGCTCTTGCTGCTAGAAGCGCTTTATAAATGGTCAGATAAGATAAGATAATTGAATAGGCTATCTAGGCCTATATTTATAGGGTTATAATAGGCCTACGTAATATACCTGCTCTTTATGCAAGTTTAATTCGCTTCCCTCCCGTCCCTCTTTAACTTCGCCACTGGTTGATATCTGCCCCAAGACTGGATAAAGTAGGAGGGCGACACTATGCTAATCATCTTAGATATGGGTGTCGTTAAACATGTAACAAGCAACCTCCCTCCTTTCCCTTCCTCTCTCTGTCTCTCTGTCTGTCTGTCTCTCTGTCTGTCTCTCTTTTTCACTCCAACTCTGCATCTTCTCTGCCTCTTGTCTAGAAGCGGGTTGAACGAAGTTGCTGGACCGTGAACACTGAGCAATTATTACTAGGGCTGTTGTTCGATTAAAAATTTTAATCGAAATTAATCGCGCGATTAATTTTTTTAATCGCAATTAACGCCAAATTAATCGCAACACATTTCCGTCAAATATATTAATCTTACTATTTTCTAAGGACCCCTGAATATAATTTTAATGACTGAATGCATTCTTTCTATTCAATAACCTTTGGCTTTGGCCTATTTAATCTGCATTTAGTTTATTGAACAGTTTTGTATGACAGACAAAATTGAATTGAAACACTGTTCAAATCAGTCAAAACCTCAAAATCCCGTTTTTTTTTATTTGAGCCACCTTTAATTAAAATTATATAGACCTAAATGAAAATTAGACAACCGTTTTCTGACTATCAAAATTAATTATTTATTCAGCCAATTGTATATGTATATGCAGACCAGTTTATTTACATTGGTCGGTTCAAGGTATGCCCTTATTAATTTACAACAGTAGGTCTACTAGATCTTCATGTATATTGAACCTCATTATATAGTCACAATTTTTCACAAGTGGTTGCGGTTCTTGCCAAACCTCGTCTCAGTTGTCCTTCTGTAAACATTTATCACTTGAAACCTGGATTCAATGGTCTTTCCATCTCCTGTTCAACCAATGTAGTCTGACGGGGTGAGGAAACAACTTTAGTGGACGATATGCGATGCGCCGATGTCGACGGCTCATCGTTAGCGTCTATCACATGTTAGGCGATAATTGAGCAAAGAATTGCTACGATAATAGCCCACTCAAATTCTTTTTTGGAATATTTGCCAAAGAATGTATCACTAGTTTTAAGTATGAGCCTTCCGTTTAAAACGAGTTTTTGCCTCTGATTCCATTTTAATCAGATCTAATTAACGCGTGCGATTAATGCGTTAAAATTTTTAATCGCAAATTTTTTTACGCGTTAATCGCACGCGTTAACGCGATTAAATCAACAACCCTAATTATTACTGACCGATGGACAGTGCTTAAATTTAATCTAGTCCCCTCTGCTATGGGGGGGGGGGGCTTTGGGTTTCTGGGAAGGGGCGAGAAAAACGTCCGTTTGGGGGGGGAATTTTCGGCGGACGACATGCGCTTCGGCGTGAAAGTCCGATTCAGTGTCCGCACTGTAGTCAGGAGCACCTCTGAGTAGCAATCTTGAAGGCGCGCTATAACAAGTGCTCATGCTTAGGACCTATATAAAATAACGCATGAACAAAAACAGGGCTTTTTAACTTGCAGTTGTAGCCTACACAAAATGTGCAGTTCTAAATGGATTTGTGCAGTTGTAGAAGCACTTCTGTAGGCTACAGTTAAAACTAGCAAAAAATGCTCATTGTCTTCCGATTGGAAGTAGGCTAATTTACCGGTACTATGGAGGATGGGAAGGAAAAGGAGTTGTGCAGTTCTAAAAATTCCTTAAAAACAGCCCTGAACAAAAATAGGCCGTAGGCTACACACACATAAACACGCCTATAGCTTACCTTTGTAGTAAGTTGCTAAACTAGTCCACACGAGTTCCGAACTCGGACACTCGTGGAACGCAGTGAATCGCCAATCGCAACTCCTACTTTTATATAGTATCGTTTTATTCCAACCAGGCAACCGCCCGTATTAGCGACAGCCTTCTCTAAAACGGCGCTATATTATTATCTGCCGTATGCAAACACATTTACCGCACGATCTTATCCAGAAGAGCTGAAGTAGTCCACTGAATTCTTCACCGACCCAAAGCGTCGAACCTTGCACCGTTAAACTCTCTGGTCAACGGTAACCTATCGCCTGAGAGCAATCTACTCAGGCTTCTCTGCTTTCAGCCAGAACCAATTAAGCGGCTGTGCTTCAAGTTCCACTATACAACTGCACCGATAGCAAACGTCACTCGACACCACGTTACTAAGGACGCTCTACTCAGCCCGTTGTTGGTTGTCCCACTGATCTGAGAGCACCATATGCTCACGTCTCTCTCGGCAAAATACCAGGGCCCCCACCCCAATCATCTGCGTATAAATTGCAGGCACATGCCTAGGACTTCACACCAAACTGTATTATATATATTTATTTATTTACACACATGCGCACGCACGCACACCGAGATGCACACAATAAGCTTTACACACTTCAATAACAGTCTTGAGTGTCCACTGTTTAGAGTGTAGGCCTGTTAAGGATTTAGCTTGCTTGAAGTAATCCGAAGTAACTAAGCCTAAGGTCTTGCTGTAATCCTAAGTAACTAAGTACGCAAGTATTGACTCAAGTTCACGGTAGTTTTTCTGAGCTACAAATAATAGAAGTGTGTACATTCAAAAACAAGAATAGTCAAAATATAGCAAACAAACTTCGCATCCGATCATTTGCTTCTGAGATAAACCTGTTGTGTGCTTTTGGCTGGGGGAAAACTGCTTCATTGGAGGCAACATGTGCTCAGGGTTGTGCACAACTGAGGTAAAAAAAGTGATGTTTGCCCCTAAGCAAAGCTGGTAAAAAAGATAGGGTAAAAAGATAGGGGGGAATGGGGTAAGCAAGCAATGTATCCCTGACAACAATCGGTGTAATACAGCCTAAAGCCACCCTTGACCACCAAGTCATCACCAGAGCCATCAAAAGGACAAGTAAATGACACCATTTCCAGTTGACCTTTGACCACAAGCATGATCTTGCATCATGCAATCAGAGATCATGCAGTCCATGAAATGATAAACCTTAACAGCAAATTGAGCTTGTCCGAAAATGCCAATGTGCTTTCTGATGGTGAACAAGCTCCAGTAACTCCCAAAATATGTATAATAATGGTCAACTCTTGTTATATTCCTGGGGCTAAGGCTGACTTTTGTTTGTCATGCACTATCCGCAGATAGTCAGTGATGCCAAGATATGTGTACAAGTCCTCATCTCACGAAATATTAGTAATGTAATCTAATGTAAAATAAAATGGCACGCATAGAGCCACTCCTAGTTCTTTTGTTCATTGACTTGCTTACTGATGAAATTTCATTACCTGATGACACCTAATATCAAACAGCACCAAAGTCAAGTTAAGAATCAACATGCTCACTAAGGACAAGTATTATAGATTCCAGAGCAGATTATGAGTTTGGTCCTAAGCAATGTTGACAATAATTATTGCATGAAGACCAAGTTAAACTTTCGATAGTTTTATTACGACAACCGCCTGGATTACACGATTATCCATTCTGATCTTCCTGTCTGATTTTCTGTCACATTATTTTTTCTAAATTCGCTCATCACACAGAAACAACTTCAGATAAAAGAAATTGTAGAGTTCTTCACGACATCAATTAAAGACTAATTCAGTCACGAAAATTCCGTGCAAGCAGTCTACGTGAAGGTGTAGCTTGGTGCCTCCAGAGGAGTTGGCCTTGGCCACGGACGCCGTCTGTGGCGCAGTTTTCTTTTCAAATTGAGTTCCTTCATCTGTTGGTTCTTTGCTCCCAGATGAAATACGAGTGTCTGACGCCGCAAGAGGTCACTCAGCTCTTCGTCGTTGCTGTAATCTATGCCGGGTTCGTAGCGAGGGGTTACTTCCTCGGGCTCGGTCAAATCAACGCCCCCGTCCAGCAGCGCCTTCTCGAACAACTGGAACTGGAAGCAAGTTTTAAAAGTGAGATACTCCACGGCAATGACATGCTTCGTTTAAATAAAGATTCTTATGAATTCACGCGTAGAAATTTAACTGCAACATGATCTTATTATACCAGTGGTTCCCAACGTCTAGAGTAGCTATATACGGGATTAAGCTCTTCCAGCGCAATATCATACATTTTGGCACGGAACGGGTGATCTGCCGAACAATGGCCTACAGGAGTTTAGTGCACACTGCACATTTTCCATCTAACTGTAGATGGAAGATGTGAGGAGGATATAAGGGCCAGACTGGGAATGGCGAAGGGAGTATTGTCAGGCATGAGTACGGTATGGAAGAACAGAAGCATCACCATACCAACTAAACTGCGACTGTTGAGGACGCTAATATGGCCAATTGCAACATATGGAGCGGAGTCGTGGACGTACAGGAAGAGTTAAGTTGAGAAGAAGAATTAAGGCTTTTGAAACGACATCTTACAGAAGAGTATTAACACATTGACCGCCAGCTACGAGATATCTCGTAGTTAAACCAGTCATTTAACATGGCGTGTAGGCGGTGAATATGTTAAGAATACCATGGACGGCTAAGAGAAGGAATGAGGAGGTGCTACAGGAGGTGGGTGGCGAACGGCTGTGGGGAGAGGTGGTAGGGAGGAAGCTAAGTTACTTTGGTCACATCATGAGGAAGGAAAACTGTCTCGAGAAAGATATAATCACGGGAGAAACGGAGGGAAAGAAAGAGGAGACGTGGAAGACCGCGTAGGATGTGGATCGACGATGTGAAAGAATGGACCGGGATGACAATGGAGCAGGCGATTCGAGCAGCGCAGCAGAGATCTACATGGAAACAAATCGTCCTTTGTGCCGCCAAAGTTCGGAACGAATAAGGCACCGACGACGACGACGCACAGGTTTTTAAAAGTACGAAAACCAATCTTCTGCACTTCCACCTCTGTGGCTTGGTAGCTCGTCATGAATGGATGTCGTATTCATAAGCTATCCTTATCATAATACGACAGACAAATAACTCATAATGTTGATGTCTGCTACTCATGGGGTACATACAGCAAAACTTTGTACTGTTGAGCTTCCAGTCAAATCAAATAGAATAAATGGCCAAGTCATAGCCAATGTAAACACATACAAATGTAGCTCTGCTTTATTGGGCTTGCTTTATATTGAAGTCCCATTTACTTCTAATGCACTTTCTGATCCTATATACACAGTGGGCAGACAGACACTTTAAGTCACAGGGCCAATCTGCAGCTCGATGCTACTGGCCTAGTTGTAACTGACTAATCAATCAATAACATAATTGAATAGAAATGTCATCGGGTCCAATACATGCGTCATTTGGTAGGCGACTATAAACAGCAATCTGCCATGAAACACATACATATATAATACAAAATAATATATAATACTATTGATCTTTCAGCTTCAGTTCTCATTGTTCTTAATACAGTCTTATTCGACTGAGATTGGACTGGGAGCGCTCCTGAGTAGTTACCTTGAAGGCCAAATGAAGGGGCGCTATATCAAATTGCCAGAAAATAAAAAAATAAAGAAATAGATCAAACATATATAAGGCCTAAAAAATGTAGGCCTAGTAAATAAAATACCTTATCTGATTTCTCATTGTTTTCTCCTGTGTGCATAACCATTGCTGTTATACCCGATTCCTGACATCTCTGCGCCAGTACACGACCTATATTCTGAGCGGCTGATAAATCGGTCATACTGTAAAGAAAACGGTTTCTTTTCAAGTCATTTAAAAACTCGAGACACCATAAATAAACTAGTTTTACACCAGCAATACAAATGAATTAACAAACAAATAAAAAAAGTTTCATCAGTTTTATTTATTTATTTCTCGTATTTACTAAAGCACACCTTCAAGCTCTCTACTAAGTGATGCTCCAAACTATAGCGTGCAAACCCCATATTTGGTAAATTGTACAATGTTCGTTATATTCAAATTATAATTATATACACCAAGTGCTGTAAAAGAAAGTGACGTCACGCAGTAGTGTCTGACCTGTAGAGACGGCGAGCAATGGCCAGTTCTTTGGTAGACGCAGTGACGACTCTCGTACCAGAAGAATGCTCGACGTAGGCAGTAGTGTGGCGATTGGTTCGTTCAAACACGACCCTGCAAACGAAGAGTCACCAGTGCAGGTGAGTTACACAATAGAAGTCTTGGCTAAAACAATTAAGAGTCGAATAATGACTTGACCGATCATACTCCAAAGCAAGTCTGTCACTCAGACAAATGGCATCGTGATTGTAGTCAAAAGAACTTGCATTTTCAAACTGTAGAGACCAGGATGACCATCAAATACTTATGTCTAAAATAATGTGGAATGATCTTATTTATACACGTACAACTTCCTAAATTCACGGCCATGTGGCATGACATGTACTAGTACAGAAATCTTTTCAATAACCATATAATGCATAACGTAGATTGACAGAGCACAGCAAAGCAATCTTTATACTCTCTTAGAACTCGCTGGTGAGAATTGAGAAGAACCACACTAAGATTTATTGATTGGAAATGGATTTTTCACATTAGGATACTGCATAGATGACTTGACTGACACAAAGATTTCAGTAATTTCACTAAGCTTTTAATTTAATTCACATCTTTAAGTACCGATTATCGTATCAATGTATTATAATTATGTTTTATGATGTACATCCCATTGTGCATCCCATTGTGCATTAGTGTTAATAAAGAATGCACTTACTTAGGCCTAAAAAAAATGTTGTGTTTCCGGTAACAGAGCTAAAAAAAATTGGGTAGGTAGGTCGGAAAATATTTTTATTTTGTAAAATATTTTTATGCAGTGACTATCCGAAAAAGTATACCCCACTAGTCTTTTTTGCACGCTGAAACAAAGTACGTGTTCTAAGCAAGTATAAACTGCCTATTTCCCGACTGTCTGCACCTAAAACTGCTCTAGAAACAGTCCTATTAATTTCATTTTGTTGACGTCTCTTATGTTATGTCAATACAACTGTTAAATTTTTTTTTTTTATTTAAAAAAAAAAATTTTTTACAAAAATATTTGGGTCGCGGCCGTAAAAATGGGTCGGTCGCGTTACCGGAAACACAACAATTTTTTTACGCCTTACTTGCTAACTGACTTGCAACTCAGACAAGAATAATACACATTCCATCACTCAAGCAGGCTATGCTGGCCACAATAGTTAGGCCAAGTAGTTAAGCAGGACATCTTAAAGTAGCCTTAATGTAGACTATTTAACAATAAACACCAAGACAGACCACCTGTGATAGAAATCTCGAGGAGGGTACTGAAATCTCCAACCTAAACGTCTCCATGCTATTCCTAGAAACTCCAGATTCCTACAAAAAAAGAACAGGAACCATCGTCATGCAAGTTGTTACATCGTTTAGCAATTACTTGAAGGGTAAAACAATGTTGCTTTCACCTAATTATTATCAACGTGCTGAAGTCCATAGTTAAATAGAACAGTTTTAGTCACTTCAAATTCATTGAATGAAGTTTCAACATGTAACGTAACAAATAATTAATTAAATGCTAATACAGCTCTGACAAATATTATGTCAGTGATCAGAATTATTTACAGCGTGGGCACCTTCGGCGATTCTCTCTTGAAGAGGTGCTATATAAATGCAGGATTACATTTACTGTAGATCATTAGTGAAAAAGAACTGAACACTTGAATATCCTACACTCTGCACTTGGGAGATAAGCATTTGATCTACCATTTATGACATGCATAAACATTATTAAATTTATAAGTTTTTAATGATTCCTAAACCAGTTGAGTAATATATGACCGTGCAAACTTATTGCGGCCACTACCAGTCCACCCTTAAGCAGTGGCGTAACTAGGAACTCGGGGGCCCCTAGACAAAATATGAAGGTGGGGCCCTCTCCCTAGGGCACTTATTGAAATGTATTATTACTTATTAATTTACTGAAGTGCTGATGTATAGTTATGAATAAGGTACTATAGTACAAATTACAGTAAGGCCTAAAAATTAGTGTTTCCGGTAACCCGATCGACCTTCTTTTATTGCCGCGACTAAAATAATTTTGTAAAAAGATTTATTTAGAAACAAGTTTAATAAAAAAAATTTAGAAAATTTTTTTAATTTAACAAAAAAATTTTTTTGCATTTGTATTGAAATAGGCAGTTTATACTTGCTTAGAACACGTATACTTTGTTGCAGCGTATACCTTTCTGCAAAAAATACTAGTCGGGTATACTTTTTCGGATAGTCACTGCATAAAGATATTTTACCAAAATAAAAATAAAATTCGACCTACCTACCCAATTGTTTAGCTCTTTTACCGGAAACACAATATTTTTTTAGGCCTAAACTGTAAGTTCCTAACATTTATCAAACAATGAGATGCGCAATTTATTTCACGGAAATAAGTTTCTCTAAAATAATGTCAACACCATGACGTCTTTTCGGGTTGACGGAACTTGACGGGTTCTCGGGTAACCGTACGGACTACTGAGAGTCTGACACAGTATCGTCTACTTAGTCTACTACAATATTTATTTAACATATTTTTTCTGAGTCTTGCACACTCGGGGGCCCCTCTGGGGCCTCTACACTCGGGGGCCCCCTAGACTTTGTCTACCCAGTCTACCCTATTGCTACGCCACTGCCCTTAAGCCTATCCATGAGTGTAGCAGAATATAAACATACAGAAAATGTGATATTGTGAGTTTTGCATTGGAAGGAGTTAGTAACGCCCCTCCTCACTCACTCACCTGGGGTTGCGGTTTACAAACTGCTTCTCGACCTTAGGCTGGCTTTGTGGTGGAGTCGAGTCAACGGATAAATGTCGGCAAAATGTCTTGCCGATAAGCGAAGCTGAAACAGGTCATAACATGCTTGTCTAAATTTCTTAATGAAATAGCAAATAAAAAATTGCAATCTTCTATACCCTTTACATTTATATGTTTGCAAAATTATTTTACTATCACCATAACTTAGAAGATTTGGAAGCTTCATAAGGTCCAACCACCAATCCTTTTTTGGGGGGTGGATGGGGGGGTGGGTGGTGGTGCACTGGATAACAAACTGTCTGGTATAGAGATCAGCAAAGCTTAGTTCCATTCCCAAATCCCACATAGGATAGACGTGCTTTTTAGGCTGCTTTTAGCAACGTTGTATTGTGGGCTGTCTGTTCTGTTAGTAGCTAGGATTGGTCTTAATTAAGATAACTGTACAAAGTCTGTATACTGTAACTGGTTGCGATCTGTTAAACGGATTGTCGAATAAACGCAAAAATTAATATAAATTATTATTATATTAAATATTTTATTATTTTTCCTATTGCTGTACTTCAACAAATGTCTTATTTAGGCCTCCTTACCTAGAACTTGTGTCAAGTTCTTGTTAATTACTTACTTACTGAGCACATTGCATTGATGGGATGCGGTTCATAAGGTCGCAACGTTCTACTATAGAGATTTCTTGGGCGGCTATATTGCTTACATGGACAAACACGCAGTCTTCGTGATTACCAATTACAAAAGTCTCCCCTCTACAAAAGCTTGAGCACGAAATTGTAGTTCAGTTCCTAACTATTCAACTGTGTGCTTTTATAGTAAGCTGCATCCCTGACAATTAGATTTGTTGAAATAAACGAATACTGATTGATTGCTTGATTGATCATGTCCTTAATTCAACTCAAAATGTACACAGAAACTTTATTATCGCTCACCATCAAAACTCAACGAAATCTTTAGTATTTTTTGCATCGGCAATCGAGCTAAACACGATAAAGTTGACATAAAGCTTTGGGCACTCATCTCCGCTAACTGTTTTAGATAACAGTCCTTGAATTATAGCAAGAACACGTTTATTTTGCTGCTTTTGCAACTATGTTACCAACGCAAGGTCGACAAATCAGTGAACCATAGACATCTTACATTTACTTAGTCTGACTTAGTCTATGATTCGAAGTTCGATCCGGAAGCCGCCTATCAGGGTTGCCACTCATAGCTTTTTCCACCTAGATCTAGGTTTTTTCGGCCTTATCTAGGTTTCTAGGTTTTTTCTCAGGATCTAGCCTTTTTTTCACACGGCGATTTTTTCCCTTTTTTACGCATAAAAATTGGCTTTTCTAGGTGAAAATGCACAAAAGACGTGAAAAAAATCGAAAATTTTGTGAATACGGACCCCAAAAGTTATAGATTTATTTTTGGAACGAAAGACTTAAAAAGGTCATCAGAAATTTTTCTCGAGAAAGGAAGCAAATTTTGGTCGGATGACTAAAAAGTTCATCAGAAATTTGAACTTCAAGCGCTTAAAATCGAAAAATCCATGTATTTTCTCCAAAATTCTCGATCTAGCCTTTTCTAGCCTTTTTTTTGGTCCGATCTGACCTTTTTTAAAATTCAGAGTGGCATCCCTGCCGCCAATGTTGATGAAAATGAAAGTTGAAATATTTATAATATTGTGGCTTACTTTTGTGCTTATAATTTGCGTATAACAGCACCAATCTTTACTCGCAGGACTCTAAAGTTTGTTTTGATAAGTAAGCGACATTTATTCTTTGTTTGTTATATCACATACACATGTTTTTTTATCGGTGTTTGCTTACATCACACACGCACACACACACACACAGGGTGAGCCATAATCCCTTATTATTAATGTTGGAAAGTTCCATTTTTTGGTGCTGCATCTTAAGCGCTCATAATTTTCACAAACTCACGAATATTTCTCATCGGCTTTCAGATCTCGTGTAGGTATGGTCACTGTTGTTGTGTTTAAAATTTCAGACAAATCCTAAAAGTTTTGACCGAGTTATGAGCTTATGACACTTTTTATTGTGTTCTACTTTACCGTGGACACAGTGTATACTCGTCGATACGGTAGGGAACAGGCAACCAGTTAAGCCATGGAACCCAGGGGCCATTTATAGACATAGAATCCTTGCGTGTTGCTGTTTTCATTTCTGTGCATAAATCAGGCAACAGCACGGCAGTGCGAATAAGCTGGTGCTTTGCGTTTTGCTTTAGAGTAGCGAGTTAATTTTTTGACTGTATGGCTGTGATTATGCTAGCTTGCATTCATTCCTCATTCTTGCTGTTGACCAGCTACGCATTAGTGATGGCCTATAAGTATAAAATTATCTTCTCAGTTAACTTGTTGCCATGCATCTGCGTATTATTATTGATATTTTGGCACTCATAACAATTTTTGGTTGCACGTATGTCGTACGGTAGTTGTGCCATGTGCTACAGGAAAATGCATGCGGTATGCATTAGGCTGAACTTATGACTTACAATCCATGATTTTCCTGACGCAAAAGATTTTTCTCTCAGCTTTTAATCTTTGTATTGAATTTCTGGTTATTTCATTATTGTGTACTGACTATGATTGTTTTTGTTGTTTGGTTTATTAGCTGCCATTCTTGAAGCACCACCTGACAGTCAACATGTTTGTGTCTTCACCGGTGTGTTCACATTTCTTGTCTGACTTACAGTCACACAAGATTCTGGACAGTCATAATGCAGAAAATGACAGTTTTCACGGAGGCAATACAGTTAACATTACTTCTGAGAATAAAGTGCTTGTACGTCTGACAAATGGAGCATGTCCTGCTGATGAGGTCATGTCTGATATTAGTGAGGTGATGATTTGCAAATTGTCTCAGAAAGTCCATTCACTGAACTCAGAGAACGCTCAAGAAACTCAATTGAAGGAGATAACCAAACCAAGTGAGGTCATCTCTGCTTGTGACGTGGAGAATAAATCCGTTGATGTGGTATGTGAAGTTACCGAACCAAGTGTGCTAACATCCTTTGACCATGCACAGTTGTTTGGTGATGAATTGAAGATGAAAACATTTGGGATGGATAAACCAAATGGACAAGAGTGTCTCAATGATTTAGAAGACAATGCAGTTCAGGTGCAAGATGATGAACTGAATGGACAAGAGTGTATCAGTGATTTACAAGACAATGCAGTTCAGGTGCCAGATACCATGGATGAACTGAATGGACAAATTTGTCTCAGTAATTTAGAAGACAATGCAGTTCAGGTGCAAGATGATGAACTGAATGGACAAGAGTGTCTCAATGATTTACAAGACAATGCAGTTCAGGTGCCAGATACCATGGATGAACTGAATGGACAAATTTGTCTCAGTAATTTAGAAGACAATGCAGTTCAGGTGCAAGATGATGAACTGAATGGACAAGAGTGTCTCAACAATGCAGTTCAGGTGCAAGATACCATGGATGAACTGAATGGACACGTATGTCTCAATGATTTTGAACATGAAGTATTCCAGTTACAAGATGAGACAAATGGACAAATATGTCTCGATGGTTTCGAGGGTAGATTAGTTTGGGGAAATGGCCAAGTTTGTCTCAGTGATTTAGTATGTCTCAGGGACGTGGGTCATAAGCCATTTGAAGTACCAGATTTCAATGACGAACACAGTGGAAAAGTGCACCTCAATGACATCGAAGGTCAAACATTTGAGGCACAAGATGGCAGTGGTGAAAATACTGTACACTCACGTCTAGGTGATTTTAAAGGAGAAGCCACTGAGATGAAAGATGGTAACTTCTTGCCATTCAATTTCTCGACCTTTGATACACTTTGCTGGTGGCGGATTATGGCCGTGGCGCTTGCATTTTTATTCCCAGGTAAATAATAAATCTTCATGTTTCTTTGTATCCATTTTGGGTTGAAATAGAGATAAAGTTACGGTATTGCGCATGTACAAGTGAATGAGCATGTTATAACAGTAAATATTGCATTTCTTGAACTGGATGCCAATTAAGTTTTAAATTGCGCATCTTTTGTGCACAAATTGACGCATGCATTTTAATCAGATGACCTGTCTATTTTTTGCTTGCTTCTGGTGTGCCTTTACTCACATCTAGAACTTACCCAGAGTATTCTGGAATTTTTAATTGTGGTTATAGACGACTGTCTTACAGATCGGGAACAATGTGAAGTTCTTAAGTTGTGCATGGTGGAGGTGCATTGTGCCTGGTTCTGATAGACATGTACAGATGGCATTTGATGTATCTATATGCGATAGATCAAGAAATGTTTTTGGATAGGTCTAGGCTAAAACATTGATGCTTCATACTTGCCACTCATGATGTATTATTTCGGATTATCATGCTTGCATCAGAGGTTAATATGTGACATAGTTTCAAATGCATAGTTGTCTAGCAATGTTGACACTTTTCAAGCTCAGGCCTTGTTTAAAATATCCTCAAACCTAAGGCTGTGGTACTGTATTACAGCTGTATTATTAATAAGTGATGAGTTTACCATTTATATGGTAAGCAAATACTGTTATTTTGATTAGACTTGTGCAGCCAGAAATGTTGTGCTTAGTGGCTGTAGGCTAGTAAACAAGTTGTTATAAATGTCTGATGTAATTATTATAAACAGTGTTGAGGATATTTTTAAAAAGCTGGCTTTGTTTAAAATTCTTCAAATCTAAGGCATTAAGCTGAACATTGTGGTCCAAGGACTCCTTAGGACTGGTATGGTATGATTTGTGATATGGGTTCACCTTGATTTTCCTATATTAAGTCTAATATTATTGGGGGGGGGCAGTTTTCTCCCTTTTAGTCCAGTCTTACAGATGACAGTTATAGCTGACTTTGCTGGAGAATGAAGAGGAATTTTTGGATATCTCAAAATATTCATCTTTCCTTATATTTGATTCCAAACGTGTGGGTTTAGGAGGTACAGTTTCCATCAGGCTGTTGAGTACTTAAGTGCCTATGAATACTTATGATAATTATTACTACAGTGACTGTTGTTTTTTCGCTAGTTGCAGGTGGATTGCCTGATTTCAAGGGACCGCTTGACCAGACTGTACAGATTGGTAAACGTGCTGTTTTGACATGTCAAACATCTGGAAGTGAACCTGTTAAATGGTTCAAAGATGGGACCCAAATCTACTCGGGACATGGCTTTCGACCCACATTGCAACACCTTTATTCTATTATTACAAATGCTACAGGGCAATTTGATCTGGTCATAAACAACTTCACTGAGGACGCAGTAGGAAACTACACGTGCTTGCAGCCTGGCTATTTGCAGAACAAAACGGCAAGACTCATGTTAGGTAGGTTATCTATATAAGAGAGGTTATCTATGATTTTCTATATTAATCTCTACTTATAAGCATTCATTATGTCCCCGACTGAGCTGTGTTCACTTTTATCCAAGGCTTAACTTCAATTCTTGGTGTTCTTACAAAATCTATTCCAAAGTTTAGCCACATAAAATCTGAAATGGTGATGCAGATGACTGTGTTTAAATGGCAATGTCTTCTCCAATGTTATTAGAAACCAATGCTATTAAAAATTTGCGATTCGTTGAGTTGGCTATGGGGTAGTGGGGTACAACGACAATGGAAACCTCACAAAATTTCTGCTTTGCTGGTTATCTCAACTCTCGACTTTTCAATTCACAGTCCAGCTTGCTCACCACAAGACTATATACACCTAACAGCATCTAATAGGGTACAATTTAGGTACATTCCTTGACAGTTTTCTCTGTCGTACTTTTTATCTTGTGATTTGGTTGCTGTTTAAAAACCCTTAAAAATTTTCATAGTATTTTGGGACTTGTAAATCATCCAGTAAATTCTATGTGTAATGAGGTAATTGTCAGAATTACACAACAACTTAGAACAAGCACATTGCAATTGAATCATATACGATTGTTTGCAGGAAGTGTGACCAGCATCCAAACAGGAAGTGTGACCAGTGTCCAGAATTACACTGACATGTGGACATCTGAGCATGGTTAGTTGTAAAACTTACTAAAAGTACTCTAATTTCTGCCAATGTTTTGTCAGTAGATTTGTAAAGTAGAAGTCTAGCCGTGTAATGTAGAATAGTTCTTTTTCAGGGTGCAGGAGGTCTAATCAACACCAGTTTAAGCCATATTAGCTTACAACTGTTAAAGTGTACTAGCATTAAAAAGGTGGACAATGAAATCTTGAGAGACAATGCAATCTCTGAGAAAGCTGAAGTTGCACTTACTGATACTGACAACATTGAGCTTTACACGCTGGACGAGGCATAGTGGTAAGTCAGCTATTGGCGCTTGAGGATATAGAATTAAAAGATCTTTTCAATTAAATTAACGTGGAGAGGCTGTGTCGCCCGATGCGCTACCAGCGCGAGGAAGGACTAAGTGCTAAGTAAGTTAAATTAAATTGGATTAACTGTAGAGGAGGATTCATGTTGTTTCGCGTTTGTTTTCCTTTCACAGATTTGTGGGAAAGCACACCTGCCATCAATCCAGTAGCTGCATCGATTGGTGCAAGCGTAGTATTGATTACCGCTATTGTAATCACACTGGTCGTTGTGTACATTCTATGGAGAAGGAATAGGCCATATGCAGGTAATTTGCATTCTAAAGTTTGATGTAGTTCAACATAGTTGTCATACTGATTATATGTGTGGATGTCTCAATATTTCGTTTATATAATCATATAATGTTATTGATAATGACATTTAATCATGATGGTTTTTTCGCAACTCTGCTACAGGACACCTCTCGAGGTGGCCTGTGCCTGCCCAAGACAGGATAAAGGAGGAGGGTTCTGAGTTTACAACCAACCCAGGTAACACAACTTGAGCAACAGAAACAACGCAGAAGACTGCATTGCCCAATGTGCAGCCCTGCACACTGCACAGTGCAAAGGAAGGACTAAGGTCTAAGTTTTTTTAGTATTAAAGTCGACTTGGTGGCACTGCATTGTACTGCTTTGAAGCCTGGAGTTTTGTGGCATATTCTCAGAGCTATTCTTCTTTAGAATTTAAATAAACATGTCAATGAATGAAGCCTTGCTGTACAGGCAATCAAAGCACTGTAAAAAATTTGAATGCAGATTGAGACAAGCCAAACAAGAAGTATGTATGTTCATTGTTCAATATAGTCAATGCGGCACGACTGTGGCAATGCACATTCTGTTAATGATTGATGCTGTGTCTCAGATCTGAATTATTATAAAATGCCTTTGAAGAGCTCTAAAGAATTTGGAATACATTGTGTATTCGAGTACATTGTCATTTTATTCTAGGCTCAAGAACTTTAAAATTTACCAATTTCTTTTATCTTCAGCTGAGCTATTTATATTTATAAGGTTCAACAATATTTATGCACTTAACGATACTTAGTCATATTAAAAAAATTAACGATGGACTTTATATGTCGCAGATTAGTCTGCTCTCTTGTCTGCTTAGAATTACCTTGCTTATGCCACGTTTTCATTGATATCTCAGGTCTTTATTGTTAATTAATTCTGAATGCATCTGCAATTCAGTGGTTTGCATGGTACATTGGCTCTGTGTGCATCTTGTTCTTAACTCTACTCTGCCAGCTCTGTACAATTCAGAATTTGAAATTATCTGTGTCTTTCCTGAAATGACGTGAAAACTTGATGACAAACGAAATTGTTACAAAGAAAATTATAGCCTACCAATGACCATTTCTTATAACCTTTTTGCCAACTTTTAGTATAGGTCTTTTGATTCGATCAGGATGTAGTGCTATCATGTGTTTATGCATAGCAGGCTCTTTTGTTTTCCATGTTGCTGCACTGAGGATTGGAACCATCAGAGATTCCTTACAATTTTTCATTTTTCAGACATTTGTATATTTAGCCGTTTGTCCACCTTGCAAAATCTAACACTGACTGAGATTTGCATTTTCTGTAATTTAATATAGCATGATAAACATGAATTTCTTGTATGGTATTCGTACCCAATGCTGACTCTAGATCGTGTGTTATCTGCAGGGCATGTAACTACTTGCATCAGGATTGTGTAGGTTTATTATATTTTGAATGCATCTTGTACAGTTGGTTCTGAATTCGCCATTTGCATTCATTGAGTACACTTTATTTAGCGGGCAGGAACTGGTCAACTTTTAGACATATTGTTACTTATTGTAGTATAATTTTGTTTATCTTTTGTAGGAATGCAGGTAGTGTAATGTGCTCGTGCTGAGATCTTCAAACATGCAAGTGAAGTAGTCAAGAAGATCGTGGAGTACTGAAATTGTGGAATGGCACTATTTGAACTCCACAAATGACAAGCGTTAGAGTAGTTACTATGTTTTTGCTTTTAAAGATTTTTATGCTAACATGTAATAGTATTGCTATTTTTAATATATTTGTTTTTGCTGCGGCCAGGATCATAGTACACCTACTGGGACCATCTCTCTAGTATCAGTTGTATCACTTGTTAAAAGGAATTGTATTTCTTGTGTGGCCTTTACTTAACTTTGCTTAGCACAGCGCTGTTCAACCTTTTTTGACACCGCAGACCACCGAAAATCAAAGGCAATGATTGAAATTTCTCGACGATTATTAACTTATTAGAATTTACCATGGAATAATCATAATGGAAGTGTTGTGGAAACTGGATTTTGTGCTCGCTTGGTCAAATATTAGGCTAATTTACAAAATTATGTATATGCAAGTAGGTTTGTGGTTTTTGCTTTTTTAATTTTTGTAAAATTTGCAAAAATTTCACAAGTTTAGGCAGGTCACTTAGATTCAGTCTGCATACTGCTGGTTGGATAGATCACCTAGTACCATGCAGACTTTCATACACACTTTGAATTTCTAACTTTATAGCTTTATGAGCAAAGCAATTGTTAAACAAATGGTGTGATGCTTTCACTTTGTTGGACTATAATGCTTCTTTGTACTTGGCAATCTATTTGTAGCATAATGTAAAACTATTTATCCTTGATGTAAAAGTTATTTATCATTAGTGTAAGAGATGCATGGAATTTGTGTCCTTGACACACAGCTGAAAGTGCTGAAATACTCTCTTCTAATAAAATTTACTGTCTGACATGATTAAAATTGATGGTAGTCACAGGATTCAGCGCCATCAGATCATGAATCGTGATCGAGTCAGATTTGGTAGTTGTGCATTTAATGCATTAGTTTATTTTATCATCACCATGACAATCATGACATTGTATTGAAGGTAGTGAGCATCATGTGGTGGTAATGCCACTAAGTCTGGAATATCTTTTAATGTGCCTCATGGAATCAGGTGTTTGATTATTGACTTGTTTAGTTTGATGTTATGACACATCTTGCTCAGGGCTTCATTTTCTGCTCTATTTTTATAAGCTCTAGGCGAGTGATTTGGTTAAACTAGATTAGGCTTAGATGTAAATAAAATTTATGTGGTTTCACAACTAAGTTAGGTTTAAATATATATACATTTAACTTGTTATGTGATTTCTGTCTCTTGTGTGAGGAACTCTGCAACTTAGGCAATTGGTTTCTTTCAAAAGAGGCCAAGTATTACCACAGTCAGGGTGTTTAATTGCTCAGCTAAATAAATTATATGGCTCACAATATACCAGGGTAAGCCTTAATTATCAGTGTATCTGGCATATCTATGACTAATGCTCCCTATTTGTTTCTTGAATTTAAGCATCGAATGCATGTAACATGATGCATGTATGTTGCAGCTGAATCTGTCAAAAACCCAATTTATTTTTCTGAATACTTGTCAGCAGCTGGGCCTAGCCTCCATTGCTGTCGAGTTCCCCATTTGACCTTTTCTTCTATGCTGCATAACCTTTGAAGTACACTGTAATTGCTGACCTTCGCTCCTCATGTTCACCGCCTGTGCCATGATTCATACTGCCAGTGCCAGTTGTGCCAACTCTGCACTGTTGCTCGAATGCTAACTCCAGATGCCCAGGGTTAACTGATTCTTTCTATGTGCATTTTAGCTGTGCTTGGTTGGGAGCACTTCTGAGTAGTCATGTTGAAGGAACCCTATATAAATCTTCGTAATGAATTTATGGAATGAATTTTGTTAATCACTGTCATAGAAAAAGGATATTGTCTTTTATAATTTATAAGAGAGGGATCTCGCAAATCCGGTGCTTGTGGTCTCAAATCGGAAATGCTGGATCTTGGATATGGCTTATAGGGTACATGTTGTTTTGAAATATTGTGTATGGGATGTGATCGCAATTGTTTCATAATATACATGTAATTACACCAATTATTTTGGTTGGTACCATTCTTTCAGTTTATTTTGTTTCTATTTGTTGAGTGCATTTTCTATCATTCGTGCTGATTAAATTAGAATCATATACAGTTTTACACCCATGCAATTGACTCTTTTTATGTCCAGTGTTTCATATGCTGTAGCCTGCCATGAAGTGATATGGTGATATAGCTTTGTAGTATTGGCATTCAATGCACAATATTTTTGGAGAATGTTGGTTACTCTATAGACACGATCTGTATGTAGTGTGCAATGAAAATACCAGGTTTTCAAAAATACTTTTTGCTGTTGTGGATGATAGAGACTTGTTTTGAAATACAGCATCGTAGAGTCTTGGCCTGATGATAAAAGGTCAGTTAGCTATTTGTTGGACTGAGAAAGCACTACATTAAATATCTAAATTAACAGATTTGAAAAAGAATATGTTCAGTGGCGTAGCTACCATGTGTGCAATGTGTGCAAAGCACACGGGCCCACGACCTCCAGGGGCCCACAGAGATTGCTAAATAATTTTTTATTTTTAATCGAACCTAATTAGTAGGCTAATTTGCATTATTTTGTGACAAATGTAGTTTTTGTGAACACACATTACTACTTTTCTTTACTGATGCAGTGACGCCTGTCAACCGCCGTGCTGACAGGGAAAATTGTAGGCCCTACTGAACTCCTTTTAACTTGTGCTTTTGTCTCGAGTCATGAAAAAGGTCTAACATAGTTTTAAGTTTGAGAACAAGAAACGAATCTAACATCTCTCTCAACCAGGGTGAGAATTGTCGGGGTTTGAGGTGGTAGTTTACGATGCGTTGCCCGATGTGCAGATCTGCACGGGATGGACTAAGTTCTAAGTAAGTAAGAGGTGGTAGTTATAGTCTTCTAGTTAATTTTTCACAACCAAACTCCAATCCTCATGCTGCTCTCAACTTCTCTCAGCTCTTATCCAACAATCGGGGAGACGCAAAATTGAGCACGTGTAGATCAGGGTTGTAGGAATCACGTATATATTTACCCCTATTTTGCACTTGCATGGAAAATTGCAAACTTATTTTTAGGTAAGCCTACAATAAAAATATTTTTGGTGTGCACATTGCAAATCATGGACGGTGGATCTGAATTGATAGTCTATAATTATGATTGACAATTTCTGCAGAACAAAATGCTAGACATAAACTCTATGATGCCATGACATTGTACTAGAAGGCCTACTAATAATAAGTGGTTAAGTATAATAATTATGCTAAGTGATAGATTTAAAATTCGACGAAGCTAGGCCTATAGCACTTTATTTGTATCATTCGTGTTTATTCTGTGAGGTCTAATAGCAAAATGTCATTGATTAGTTTTAGTGATCTTGATTGCAGGCAGAGTAAGAATTGAGGAGGGTTGTGGGTTTAACCCCCAGGGCCCCAGTCTTTCTTTGGACGCCATAGTAGGTCTAAAGTCCTCATTGTACGCCCAACTCCACATAAGTCAACGTCTGACCCCCTGTTATTTTTCTACAATTATCATGCTGATTGCAAGAACACAAAATACCGGCCTAACAAGGTCAATCAGGGGCCCATGCGGAACTTCTGCACACGGGCCCATGAAAAGCTAGCTACGCCACTGAATATGTTAATGTAGTCCTACCTGACTTTATATAATTGTCACCTGTATATTTTGGATGTTTTATCTTACTTACATGTTGTGTATACCAAAGTGCAGTATAAATGGTTTTTCATCCTGAACACGTTGACCGCCCAGTACGAGTTAACTCGTACTACATCCAGTCATTTAACATGGCGTGTAGGCGGTCAACGTGTTAAGAATATATTTATAACTAATGGTTTTGGATTGATGTATTTGATTTTAACATATTTAACCCTTGATTGGCTCTTTGGATGATGTAGGCCTATGTTACATTTTTTACATTACTGTTACAATTACGATGTCTGTACATCAAAATGCAGATAACAATTAGTCAATTAGAAAATGTTCTTATAATTAATATTATGGCCTCAACACTGCTCGTTTCTCGTTTCCAGTGAATTGATCAAGGAAGATCCTTCACCCCTCTCGTCCGTTTGAATGGATGTCGTACCATTAATTTTAGGGACACCCTAAAATCTCTTCGATCAGCATCTGCTGGAAAGTATGTAGTTCCTGGTACCTTCTTGTCTTTTACCAGCATTATTTCACATTTGCTGGTCCCCTCATCTGGAACTCTCTGCCTCCTCATGTTTGTAACTCTCTTAGCGAGATGCCTTTTGCTCTAAACTGAAAAACTTTCCTTTTTGAGTCTACCTATAGATAGTTTTAATGGCTGCCGACCTTCAATTTGCACTTCTGAGCTATGTAAGAAGAGCATTATCAAATTACAGTTGAATTGCATTGTATTGGGAAACGAGCCTGGTCTCTATCCCTTTCACTGGGATTGCATCAGACATGGCCAATGCTGTTAACAGTGTACCTAACTGGCCCTTAGAGTGCACAAGGCCATTTAGCCAATTTTTTGAGTGCACAATAAGTGTGATATGCTTGACATGTAATATTGACCAAAGTTTAATTTAGACCATTTGTGATGTTTTGGATTTGTCTTAGCTTTGCTATTGAGTAGCTTTCTGTCCATTCGAAATAGAAAGTAGTAGCTTTATTTGTGGCTTGTTCATATCCTATTACTAATTTCTGTTAGGACTATTACACCAATTTGTAATGTAATACTATACTTACTATGTTTACTGTTTACATTACATTAAATATTTTACTTTAATTATGGTGAGTTTATGATGAGGTTTATTTATGTAGAGATTTTGGTTTAATAGACACTTTGGACGTTCTGAAGGGTGTTTACTTTACTAGCCTATCCCATGTTTTCTTGCCTTTCCTTTAGCTAATTAAGGCTATGGCTGTGTCTGTGAAACCTCTAACTGTCTAACAAGTGTCCTTAGTAGGCCTATTATATTCTTAAAACGCCAATGAATTAAAATATCTATAATGCCATGAATTAAATTACTTGACTTAACTCCTACTTAAATTAATAATTAGCATTATGTTAATTAGTTTATTAGATAAACGTAGCAGTTCGCTACAAAGATAAACCAAACATCCTGGGGAAACTAGGCCTATATACTACAAATTCATTATGTGAGTGGGCACTTGTGTTCGTCTATAATCACACAATATTATTTACTCAGTTCTCTTAATTCACTTATTTTCGCCGTCATATACTAGTTAAAAATTTGTTATTCTGTTGCCACAGCTAGGCCCATGTAAGTTTTGTTTATTCAACAATCTGGTTATACTAATTTCCTTTATTCAACATATTTCGGCTGCAGACCGCAACCGGTCACAGTGTACAATTAGGCTCTGCAGTTGAAGCAATTCACAAGAACACAATATCACAGAATACATCAATATTACTAACAGAACAGATAGCCTGCAGTAATCGGTGCTAATTGCAGTCTACAAAGCACGTCAGGAAATTTTTAGCGTGCAGTTGTAACTTGTAGGCTACACAAAATGTGCAGTTCTAAATGGATTTGTGCAGCTGCAGAAGTAGGCCTACTTCCGTGCTGTTAAAACTAGTAAAAAAAACCATTGTACGTCCTCCGATTGGAGGTAATTTACCATGGAGGATGGGAAATGAAAGAAAGAGTTGTGCAGTTCTAAAATTCCTTAAAAAATAACCTCGAATCACGTCTATGCTACTGTCCTACAGAAGCTTCGGGATTCCATATCGGTTGATCTCGCTCTTCATGCCTGTGTGTTAGGCCTATCCAATGCGCCACCGGGCCCCAAAATAGTTAAATTGATGTCGATTGAGATAATTGTATAGCATTAGGCCTGCACTGCAACCGGTTGCGGTTTGTCAACCGGATTGTTAGTTGAATAAACGAAAATTATTATAATTTACGACATTCACGAATTGAGAAACTGAAAGCGTTTACTAGGTGGCGCTTGTACGGTGACATGACGCACGAACGCCTTGAAGGTAGAAGCGCTATGAAGATTATTGGTCATCGTTTGAGAAGTTAGATTACCAGCGATATGTTTATGATTAAAACGTTTAAATGTGCTGTTAATTAATTTATTTTATGTGTAGATGATCGGAACCGTTTATTAAATCAGACGGATAAAGAGTCGTCCAAAGGCGAGGATGACAAAAGATCGTTTGGCCGCCTTAAAAGCGGTAGGGCGTGAAACATACTTCTGTTATGATTCATCTAGGCGGCGTAACAAGTACTTAACAGGTTGAGTGGTAACATAAGTTTTGTAGCGCCTTGTGATGTTGTTTAATGCTGCATGAAACTGGGAGAACGCTACATAAATTGCACTGTTTGACCATTATTCAAAGACCCAGTAGACCTAGTTGCAGAGTATTGGCAATGTCAACATTAGGGACTCGACTAGAGATTATCTGTTTAAGGTTATCAGATAGGAAGAACGAATGTGTTTACAACTTTCTTAGTGAGTTTAATCTATATAAATAAAAATGAAACTTTCCAATAGTTCGTAATTTTTTTTCTCGGTAAGTTATACACCGATTGTTGTGAAAATTTACCAAAACCTTCCATTCCAATAGCACCGTGTCTTAAGATTTTATTTCCCCGAAAAAACGCAATCTTTTCCACACAAAGTGAACTTTGCAATCCGTTCGACCGCCATTTGCAAATTCAACCAAACCGCAGGCTTGCCAAATTTCAGAATCGTGTTGACCCGCAGTGACCAGACGAAACATGAATGAGGTCGCGTGCCGTGACGTCATAAGCGAGTCGCATAGAGCGGCCTTAATTTCGCCATTCTTGGGCTCTATCCGCTGTGGAGGAAAGGAGCGGAGGGAGCGGGACAAAGAGGGTGGGGAGGGAGCGAAGGGGGAGGGGACGGAGGGGGAGGGGGAGGTGTAGGGGAGGGGAGGGGAGGTGTAGGGGGAGGGGAGGAGGAGGGGGAGGGGGGAGGACGGAGGGGGACGGAAGGGGAGGAGCAGGGGAGGGGAAGGGTCTTTTCTGCCACAGCAACGCGTGGCCGGGTACAGCTAGTAATAGAATAAAGTGCACGGATGTTTTGTTAAGTTTGAGAAACCACTACCATATGTGGCTCCATTTACGATCTCAAGAACAATCCTGTTTGTTTGCCTGAAAGCCTGCAACTGAAATTGCGTCTTAAGGTGAAATGTTGGACAGATTGTTACTTAGTTTGGCGAAATGTGCAGAGGCTGTGACTGAAGAATGGCTTAAATGGCTGCAGAGTGCAGAGAGATGTGTTTCTGCTGTAACATTATGACTGTCGCACAGTGTCTTGGTGGCAGCATTAGTGGTGATTGATTAAATTGTTTTTTATTATTTGAAATGATGCAGGAAGTGTGTGTAGGTGGAAATTTAGGTAATGTATTGTTTTTGCGTCCCAAATTGTTGGCCCACTGTAGCATATCTTTTCAGACATGACTAGATGCATTTCAATGTTTTGTCAACATTATTCAATGTTAAAAATTTAACATAAAACAGCTCGAAAACAAATTTCATTGGATGAAACTTCAAAATGATTAGTTTTCCTTCTTGAGTTGAACAGCATTTCCAATGCTTGTTTGTATATACATGTATAGTAGTTTTATCATGCATGTGTTAAAAAAGTACACAACAACAGAAGTTTTCATTTTGAACATCTTGCTTGTTACTGATTTCAGCTTGTCATTGTTTGAGATTAATTAAATTACAAAGTAGAAGATAAA
Organism: Lumbricus rubellus; assembly: GCA_945859605.1. NCBI lineage: Eukaryota > Metazoa > Annelida > Clitellata > Crassiclitellata > Lumbricidae > Lumbricus > Lumbricus rubellus. The sequence goes on from OX243814.1 coordinate 28,641,374, forward strand.
CTTGCTGCAATCAATAACAAGAAGTTTTGTTGTGAGGAAGTGGTTTGAAATAAAAATTTCTGTTGCCATTTTAAAAACAGGATAGAATTACTGATACAATGACTTTGTAAAAGTGCGTCTGTATTTTTTTATTTTGGATGATGAAACGATGCTTGTGCATGTTTTCCAGTACAGTATGAGTGTTTACCCATCATCTATGATGTCACAGAATAGGACACAAAAATCATTTGTTGACGTTTGTTTCATTCATAGAGGGACAATTTCAAGTGTATGGGAAATATGTTCCATTGTTATTGGTTTGTGTACTCTTTGCCGTCCTGATGTAGTATAGTTTTCTACATATACACATATTTATTTATTTTTCAGACCATTTAATGCAGCTTTAGATGCTGGAAAGATTAGCTATGAGGTCTTGGATTGTATATTTTTGTTAAGCCTTCATTGATAATTCAAAGTAATCCAGGTCTTGACTCAAAGGAACTTATCTACTGCAGTCTCTTCTCTGTCTCTCTCTCTCTGGAACTCTGCCATTGCTTGTATTCTGAAAGTGCCAGTCCCAATCTGGAATGAAGCAGGAGGGCAATGTTAATGATGTTTGTTAACTCATTCTACTTGAAGTGCACATGACCATGTGTAGTTAAGATTTTAGTTAAGTACTTAGTTAAGTTTGTTTCTCTATATGCTCTTGACAATATAAGCTTTTCTGCAATCTGTCATCACCTAATTTGTTTTAGTCTCTTTCTTTTAAGCTATCTTGATTAATTTTTCTTGGGACTTTTTTACTTGGGTGACCCTTCCCAGCGGGATGTTCATCCCTTTTGGGCCCCCCTTTGTAGCCAATGCATGCATGTTTTGTACTTTTATTGTTTTCTTGTTTTCTGGTTGCAATAAAGTGAATTGTATTGAATTGTATTATTGTATTCCAGCCGGAATTGTTTTGATACCTGTGCTGTTAATGGGGTCACGGGTGACCCCATCCGGCGGGAAAGAGTTAACATTAAACTGAAACTACTATGTAGTACTCTTCTGTTTGACGTAAAATGACCTTGACTTAACATACCATATTGATATGAGCATTCATGGAATAGTTTTTCTACGGTGCAACCATTGTGAAAATTATGATATAAACAGGTGGCTCCGTAAGACCCTAAAGGTATGGTAGATTATATAATGGCGCAGTTTGTAGCTTGGCATGGAGAAACTCCACTTTACCATACCTGTTCAGATTAACCATAGATCTACTGCCTGCTGACAGGTCTTTTCCTACCGCACTCAACCTTTTCATCACTATCAGTTTGAGTATTAGAGGTCATTTGGTCTGAGGTCTTAGTAAAAGTAAGTACAGTAGGTAAGTATTTTCTTTATTACTCCACTTGCAAATGCACAGTGGAACATAAAGCATCATTATAATACTTCGAAGTAATAATCGGCAATAATACATACAAATTAAACCACAAGTTTAATAAATTTAGTAAAATAATATTTGCATTAAACAAGTCATCTATGCAACCTTCTGGTGATAAATCCATTTAGTACAGGGGTCTCAAACTCAAGTCATCGTGTGGGCCAAATTTGAAAATTTACAGTGTCTCGCGGGCCGCAACATGAAATTATGTCGTGCAAGTTAAGCTATTTATATGGGGTGAGGGTTACAATGCTGCACTAATGATATAGCCTAATCCTGTAAAATCACCTAAGTTAATATTATACTTTCAGTGTAACCATAATGGTAGGCCTACTATACACAAAATTGAAAACTCAGAGTCACAAAGATAGGGCCTACGAAGAGCATCAATGGCACATTTATTAAGCCTAAGAACATCATTGTTTTGTTTTATCTTTTGAGATGCGAAGAATCAGAGTATAGGCCTACTGCTTCCACATATTCACCAGTAACTGTCAGGCGTGTCATTTGAGATTTATTAATCTTCATTAATTAATGAAAAAGCTGTTCACATAATAATTATTAGGCCTATGTAGGTAATGCCAAATATCGCCATTAGCGTGTTGCAGTACTGCAGGAGCAGATTTTGTAATTTTTCTTGTAGTAGAAAAGACGTAGAATACCGGAATACCTCATTGTAGGCTTACTTCTGCTTCAGCATGGTATTACATTGAAGGCCCACTATAACTATAATCTGAATATCTGCTGTTGCAGATTGAATATCCAGAGCAAAACTTAGAAGAAGAAAAACAGTCTGACCCTTGGTTCAAAAGAACAGCAGAATTCGGTTTTTAACCAATTTCTTTCTTTAAATGTAAAAAATAAATAAAAAACCAGATGGCTCTCGCGGGCCGCATTATTCGGGTCCACGGGCCGCATGCGGCCCGCGGGCCGCGTGTTTGAGACCCCTGATTTAGTATATGAATAGTTTTATAATATCTTGTATTCTTGAAGGAAAAGGATAACAAATGAGTGATTAATTATCTAGAGGAAGAACTGAACATATACAATGTGATAAATAAAGGAGCTGAAATGTGACTACTATTTGAAAGGGGAGGCACAAAAGTAATTGGAAAGAAACCACCAGAAATGACATTTTAGTGATTTCGCGTATCACCTGGAAACTTTTACCATGTAGGTCACAGAAACGACACCAACCACACTTCACTCCTCTGATGTTGAACCACGCTGTTGAGTTGTTATTCAACTTGTGGTTTAGTTCGTACGTTGTAATTGTTTGTACGTTGAATTGATTGAATTGTTCATATGTAAGTACAACGAGATTGGTTTGAGTCTGCAATGTTAACAGTTGATATTAACTGAAAAAGTTGAAATCATTTGCATTATTGCTACATGTCATTGCCATAGGTTTAGCAGGAGAGCATCTCATGTTAATAATGTCATTGACATGTTTCATTTAGACCACTTTGAGCATTGAGGTCTGAGGAGAATGTCAAAGGCAGTGAGCCTTCATTTTGCATTTGCAGACATATACGATTAGTACTAGATGAACATTTTGCTGGAATTGGTTGGGTTAATAGATCTGGCTTTGACGTTTGATTTACTGCTCTTGGTAGTTGTTGTTGAATCACTTTGAACTGTGAATAACATCTAGATCTGCACCTGCCCATTAGTGGAACAATTTCACAGCCAGCACCATTAGTGAGAATTTAACCAAACGGCTGGAGTGTATACTGCATTATAGAGCTGGTCCAGTTGTGTACAGGAGTATTAACTAGATGGAATATAGTCAAACTGGTATTATCTGGCTGTAGGCTCCTAAACCTAATGCCTGCCGAAATCAGAGTCTAGTATGCATGGTGTCAAATTATGTGTCTAGTACACTTATACATGTAGATAGAATGTTTGTATGTATCATGTATGAGCACTTGTTATAGCGCTCCTTCATGATTCTACTCGGAGTTGCTCATGACTACAGTGCAACTCTGACACTGAAGCACATGAGCAATTGCGAATGAGAGACTTGCTCAGGGTCCCTACATGGCAGCTTGAAGTGGATTCGAACATGCAACCTTCTGGCTCCAAGGCACTGAACATACCCTACACCACAGCACCTCATGGGTATACGTTCACAAAGAAACTGACATCAACTATGTTCTTTTTATTTATTTATTTGTTTCTCTATTTCTATAGCACCCCTTCAAGCTCTCTACTCAGAGGCGCTCCTGACTGCAGAGCGGATACTGCATCAGAGTTTCATGCCGAAGCGCTGAGCAATTTTGAGCGAAGGACTTGCTCAAGGTCCCTACGTAGCGACTTGAGGTGACAGAGACTTGTCTTGAGATTTTGACTTCACTTGAACTCCACTTTATTGAGCTCGATTATTGTAATGTGTGTGGTTCAGAGGTTGAGGGTGAGGACTGCTCATGATCTGCCTTAACATGCCCAAGGTTAAGAAAAATTCAATGGCTGACATTTCATACGCTGGGCTGATTATTGGAGTTAGCTTAACCCTTTACTGACAAGTATGCACATACTAAAAGTGACTGGGAAACCAATGCAGTGTTGAAGTGTTAAGGTACTGCCACTCTTCTCCTGTGTCTATGTGTTTTGTAACTTCACTGGTGGCTGCTGTTTCAAGACATTACTTTGTCACCAGTGTACGATCCAGCTCATATCTACTCAAATGGACAATGCACATTTTGAACTGCATAAAATACAAATGTGTCTTTATTATTAATTTATATTGATCTGTCTATTATATGATTATATGCATTTAATTAACTAAATTGAAGGAATTATGGCTTCACAGTTCACTAAATGAAAGTCTGTTGGAACATTGCAGTGTTTAGTGAAGAAATATGACCACTGTACATAGTTTATTACACTAATGCCATTCAGCAAAATTTATTTCTTGTCTGTGGAAGGGAAAGATCATAATTTTTTGTATGCTGAAATTTAATTTGGCAAATCAATTCCTTTAGAAGTGTAATTTTGGCAATTACAATTTATTGTGATTACGAGTGTTTAGATTAGATGATAGACTAAGTAACGCTTGCCGTTCAGTTTATGTCCTGTTGAGTTTTTTTATGTAGTTTTAATGGCTGAAAAAATAAAAACTTATGACTAAGTGCAAATAATAATTTAATTTTTATGATGTTTTGATTTGTAATGAAATACTATACTGGACACTTCAATGGTTGAAATCGTTATATAATTATTTTTATATATTGCTCTTTGATAGTGGATGTAAACATTGTTTAAAAGGGACATTATGTGCCAAGTACTTTTGTTTTTAAATGGTGTGTACTTTGTGCAGTTTCTTAATTACAACAGATTATTTCTTGCATCCCTAAGCGACTCAGTGGCCTATTGGTAATTCGCTTGCTCACGGAGCATGCGGTTGCGGGTTCGACTCCGGGTAACAACGTTGGGCAAGTGGTTTGTGCACATGTGCCTCTGTCACCAAGCAGTATAATTTGGTACCGGAGTAAACTGGGATGTAAACGACGAGTCCTGCGATACACTGGCCTCATATCCAGGACCTTGGGATTCGTCCATTGCTGGCTCAAGGCCATTGAAAAGGAGATGAGTGCCTCCCTGTGTTCCACATGGAACTGGATGGACTTTACTATTTCTTGCACCATCTGCATGGATGATGGGAGGTCTAATTGTGTTAAGACTCATCTAAAAATGGTGTGAAAAACTGGAAAAAGCATTTAAAAAGTATGTTGCTCAAGATTGTTATATATGTTTGACAGTTTATGTTGTTCCTAATTCTACATTGCCATGAGAGTATGTTCTTAATTCTGATTCCAGATACTTTGTAACTTTATTCTACTTGAATCTAGGTACTTTAAAATTATATGCTTGATTACTTGAGGATCAGTTTGCAGATGCATCAAGGTATACACAGTGTTTGGGCAGATTGTGATATTTTTGCATTGAATTAGAGAAATAGCATGTTCAAACGTAGCGCTGATACACGAAACTATCAGTTTTTATATTTGCAGTTCTACTATTCTCAATCATTCCTCATAATTTATGGATGTAGATAACCACAGTATTTGTTGACTATGCAAATTTATCATCCTATTGAATTTGAATGGTTTTACTTCTGGTTCTAGTATTTGTAGTTGCAAAATTAATTAAACATAAGTTTAATATTAAAAGTATCAAAATGTTTTTCTAGTCATTAGGCAGAATGAATGCATTGATCATTTTTGCTTTGGGGGGGGGGATTGGGTATGGGATGGGGCTGAAGGATGTGAAGGGCCTGCTCACAAATGGCTGTCGGGCATATAGCACTTGCCACTGCAGCAGATAAAAGGAAGAGTGAAAATTTCTGTGGCCATTTGGTTCTGATCCAGCAGCCACTGTGTATGTTTTTGAACTTTGTAGCCACATTACACATAAGGTAATTTTGCCGTTGGCTAAAATTTTCTGTTTATCATTCATCAACTGTACGTGTGGGTGTGTATGATGCATTTCACCAGTTAAACTAAGGAAACATTGATTATTAAAAATTGAAATGCAAACAGGTAAAACTTACTAATTAATGTAGTGATCGATTTAAAAATAATTAATTGCTATTGGGACGGACTCATTAAAAAACTTTAATTGTAGCATTCGTTACCACCTCCACTGAAATTGTCAATTTTCATCATCTACTACTATCACCATCACCATCAGCAATAGCAATACCATCACTATCACCACCAGAAATAGCAATACCACCACTACCACTAGCACCTCCACCAGAAATAGCAATACCACCACTAGCACCACCACCAGGAATAGCAATACCTCCACCACCACCACCACCACCACCACCACCACCAGGAATAGCAATACCACCACTACCACCAGCACCACCACCATCATCATTGTATTACAAACAGGCAGCAGGAAGCATGACTAATGGGACAAGGCAGAATGAGAGGTTGATTTTCCGCTTGGAGAAGTCCATAAGATGAGCATCTCAAACACGATAATGTAGACTTAAGAGGTTATTTAGGCTGAAGTGGTTGTGTGTCACTGTGCGTTTTTGGAGTGTGGGGCGGGGCGAGGGGGTAGTCCAATGGTGGCTTTGTAATATGATGAGTATAATGATGCCGATTTTAACAGAATACAGTAATTCATGACTTAAGATGAATAACATAATGAGTAGTTTGGCTTGGATGTTGACAATGGCACACTTGAACTATGCTTGTATTACTTTGATTTTTTTGGAAGCTAGAATCACGATGGGCATCTTGTAATCTTTCGAGCGGCATTGCTGAATTTGTGCTGGTTTTTGTAGTTGATATTTTTCTCCAGCATGCAGCTAAGTACTATGCATTATGATACCAAGAAATTGCTAGAAAAAGACAAAAGTGCATAGATGAAATAGAGAGGAGCATACAGATCAGACATTAGAACAAAAGGAAGCTTTTTGGTCAATATATACAAACAGGAATGCAAACAGCAGCCATCAACATAGGCAACTTGGATAGATGTTATTAATAGTGAATGCCATGCAGAGCGCTAGAACTTAACTAGTAAAGTTGAGCGTTTGTAAAAGTTTCTTACTAGCATGGCAGGCAGTTAAGTGGAGATGAGTTCCGGGTTGCTGTGATTTTGACAGAACATCAACTGATGCTAGTAGCCATTAATAACTTCTGCCCTGTTTAAGTTTCTGTCCTGCTCTGGACAGAGAGACAAACATACATACATACATACATACAGACAGACAGACATACATACATACATACATACATACATACATACATACATACATACATACATACATACATACATACATACATACATACATACATACATACATACATACATACATACATACATACATACATACAGATGAACAGAGTGAGACAGAAACACACAGACAGAGAAACAAATAGGGACAAACAGACAGTTCAGATAGAGAAGACATACAGAGATGCAGATAGACAGAGGCACAGACAGACAGAGATAGTGCTCACTGCTTACCATGCATATCGTGCTGTTGTCTTGAATATATTTGAGTCATTTCATGCAACAAACAGTTGAGGGATGTGGTGCGCACCTGGTTTGTCCTCCTGCAAGTGTGTCTGCTTATGCTTTGTGTCTGTTTGTCTTTCAGGTGACACTTGATCTTTTCCTTCATTGGTGTTTGTGTCCACCTGCCTGTGTACTTGCCTGTCTGTCTGCCTGGTTTCTGTGTCTATGGTTGTCTGTCATGCAGGTGTTTTATACCAACTGGTCTGTGTGAATATGTGTATTTAAAATTTTATTTGTGAGCTTGTTATTTGTTTTTATCCATCTAGTTATACATCTGTCTATGTTTTGTTGTTGACCTTCTGTGCCCCTATCTTGTTATTGTAATGTCTCTGTGTCTGTCTGTCTGTCTGTCTGTCTGTCTGTCTGTCTGTCTGTCTGTCTGTCTGTCTGTCTGTCTGTCACCATGTGGATCTGTCATCAAATTGTGATGTATACAATAAAGTATACATGTGTTTGTGTGTCTCTCTGACAGAATTTATTATTTTTTCCATCTGCTTGGTTTATTTTGGACCTTTAAACCCTTCTGTTTCCTGTTACCTGTCTAACTGTAGCTTGCTGTGTTTGCATGTGTGCCTGTTTACGTGTGTGTGGCTGTGTGTGCCTGTGTGTGTGTTTATTAATAAGCCATGGATGAGTTAGGCCACCTGGTTCTGTTGACACATTATGACTGCATGGACTAAGGTGGCCTGTCCACCCCACAGACCTGACTCCTGACATCATGACTGACCTATAATTTAAACAGGTAGGTCCATAGATCAGTCACGGCCCACCTGTGTTTAGCTCATGTGTTATGCTTATAGGGAGGAGGGTACATGGCTTTATACAGGCCACTCAGATCTATGTGTAAATGTGAATATTATGCTGGTGTAGATGTAAGAACAGGTGGCAGTAGATAAAATTAGATAATAGGACAAATCATCATCAACATCATCGTCATCATCATCGTTATCATCATTATTGTCATCATCATCATAGTCATCGTCATCAAATATGGAATAATCATTGTCATCATTATCATCATCATCATCATTATCATCATCATCATCATCATCATCAAATATGGAATAATCATCGTCGTCATCATTATCATCATCAATGATCATGGTCATCATCATTATTGTCATCATGCTATATGGAGGATGTGGTCCTCTGTGGTTTGATGAGTGTTAACCCTCTGTGCACATAAATCAGTCACTTCAAGTCCTGCTGAATATCTATATACGCAACGTTGGCTTGTAATTTTGTGACATAACTATATATATATAGTTAATTTAAAATAAATTTCACACAAGTTGAACTGCGTTTGAACACTCTGAGAAACATTGTCAGACACTTGTGGCATTTATAGTCGGTAGTTAAAAAACCAGTTTAGTGTTCTCTTTTGCATGAAGCTGTGATAAAAGCATGTAAGCACCTCTTCTGTGAGTGACCTAATTCCAATGGTTTACATGATTTTAGCATTCATGATGGGACGTTTTGGTGTGCATAATTTTCATTTGGATCATCTGTCACAGATGAAAATGACACAACAGTGGAAAATGACACAACAGTGGATATGACCCATTTGCATGTGAATCCACTTAGTGGCTGATTATTATTATTATTATTATTATTATTATTATTATTATTATTATTATTATTATTATTATTATTATGGCTCCAATTGATATAGCTCTACTTTACATGTGGGATACGTTGTTTTGCGATTTTGGAACCTATGGCACTACATTTTTATTTATTTATTTCTCATATTTGCTATAGCGCCTCTTCAAGCTCACTAATCAGAGGAGCTCCCAAATACAACGCGGACACTGCTTTGAGTTTCACGCCGAAGTGCACTAGCAATTGTAATTGAAGGACTTACTTAAGGTCCTTACGTGGCGGCTTGAGGTGGATTCAAACCTGGAACCCTACTGGCATTGAAGCCACCATACCATTACACCACCACCATTTCCTTGTGACCACCAACATTGGTAATGATAAAGTCATGCATCTATGGGATTGTTGTACTATATCGATATAAAATTTCTATAGTAGTTATATATCAGTTTAAATATATATTGAAGTTTTTAAAATTTGGCGTAATGGCTTGTGTGAAGCATCAGTGTTCATGCAGTGTAGAGGAAGTGCTAGGAGCGATGAAAAGAGTAACTATTTGAGATAACCGCAGATCTAAACTTCAAAAGATAAAGTATTGAGGTTGTTGAAGCTATACTGTGAAGATGAAGTCCTGAGCAATAAAAGTAAATATTTAGATAAGCTTTAAACAATACATCTATTCTACCACAGGGCTTCAGTGGAAATGCATGCACTATTGCACAAAGCCTACAATATAGAGAAAACCATGCGGCTGTGATTTGCCTTGGAGGGGTGTGAGATACTTTGGAAACTGCATGTGGAATGAATTTTTTTAAGCTGCATGTTGTTTCAATTCATATCATTCATTCATTCATTTCCAGAATTTATGTAGCACCTCTTTAAGAACCCTTCTCAGAGGCGCTCCAAATTGGTCTTCACGATGCACAAATTTCTTACCAAACAAATTTGCTTCTGAATCAGCTGCAGATGGCTTTCCTTCCAAGCTAAAGTTGACTTTGGAAAGTAAAGTTTACCACAAAGATCAGCTTTATAATTGTTATGAGATAATTGAGACATCGACATGATTAGCCAAAATGATACTTGACAAAACTGGCCTTTAGGTATACATACAAGACAGATAAAAGAGTTGGATTCTTTTTCTGATTGCTGACCCATATGCCTGGATCCTGCACCTAGTCAGAAGGCCACAAGCTATCATGTTTTTCAAATACACTTGAAAGGTGCTTTCTAGGCAACTCTTTGCATTTGTATTCATAGTTGACAGTAGAAGTAGTTTGCTACTAATCATCCTATATATAGGAATTGATCATAATTGCATTTACAATGACAATTGTTTTATTGGCAATGCTGTCAAAATATTGCTCAGGTGCAATAAAAGGCTGCTCTGCGGTTTGTAGCTCTCGATATCTATCACGGTTACAGGCAGACTTATTACCATTAAATTCTGTGTGGGTGTATTGACGTCAACGTATTTGCAACACCTGCATCGTTATTGCTCTCCTATACGCACCTGTGTCAATCATTTGTGATTCAGAACAAAACACCAGATGATGATCGGTTTAAAATTCAAAAGGTCAGCCAGAAACAGAAGCAGGCACTGTGAATTTATCTCTTCTGCTATCTCGTATCTGGGACATCGTGAAGCAGCGCTTATTTTTCTTTTCTTTTCTTAGGCCACGAGTAAGAAGTTTGTGAATGCCACAGCATGTTGTAACAGAACTTGGGCGACCCTCCCCAGCGGGATGTCCATCTCTTTAGGACCCCCTTTGTAGCCAATGCATGCATATTTTCTACTTTTGATTCATCTTGTTGTTTTCTGGTTGCAATAAAAGCGAATTGAATTGAACTGGTGCTGAATTGGTGACAGAGGCTCAAGCCGGTTGAAAGACAGTTATGCAATGCTGTTCAAAAGGAATTTTAAGCCACGATCATCCAGTTAGCGTAAATAATAATATAATAGTTAACATCTTCATTTAATTTTTTACTGCTTGTTGGGCTAATATGTCGCAGCAGAGTCCTCTGTCATGATGTTATCCCTGGTTGAACAGGTCTATAGATAATTCGATATAAAATTTACTATTATTCAGGTTTAAGACGTAAGGCAATCACAGCAGGCATCGTACTTCAATATGATAGAATCTCCTAAGTTCATCTACAGTACGGTAGTTTGCAATGGAGGATTGTTGGAAAGTCTCCTATTCTTAAGTTATGAGCTGGAAAAGCATGGATGCTAACTAATCTGTGAATATAAAACATATGAAACGATAATTGCTGAAAACCGGAGTGGAGAAGACTGTCATGGCAATATGGCAACACCACCTGATTTCAGTTACACAGAATGTCAGTTAGTTCACTGTGTGACCTTATCAGGATTTGTCAGTTAGTTCACTGTGTGACCTTATCAGGATTTGCCATAATGCCGCATAGCAGTTAGACAAATTTGCTGTAGGCTTTGGTCTTGCTGATAAGGCAGGCCCAGCCATAATATTGGATTCCAAGGTAGTGTTTCTGGTTTCTATTTCTGACTTCCTGTGGAAATATATCCTTCTGTCGTTCCCAGCTCTCGGTTGTACATGACTGACATCTTTGACAGCATAAATCAGTCGGACCCTGCGTGTATCGTGTATCGTATGGGTGTTTGTAGTTCTCAGAATGTTTATATCTAACTAGTATCACTTCATTATCTCGCTGTTTAACTGTGAAGTCTATTTCCCTTGTATTAATTAACATCAATCTTTGGTACCACAACGAAACAAGTTTACAATTGCTAATTAATCATCGAATTAATATATTATTAATTCGATGATTAATTAGCAATTGTAAACTTGTTTCCTTCTGTTTAGTCATTGGGAATGCATATTGGTCGATTAGTTATATGTTGCAACCATTGACCAACAACCAATGACCATTGACCAATAACCAATTAACCATTGACCAATAACCATTGACCAATGAGTTTCGATGACAATTGACCAATGAACATTGATCAATGAGTTGCAATGACCAATGTCCGTTGACCAATGACCATTGACCATTGCGCTTCTGAGTAGTCACCTTGAAGCGGTGCTATATAAACCCTCGTGATGAATAGACGTGATGAATTGGCAACTTATTCTCAGATTTTAATCTGTTTTAACTTTTGTTCAGACACTCTAGATGTGCAAGTCAATGTGCTATCTAAAGTGCTTCTTAACACTTTGACCGCATGGTACGTGTATACACGTACCAAATTGAGTAATTTAACATGTGCAGCAAATCAGCGGCCAACGTGTTAAGTAAGCTGGCTTTGGAATTTTTGTGCATAATTACCGATATTTTTGCTGGTCTTTTACTGGACAGTTACTGGGGTATCTAACTCGTCAATCTTTAACAGGTTGACTGCATGAAATATGTTGAGGAAAATGATGTATTTGGTTATGCTAATAATGTCTGCCCATTTTGGGGAGTTCTTTCTTTACTAGTGATCTACTTGGCTGGTACTAACAGATGACTGAATGATATTTTGCTGTCCATTGAGGGAATGCCAGCTGTCCTAATTCCACATCCTCCATTTTGCAACATGGACTAGCACTTTGAACGTGGTGTCATGCCATGGACCAGCACTGCAATGTTTGTTTGGGTTTCTGTGGGTTGCAAAAGACCATTCACATAATCATCATTGTCATCATCATCATATTCTCCATCACCACCACCACCATCATCATCATCACCACCGCCACAACCTTCATCATCATTTCCACCATCACCACAACCATCATTGTCATCGTCGTCGTCGTCATCATCATCATCATCATCATCATCATCATCATCATCATCATCATCATCATCACCACCACCTTCATCATCATCATCATCATCATCATCATCATCATCATCATCTTCATCACCATAACCTTCATCATCATCATCACCACAGTCGTCATCATCATCATCATCATCATCATCATCATCATCATCATCATCATCATCATCAGTTCCTGATGGTAGACAATTGGCAGCTATGGGTATACGTGACTATGCATTGATCATCTACATTGTCCTGAGCAGTCACTTGTCAAGTCTTAGTCTTATTGTCTGTGTGTGTTGCCAGAACCCCCCCCCCCCACACACACCCCACCAGCAGTGACTGTCCAGCTGTTGAAGCCGATATAAAACATGTTATTATGGCAGAACTCTGACATCACTTAAATGCTCTAAAGACAAGACAGTGTCATCAGTTGATACTTTTAGGGCTTAACTTACAAAATATGTGGATATCAATCAATCAATCAATCAGTCAGTCAGTCAATCAATCAGTTTTTTATTGAAACCATGCCAAGGCAGGCAATTTTAATTATTAATGGATGAAAAGACAATTAAATGGTATTAAACAAGTAGACGCCAGGGCTTTTTTTAGCATGCAGTTGTACACAAAATGTGCACTTCTGTACAGTTGAAACTAGCAAAAAGGTCATAGTCCTCCAATTGGAAGTAATTTACCATAGATGCTGGGAAAGGAAAGAAAGGACCTGTGCAGTTCTAAAAATTCCTTTAAAACAGCCCTGGTAGGCACATACAGGCTTAAATGATGCAACTTTTGAATCTGTTATATAAGCTTTAGTTTTGTGCCTTTGTGACATTCTTTGGAAATCTCTGTACGTAAACTACGTATAGACATTCAGATCGATACATCTGGTGTTGTTTTGCACGTGCACAATCACGAGATCTCTCGTCCAATCATCTTTGCCTGCTGCTGCTGGTTTTTCATTAACGTCGGAGCTTTGACCATTATTTCCTACATCTGTGCACAATATGCACTGCACATTGGAATTCGAGATAGAGCGTTCTGTCCTACTTTGCGTGTTTATTAAATATTGATTTTTTATAAGAGTGTAGGAAGGCGTAAGAGGCTGTCGATTTTAAATTTTGGCAAAACTTAAAGAGCAGGTAGTTGTGTGTTAATTTCTAGACCAGCTGCTGATGCATTGCAATTTAATTAGAGATTCAAAATGGGATGCGTAATCACTGAGGCTTTTTTTAATTTACGAACCAAATTGTCTGATGTTTGTTCCAAAAAGTAAGATGCCTCATCCAAAAAGCCTTCAGATATCGGATTCCTAAAATTTTGTGAAAGTCTTGTTTCCTTTTCTTAATGTCTGATTACATATCCAGAAAGGCTTACTTTGATTGCGAAAGTTATAATCCGGGGAGGCAGATTCCTAAATCCAGCCGGCTCATTCGTGATCCAAAAAACCTACCTGCTATATAAAAACCACTGATGTGAGTTACTTGCGTATAGCAATTGTTTGGTGGCTATGGTTTGTGATTGTTAGTTGCTTATTGTCATTTTTGGTATTAACACTAAATGATCAATAGCTTTCTCCATTACTAGTATCTAAGCATAGATGATTTGGAGAAAAGTGATTTCCCATTGATTTTGTGCACTTACCCTGTTTGTTCACTGAAGTTAGCAACAGTCTGACATATAAAGGGGTATACATTGTCCAAAGTTCAACGTGCTCAGTGGAAGCCCAGATTGTTTCACTTTCTGTATGTGCTGATTGGCTTTATTATCGACCTAGCATAGGACACATGAGATTGATATCAATGTTAAAGACTGACAGTGTCCTTGGTTTGTACGATCATACGTTGACTGTCCTGCAGGATGTGGCCTCTGCTTCCTCACTTTCATTGGTCTGCTGGTGCTAGCATGCTTTTAAGCATCAAATGGCCACATTATTTGTATAACACGTTTGTTTGCCACTATCAAATTTTTATTTTATTTCTCACATTTTCCACAGCGCCTTTTCAGGCTCTCTACTCAGAGGCGCTCCCGACTACAGTACGGACACTGCATTGGACAATTCGCACGAGCAATTGCGAGTGATGGACTTGCTCAAGGTCCCTACTCGGCGGCTTGAGGGGGATGCGAATCTTGAACCTAATGTTCAAGCATCAGTGAAAGGTGTTGAGCAATTGTGTGTGACAGCAGCAACTGTGTTGAGGAGTCTGGGACCTGTACAGTGTACTCTTTGAGAGTCTTCGCGTTACTATAGGCAAGCACTCATTAACGGGTAATTGGTTATGGTTTGTATGTGCACTTGTTATAGCGCCCCTTCAAGCTCTCTCTACTCAGAGGCGCTCCCGAATGCAGAGCGGACACTGCATCAGAGTTTCACGCCGAAGCGCTGAGCAATTGTGAGTGAAGGACTTGCCCAAGGTCCTTACGCAGCGAGGTGGATTCGAACCTCGAACCTTCCGGCTCCAAGGCAACGACGCCACCACTACACCACCGCGCCCCACTAATGTCTGACTGCCACTTATCAGTGTTCAGCAATGTGGAGCTGATTTTGAAAAAAAGTGTTTTAGTTCTTAATGTTCTGTGGTTTTAACGATTCTTTCATCTGTAATTGTTGACCTCGTAAAAATGTTGAACAGTGCAATTACAAGGTTTGGATACATGGTTTGGCCCGAGATGAATCGGCCTTATTCCCAGTGCTGCACATTGGCTTGACCTTGGCCCAAATGGCTTTGGCCCATTCTATCTGTTGGCCACAGCTTTGGCCTAATTGATATTAGGGCATAGCCGGGTGCTGACCCGGACAACCGGTAATGCCGGGTATTTGACAACCGGCAGATAACCGGACCCGGTGATGAAAGGTCTTCCGGGCCGGGTGGGTAATTATTAATAGCATACAACACTTCAAAGGGCTTAACCTGCAAAATCTATCAACTGCATTATAGTACAATTGAACAGACAGTCACAGAACAGACAGCCTGCTGATGGTTGCTTTATATTAGAGTTAGACTATCCTATTTCAAACAGCCTACCAGCAAGGTGGTGAGGAAAGAGGAGGAGGGTAGTTTGTATCACCCTCTTCCATGCTGTCTCTCCTCCTTCTCCTCTTTCTCTTCTACTACCCCTTTCTGAAATGAACAGTGGTAGACTGTGAAAGAGAAGAGGAAGGGGAATGGTATATATATATATATATATTAAATAATCATGTGTATATATTCATTTAGATAGGCACCCTCTTTCATGTCTTCTCCCCTCCTCTTCTTCTTTCCTCCTCTTTCTCTTCTATTACCCCTTCCTCTTCCTCCTGCTGCTTGGCTGTTTGAAATATCTAACAGAGAAGAGAAAGGAGATGGTGAATGATGAGGGGGAGGAACAGTTGTAGAGGATGAAGGAGTATAGGAAGGGGGAAGAGTGTATATACAAGTGCTGCTCACTGACCATAGCTATATAGGTTGGCCAGTGGTCATCTGTCACTAATCCCTTATCTGTAAAGTCTGTTTGGTCTGCCACACCCTCATTCAAGTCAGAGAGACTAAAAGGACTTGTCAGAAGGGATACCTTCCACCTGTTGATATAATTCTGCAGCCAAGCTTAATAGGCCCCTCTCTTATATGACCATGTATACAACTATACATCTCACAGATTAGGGATGGTACACTTTGAACTATATCTACATGTAGTTGGACTGCATAGTGCATACACCACAGAAACAGGACTGTTTATCAGGGGCTTTCGGCCTCCTCTTGCCTGACTGGACAGATCAGTATTTATTTACCATAGAATGATTCTATCACAAGAGACCTTTCATGAACAGATATTACTGGCACCTCTCAATCAATAACCCCAGGTGGTAGAACTCAACTGTAGTAAAACTCTGACACGAAAAGTTTTACTCAATTCCACCAAAAGTAGCAGACAAACTGAGTGGTGTTCGTTTGACAGCGTTCAAAGTGGGGACATACTATTCAGCTTAGAGATTAACGATTATTTTTAATACCCGGACCCGGTAACCGGACCCGGCAGATTTTATTCAAACTACCCGGACCCGGTACCCGGTTGAAAAACGGCACCCGGCTATGCCCTAATTGATATCGCTGGTAGATGTTGTTTGCGATAAGAGATATCATTAGCTACTGATAATACTGCGATCTAATTAGATGCAGAGTAAGGTTGCTGCTGCATTGCTGTGATTTGACTTTCTGCCTGAAGTGACTTTTGTTTGGATGGGTGGTTCATGTTTGCTGGGTGCACCAAAACAGCACTGTAGCAGGGAGCGCCCCTTCAAGGTACTACTCAGAGGCGCTCCCTGCTAAACTTAATCTCTGATGCTTATATAACTGCAGTGAAATCAATGCAGGCAACCTCAGGCAACCTGACCTTTGTTTGGATGTGTGATTCTTGTTTGCTGGGTGCACCAAAACAGCGCTGTAGTAGGGAGCGCCTCTGAGTAGCAGGCTTGAAGGGGTGCTATAGCAAGTGCCTATACACACATACATACATACATCTTGGTTTTGAAAGTTCTTCAACATCTATGGCTGTGAGTGTGTTAGAGATCTTAAAGAAGGACTGCTGTGCTCCTCTCTTACTACGAGTTGCAATAACAATGGTGGTGATTATAGGGTCAGCTTGTTTTGATTGTAGGCGCAAGGCGACGAAGATGAGACGGACCCAGATGTCTGTGCGGTCAACATGGCTGCCGGTGAGAACTTCATGGAGGCGTTCTTTGAGCAGGTAAAGTTCGTTCAGCTGCCAACAGATTTGAATTTCTCGTTGCATGGGGTGTCCAAAATTTTTCATAAACTTAATCTCTTATGCTTAACGCTTATACACCGTGATTTTAAAAAAAATCAGCCAAACTGTTTTTCTTATATCTCTAATACCTGACAGCATATTTCGGCATATGAAGTTGAAAGATTCATAAATTTTTATCCGTTCAACTTTATCTCATGAAATGTTGGAAAATTTTATATTCTTGCTCCAATTCTCTAAATATTTGGAAATTTTTAGCGTGATATGTTATCAGGCATTAGAGATATATACGAGAAACCTTTTTGGCTTAGTTTTTGTTTTGAATCACGGTGTTTAACTGTAGCGAAACCAATGCAGGAATTCACCTGAGGCAACCTGAATTTTGTCAGCTATATAGCTACATGGTTAGATTTGAAACTGACAATTGATGGAAGAACAACAGGCTGAGCTGTATTTGTGTTAGGCAGTTTTTGAATGACCATTAAATGTTTTTCATTGCTGAAGTAACAGTAATTAACAAAGCATCTTTTTACACACTGTAGGTATTGAAGCTAACAAAAAAGCAAAAGGAGTGAACCTTAAGGGACTACTGTCCCACTGTAAGGGTTACCCAAGTACAAGTGAGAAGAAATAGGTTACGCAAACATGTAAACAAGAGAAAATATATCTTAACTAGTTAGCTACGTCCTACGAAAATGTCCTTTTAGGTAATGTAATTTTGGTAATGATCTCATGTAGTACGCTAGTAGATAATTACTAAACATCTTCACTAGCCATATCATAGGCAGAAATTGGTGTTGGATCATAATCACGTTTCACGCAACTCTTGAATTCATGAAAGGTGAACTTACTTTCAGATAAAGTTAATTGTTTTCAGAGGCGGATCAGGGGGGCCATTCCGGCCATGGCCCTCCCATTTAGAAATGCCTATGTATCTTGGCCCCCCCCAACTTCAGTCTGAACAAAAAAGGTGATGAGCTTTTTTAGGATGGAGAAATTGGTATCTTTTTCCGACTTTTCGAGCGGATGACTAAAAATAAGGACGTCAGATTTTTCTGCCCAGGATCAGCAAAATTTTCCGGACCCAAGGTACAAATATTAGGCCCCCTTTGCAAAATTTCTGTATCCACCCCTGATTGTTTTTTGTGTTTAGCTATATGCTTAAATTCACCTGCATCTGTTTTTGATATATCCTGAAAGGTGGAAGAGATACGTAAGATGGTTGAGAAGATTGCGTCCAACGTAGAAGAAGTTAAGAAGAAACACAGTGCCATCCTGGCGGCTCCACAGACAGACGACAGTAAGTGTGAGCCGTAGTACTGTGCTCTATTTTACTACGGCTCACTAATGATATTTGTTTTTATATTATACACTTAACCATAGATCCAACTCAACCTCTGGACACTTAATTGGTCTGAAGAGAAAGTTTGTGTATGGCGAATCAGTCCAAAATATAGGTCACGAAACTTGACAAGTTCCTTGATACTGCACCTTTAAATGTAATTTTTAATGTTATTTTAATGCCATTTTAATGTAATTTCGTGTATTAACTTGCAACAATTCATTAACTAGTACATGATATTCTTAGTTAAGAGAGCTCCAAATATACCGATAATTTGAACTCGGTCATTTTAGAAAACAATTTAATTTCTTGCTCAGTTTGTTTTGTGCAGTGATAATTTAGCTTTATTAAACAACAGAAATAATGATGGTTAATGACTGATATGCAAATAAGACAACCCTGCTTAACGAAACTGTATTTTCCCTTGGACTGCCTATTGACAACCTTCATATAAATTTTTTATTACTATTGTTATGGCCAATAAAGATTGATTGATAGATTATTATATATATATATATATATATATATCTAATTAAGTAGCATATATAAATGTACAAATAATAATCAAGAGAGGGAAACTAACTTGTTAAGAATAATGAACAAGCATAAAAATATTTTGAAAAAATTCTTTAGAGAAGAAAATAATTGGTATATTATTATTATTATTATTATTATTAAATTATTATTATGACAGGTTTAATCATAACAATGATTATTGTTTTTTATGTACAAATAGAAACAAAGGAAGAGCTGGAGCAGCTGATGGCCGACATCAAAACAGCGGCCAATAAAGTTCGAGGGAAGCTGAAGGGTATGCTTGTTTAAAGTGCATTAAAAAGTGTTTTAAAGTAATGATACATGTAAATATTCAATTTGATTTCTTTTTTTATTATAATTGTTTCGTTTATTCAACAATCTGGTTGCAATGTACAGTTATGCAGTTATCTTAATTAGCATCAATCTTAATGACTAACAGAACAGACAGCCTGCAACACGTGGCACTAATAGCAGCCTACAAAGCACGTCTATCCGACGGGGGCTTTGGGAATCGAACTCAGCTCCACTGATCTCCATGTCAGTATGTTAGCCAATGCGCCACTGGGCCATCCCCAAATTTTACAATTTTTTCTTATCCTTCGTCAAATACCTATTGTCCTTTCTACTTCTTTTCTTTCTCTTCTCAAGACTGTCTGTTTCGACCGAGGTTGGACTGGGAGCGCTCCTGAGTAGAAACCTTGAAGGAGCGCTATATCAAATTCTCAGTAAATAAATAAATAAATAAATTATGACATGGTCTGGTTTCTTAATTATATTCTAAACTCAATCGAAAATTTTCTGGTGACTTCTTGTATTTTTATATCAATTGCAAAAGGTTTTACCGATTGGCAAATGAATATATAATCCAGTTGCTTTCTGATACGTCATTGTAATGTAGAGGTATGTATGATCCTACTGAAATGGGACAACGATTTCATTTATTTATGTTTCACAAGTGTTGGGGTGTCGTGTAGGAAATATTGATGTTTGGTGTTATTGGTAGAATGCTTGTGCGTACTACTTTAATTTAGATAATCTTATAAAAAGCAGGTTGTATGGTTTTTACATCTTGAGAGAGAGTTGACATTTCTTCTGTGTGAATGGGTTTTAAACTCCAAATGAATTTTTTAGATTTCAATTAAGGTATCCAAGGGCCATGGCTCTGCTGTGATTCTGAATGTCAGGGTGGAATATTAAAAATAACTTTCATTGTTTTGAGATGAATGCATATATTATAAATTTAAGATAATTAATCAAATTAAAGTGAAAGCAGCTTGTTTTACCGTGTCTCGTTGTCTGCAATTTCTTTAGTCATCGAGCAGAATATCAATCAAGAAGAATCCACGAATAACTTTTCTGCAGATCTGAGAATCAAGAAAACGCAAGTATGTAGCTCCTGCTCTTTGCTTAATATTGAGAAACATTCTGCATTTCTCTGTGTAGATTAGTTTCGTGTATTTGACGTTGTTTAAGTATATAGGCAGTGAATGGTAGGTAATTGATTTAGATGCCTGGCTTGAAACATGAAAGCGGGACGTATTGTATGGTATATGACCATTTATAAGCGCTTCTCTTTGCAAAAGCCTTTCAGAAGTGCTCCCAGTGCGATCGATCCCGAGAGAAACGGCAGTATTTGAGGCGAGAGAAAGATGAGGAAAGGTTGAGCGTACTGATGGGGCAAATCCGTTCTATAAAGCTGCAGGCAAAGCATCTGGATTGAAAGTTTAGGTTGAAGCAGCTACTGTGGGGCGCGGTGGTGTAGTGGTAGCGTCGTTGCCTTGGAGCCGGAAGGTTCGAGGTTCGAATCCACCGCGCCGCATAAGGACCTTGGGCAAGTCCTTCACTCACAATTGCTCAGCGCTTTGGCGTGAAACTCCGATGCAGTGTCCGCTCTGCATTCGGGAGCGCCGCCTCTGATTAGGGTGAGCTTGAAGGGGCGCAATAACAAGTGCACATAAAAAATACAAACAAACTGCTTATAAATGATCGTGCAGAGTGCCGCATCGTCATGTTGCTTTCTATATTTGTTGTTGTAGCATGCCACTCTCTCTCGAAAGTTTGTCGAGGTGATGAACAACTATAATTCCTGTCAGGTCGACTACCGCGATCGGTGTAAGGCTCGAATCCAGCGCCAGCTCGAGATCAGTAAGCGTCTCGTTGTCATTTCGTTTATTTCCTAAGATTCGTTCATTCATTCATTCATTCATTTCAAGCGTTTATATGTCACCCCTTCAAGCATGCTTTATTTTGGGTAAGTCCTTCACTCACATTTGCTCAGCGCTTCGGAGTGAAACTCTGATGCAGTGTTCGCTCTGCATTCGGGAGCGCCTCTGAGTAGAGAGAGCTTGAAGGGGCGCTATAACAAGTGCACATACAAAAAAACATACAGTGCGGCCAGTGCCTGCCTTGATATCAAAACATCTGTTCACTGCGTAGCCATCTCTTTGAGCTAGTCGTAAATAACTAATTGCTTTGTTCCACTGAGTGCTCACAAAATCAGAGTAGCAAAATGTATTTAGATTCGAGTTACAATATCTGGTGCTATAGAAATTAATTCTAATGTCTCTGTTTGTTGTTTTTCAGCGGGTAGAACGACAACAGACGAAGAAATAGAGAACATGTTAGAGTCGGGAAATCCTGCAATCTTTACGCAAGAGGTGATTGTTTTGTAGGAATTAACAAGTCTGTCACTTTTAGGCATAGGACCTGTTGATTTATGGTTTCATTGAGATACTCAAGAGGTAATTATGTTAAGTACTAGATTGCTTTGAGAAGTTATTGTACTGCTAAACCCAGCATCGTGCCTTTGCTTCTGTCGGCCCTTTACTGTGGAATGGCCTCCCTACTATAACTCGTACTCAGTTCTTAATCTGGAAGCACTACTGTTTCTGCACGTTTCCTTAACTTAAGACTTCGTTTCCAGGGGATCTTCGCACTGGGAGCGCCTCTGATTAGGTTGTATTGTGAGACGTGCTTTATAAATCCAAAATAGTATAGTATTGGATTGGAAATTCAATGCAAATGTGGCTGTTGTTTTGTGCAGATTATAACAGAGACGCAGCAAGCAAAGCAGTCGCTGAAAGACATTGAAGCGCGTCATAACGACATCATTAAGCTCGAGACGAGTATTCGTGAGCTGCACGACATGTTCATGGATATGGCGATGCTCGTCGAAAGCCAGGTGAGTGCAGTTTAATACATATGCGAGTCATTCACATGGTTGCGAGTGGTCTAAATACATGTTATATAACATTGTGCATTTCTGAGTACAATGCGCATGCACCACGCATGTGCATAATGACACGCCTTGTGTGGCGCTCTGCGTGTAAACACCGCTCGTGGCTATCTGCGTTTTGTTTATTCTCGGTCTGTTTCTTCTACAAGATATACTTCTGCTGTTATTGACAAACACTGGGGAAAAAATTCTGAAGTTTTATTGAAAATTTGTGTGGTTACAGGCAAGTTCAGTGTGTGTCTTATTGTTGGGAATGCCATGTCCGAGCTTACTATGCTGCTGTATATGAGGGTTTGATGGTCTCGTGATTTTGTACATTGATGCGGGTCCGCCATGCCTTCTCGTGTATTGGACCATCACGCTAGAACAGTCTTCCATGAACAATTCATGATACTGCTATTACTGCATTGCATGTATCTCACGAAACATTCTCAAAGTCATTCGTTAAGTGCCTTTGTGAAGTTATGGTAAGGTGCTATATAAATGTCAACTGCATACATATAATGGCCAACAATATAATGAGATACAGTTTTAATTATTGTGCAGGGGTTTAGAGCGCCTCTGAGTAGCCACTTGAAGAGACGCTATACAAATGCACTTAATGAATAATAAATGAATACACACGAACACACAATTCCCTTTTGTGTTTAGTTGTTTGCCATTGAAATTACTTTTGTTTAATTTTTAATAAATTCACTGACGGACAGCAGCATGGTTTCTAATTAACTTTTCTTCTAGTAAGACGTTTGTTGACCTCATTAGCGGCTGACTAATTAATTGTTGTTTTGTTTTAGGGCGAGATGATCGATCGCATTGAGTTCAATGTTGAAAAGACGGTTGACTACATCGAGTCTGCAAAGCAGGATACGAAGAAGGCCGTTAAATACCAGAGCAAAGCACGGAGGGTGAGAACTGATGCTGGTGCTACTTGAATCCAGAAAAAAATCCCAACAACCTGTTTTTCAATTTGCTTGGCTTTTTTAAAATTTTCCTGTTTCCTTTTTGACTTTGAAACCTGCTTGTTTGCTACCCCTTTTATAAGAGAATGCACTGCAAGTTTTCTGAGAGAATGCCTTTCTATGCAGCAACCGACTTAGTATGGCATGTGGAATGTTGAAGTAGATTTGTAAGACAAAGTATTAGTGAATGCTAAGTTCGTTCATTTATTTATTTCAAGAATTAAGAATTTATATAGTGCCTGTTTATGAAGTCCACTCATAGCACTCCCAGCCCAACCATGACGATACAAATGGGGTCTTAAGGATCGTGTAAAACTTGCAACTGAAAAAGTGCAACGCTGACGGGTTGCCAATCAGTTTACCTTTGGTTTGGCATGTTGACTGAGTGATAGCATGTTTGTCTGTTCTCCTGCATTCCAGGTTCAAATCTTGGGGCCATGTTAGTGGCCTACCTTGGCCAATTTATGATAACGTGCACGAAAAACATTTTAGAATCGCTAACATCATATTTGCACTTCTCCTCTAAATGCTTCACACTAAGACGGTACTTTAAGAGTAAGTAAGTATATAAGAATATACTTTATTGAACACCCAAGACCTTTGTAGTCTCATCCACCCTCTCACTTCAGCATCCTCTCTTCATCCACTACACTCACGTGACAGGCATGATCTTCTTGTCCCGTGAGCAACCAATCAAGCGTTTGCCTTCATTGGTCCTGGGATCAACTCTCTCCATTGACACGTTCTTTGTTAACTGATACCTGCATCACATCTTTTCGCTGTTTTAAAACTGGGTCTTTCGCTCTGGGAGTGCCTCTGTTTGGTGTGCACTGTGAGAGGTGCTTTGCAAATTTATAGATACAATACCTGCAAGCGTTACCTTGATTTATCCATGTTTGCATAATTATGTTTGCTCATTTATGCACGTGAATGCGTATGTAGTTAGTGTTTGAGAATGAATCAATTTTTTCTGCCTTTCCCTTGTTTTGCCAGCATCACCTTGATTCTTGCTTCATTGTTGTTTTCCTGTTTGTTTTTCTATAGTTAAAACCTGTCTGATTGGCCGAGCAATTTCCATGCTAAGCTTGGCATTTTGAATGATGACTCATTGCATGTGTTTTTAGTTGTCTGCTGTTTTCTGTGTTTTTAGAAAAAGATAATAATAATTATCTGCATTATAATAGCCTTGCTGGTTATTGCGCTGATCATTGGCCTGTCGGTCGGCATTAAAAAATGACAGGTGACAAAGGTGCTACTCCAGTTTCCCACCCAATCGGGTATATTGATGTTTTCTGCTTTCTTGCAAATTTTATATTTATGAATCTCCTTTTTAAACTTTGCTTTGCATGCTTTTCGATAAGTCTGAAATGAGACTTCTGATATGCCTTGTTCTTTAATTGTGTCTGACACGTAGGTATGTGATGTAATGTGATGTAATCATGAATTTATATAGTGCCACTGCAAGAGGAGCTTAACTCCTCAGAGGTGCTCCCAACCTGACAGTACCAAACCACAATCAAAGAGAATGGTTTTTAATTGCTTGCAGAAAGAGGCAAAAAGTGTGGCCTCTTTCTATGTTTGTTTGTATGTACACTTGTTATAGCGCCCTTCAAGATTTCTACTCAGAGATACTCCCAACTACAGCGTGGACACTGCATTGGAGTTTCACACCGAAACGCTGAGCAATTGCGAGTGAAGGACTTGTCCAGGGTCCCTATGAGGTGAATTCGAACCTGCAACCCTCCGACTGCAAGGCAACAAACTTATCCACTACACCACCGTACCCCACAAATGTCTTTTAGTCGTGCTCTCAAATGAGCCAGCCTAGGCACACAGCAGACATAGGCAATATGTTGAATGCAGCAAATTATGAGTTACTTAAAACGTACTATGCTAAGCATCTTGCTGGTTTTTATATATATATTTTTATTTATTTATAAGATGATTTATATCATGTTAATTTATGGATTTGCCTCGGAAGCTCAGGGAACTGGGAAAAGACAAAGGTCTTTACACGGTACTTGTTTTCCAAGTGATACGAGGGAAAACTGGAGGTAGGGAATTCCTAATGTGGAATGGCCAGTGTGGAAAGGATCTTGGGAAGTTGGGATAACCAGGTGGTCAGAGGAAAATGTTTTCAAGTGTGTCTTGGAGGGATTAAGTATGATGTGTAAATACGCACAGAATGTATACAACAGTCATACATATATACCGATGCATACATACATACAATTTCATACATACATACATACATACATACATACATACATACATACATACATACATACATACATACAGGCATGCTTTTCAGAACAATTCTGTACCAGGTAATTTTATCAATTTGTTTAAATCAATTCTCAAGTTTAATTTAGTGTTCTTGCAATTGGATCTTCAGAATACCAAGGGATAATGATGATGATGCACAATTATGAATGTATTATCAGCGATTAATTACCCTAATAGGAATTACTAGTTTAGTGTCATGCACATTCGTCCTTCCATTGCGAACAATGATGATGATGCACAATTATGAATGTATTATCAGCGATTAATTACCCTAATAGGAATTACTAGTTTAGTGTCATGCACATTCGTCCTTCCATTGCGAACACTGTTTTACATAGTGTTTTACATGTATACATAACTGGAATTGGCTGCCTGGTGTGTTTACGACTTCAAACACTGTACGGCTGTAGGAAAAAAGAGGAAGGTTTTGCTCAGTTTTGATTGTTTTTGTTGTGTTTTGTTTCAGAAATTGATTTTCATCATCATCTGTGTGGTTATCACGGTTGCCATACTGATCCTTATCATCGGACTTTCCGTCGGCCTGTCGTAACACAATCTCTAGAATAGACTTGTTTATTGCCTTTGATGATGCCAGAAGACCTCTTGCTTCAGGATGGCAAGGAAGGAAAGCCAGTAGCCGTCGACAAAGGTGTTTGCCTTGGTTTCTTTTTTTGTTCAGTTTCTTTGCGGTTGTAATTCAAGCTGATTCCAGCTCGTGATTAATTATTTCCTTGCATGTTTCTGCATTGTAAAGCATGGATTTTCTAGGTGAATGGTTCCTATCGTAAAGGCAAGAGAGGTTTTTGAAATTCCTCGCAAATACCGGGAAATTATTAAATTGATTTAATTAAGTGATTGAGTATTTTTGGACCTACCTTAAGAATGATCAACACAGGGCATGTTACATTTGCAATATGTGCCTTCTTTATAATGGAAAGGCATTTTATTTTATGGTCGTGCAGCGCAGAGCAAGAATATTTTTCTAAAGGTGCTGATGGAAGAGTCAGAAGAGAATTTGTTCTTAAAGTGGCGAGAATTTGAGTGTTGTTTTTAATTTCTTTAATTCTTTTATAACAAGATGCACAACATTTCTGTACTAAAGAGCTTTCTAAGGGCCAGACGAGCTCTGCAAAAAGCAGTTATGATTTTGGTCATTTTGCAGCAGAGTTTCATTGATATGATCTGTATGCATCAGAATATAGTAATATAGAACTCTTCATATCATTGGAGTTTTTCTGCGTTGCAGTGATTGCAAAATGCTGTAACTTGCTTCCTTACTTTAGTTTTTGCCAAGTAAACGCTGCTGTGATGTGATGGCGTGCAATAGGAGATTAATTGTAGCACCCGCTGCTGTGTTTATTATTTCCTTAGTTCTAGTTGTATTGATTCAATTTCTGTTTAGCATCAGTTGCCTAGAGCCAGTGCTCCCACGCTCCATTTTCAGAAATCCCAAGATCTTGCCAGAAAATTCTCAAGATCAGTCAATAGTGTATGAAGTAACTGAAAAACAAGACGTTGTGATGAAATGCATTTTAAGAATTTTTTTTTCCCAAAAAAACCTGTAGCTAGGAACTGGCAAAGACAAACTGAAGCATAACACTGAATTGACAAATTGCAATTTTCGCAAGTTAAAATAAGAATAAACAATTAAACATTGTTAAAACAGACCCGCTGAGCAAGTCTTTTCTGATTAGTTTAGCTGGAAAGTCTGGTTTAAAAAAAAACTGTCTGTAGAGTTTATTTAAAGAAATCCCAAGATTGGTAAAAATCCCAAAATCCTAAGTAGAGTTCTTGGAAAGATTTTCAAGGAGTGGAAGCCTTGCTTAACGTGTTTGTTGTTACTTGTTTGCCTGTTTGTACCTTTCGTGTAAGTCGGGTGTCTTTTGCAATGACAGCTTTAAGCTTTTAAGCCTTCCAAATTTAATCCAAACTATTCTTCTTTGTAAGAGGTAATGATTGACTGGTAAACTCCAGTGTTTCATGCCTGTGTCCTGAACTAAAATCCTGACAAGTTTGAAATTGGTAATCACTAAGCTATACGCTAAGTATGGAAAAGTTATATTGTGCCTCAACAGGTTGATATTTAAGTTGCACTGCATACCGTGAAGTTTACATGAAATTGGGGTTTTTGTGGTTATTTTTTGCTTAAGTGAGACTGCATCAGTGTATTTTGATTAGGCTCCAAGTACACACTGTATACATTTTGCCATTGTCTTTGTGTAGCCATCTACAGGGTGGCTCAAAAAAAAAACCCAGAAAATTTTAAATTGAAACTTTCAGGGATTGTTGGAAATTCATTCCCCTACACATTGGGAAATGTTCGTAGAAAAAATGTCAATGGGTTGCGAAGATATTGCATTTTATCCGGTGGGGTATTTTTTTTGAGCCACCTTGTACAAGTAGCTTGGTTTAGTTCGTTTGTATTGAGCTGTTTGTTATTGTCTGCTAAGAAGATATTTTAAACACATGTGTTGTGATAGTTGTAAGCGTGCCTTCCTTGTTTCTTCATCAGCCTTGCTGCTGCTGCTGCTGCAATGCAATCAGGGTTTATGCAAGCTTAACAGAAGCAGCATCACCTTGTGCCTTTTTTCGATGCCTTAGCTAACAAGGTAGTCATGTGAAAGAAAAGCAGGGAGTGTCTATGGCAGAGGTCACATGGATTGCATCATTGTGAAATGTTAACTTAAGGGTTTGATGTTTCATCACCGTGTCCAAAGTTGAAAATGTAGTGATTCATGTTTTCAAGTCGCATCTTGTACATAGTACGTACGGATTCATGTTTTCAAGTCGCATCTTGTACGTACGTACGGATTCATGTTTTCAAGTCGCATCTTGTACGTACGTACGGAGTCTGTCAGGTTGTTGGCCTGGTTTTTTGCTGTCCGTGTGTTGTAATTTATAGACCTGTCACACAGAGTCACACCTGTTGTTGCTTCCGAAGACCATTGTTGATAGAGGCACACAATACTTGTACATGCACAATTGATTTGTATCTGTTGATCTAGTAATGGACATTTATGTGAAAAGACCGATTGTAATGGGTATCTACAGAAATGTTGACAGAGTTAGACGATTATAAACGACTGTTGTGTTGTCAAATGCCGTTGCCTGATGCTCCTCTGCCTCTTAGCTTCACTCTCAAAATTCAGGATATGCAGAGCTTCCTAGCATTGCAGGTTTATGTGAAAGCCAGGTGTCATTTATGTTGCTTGTAACATTAATCTTAGAGTGTTATGACACACTGTGAATTTGGCACGTTAATAAAATAAGTAGTCATAGCAGTAGCTGTTTGCATGTTATTGTATTGTATTGTATAAAAACATTTATAAAGCGCCTCTACTAGGGTGAACCGTTCAGAGGCGCTTTATTTAATCTTTATGCTTGCATGGTAGTTAGCATGTTGTTTCTTCGCAACACTTCAATTGCTGGCCTTTGGTATTATTATTAGCTGAATGGTGCGAATAAGTATTTTAATTATTGAACAGTTGATTGAGTTTTTGACTGTTGATGATAACATGGACGGATACTGTGCATAGCATGTTTTGTGCCTAATGGTAGTGATATTCTATCACCGATATGTCAAACTTGGTGAAAGCTGTAAAACTGTGGCACACCACGGTGGTCCGAGGCTAGTGAGCTTTGCCTCCAAATGTTACTGTGATAACATTCGCCATTTAATGTGAGACATTACATTTTGGTGTCATTGCTGTTATTTTAATGTATGTTTTGTCAGCCCTTTCACGTTGAACATGTTCGTTGGTGGTGGTGGTCACTATATTTTTAAAATTGTACAATAATTAATTACTTATGATTCATCAGTACAACGTTGCTGAAGCATGTTAAGTTAATAGCTCATGTAACGTATTATATGTATATCAAAAGTCTGTGTATATAGTATTTTTTGCCTGCATCTCAAGCGCAAACATTTTTGTATATTTGTGCACAATCATTTTGACAACACGGTGTATACGTTTGCCACAATTATTTTTTGCACAACTTCTAAAGATAGCTTCTTAGTACACAAGGGAACTGCTACGATAAGTTAATTAAGGTAGTCACACATGTATTGCATGAGTCTGGCTGAATTTTGAACTGCTTCTTAATTAATTGATAGGAATGTGAGGGCATTAAGGGCAGATTATGAATGCCAACACCTTCTCTTTTTGTCTGTTTGTTAAAATTGCATGTGGTCATTACAAAGCAATGTTTAGCATCCCAAGTAACTGTTGACTGTTATACCTGCGAGAGCTCTGTTGCTCCACAGGTATTCAAGGCCACCGCCCTTCCGTGCTGTACAGAGGGGGTGCTCTTTCTATTCGCATGAACTGCAACTATGCCGAGTCAAGCCTTTTCCGTGGTGGGCCCAGTGGTTTGGAATGAGCTTCCACAGGAGCTATGTCTGTTTCCTGGGACCCTTACTGAAGCATATTTTATTCAACTCAAAAACTGCTTTTTTCGTGCTAGAGTCGGGAGCGCATCTGAACAGTCTCCTTAAATATGCGCTATAGAAATTCTGGAGTGAATGTTCTTCGTTATCATTAAAACAGTAGTACAGGTAGGTAGGTTTCGGTGAATTTTACTTTTAAAAATCTATATATATAAAAATTAAACTTTCCAATAGTTTGTGTAAAGTGTTCTCGAAACGTACCGCACAGATTGTTTTGAAAATTTCACAAAACCTTCCATTCCTATCTGAGAGTGTCCATTTTTCTTTTTATCCGAAAAAACGCAATATTTTCCACAAAAAGTGAAGTTTGCATTCCGCTCGACCGCCATTTGCAAATTCAAAACCGATTTCAGAAACGCCTTGACAGTGACTGCGACCATGCAGACGAAACATGAATGAGGTCGCGTGCCGTGACGTCATAAGCGATTCGCATAATTATTTTGCGGCCTTCAACATTCTTGGTTGAGGGAGGAAAGGAGCGGGGGGAGGGGGAGGGGAGAGGGGAAGATGGGAGGAGGGAAGGAAGGGAGGGGGACAGTCTTTTCTGCCACAGCAACGCGTGGCCGGGTACAGCTAGTTCTATATAAATTATTGCATGAAGAATGCAAGTCTCTTAGTTTTGCTTGCCTTTGATAGGGCTTGAAATAAACTACTGTGGTAAAAAGTTGTGAACATATGGCAGGTCAGCCTCAGTGTCTTATTGCTTCAGGGCTTCTGTTACAAGTTGTTGCATAAATATTCAGGTGCATTTATTGTAGCAAATCATAACTATTAGAAAATCATAATATTATATAAAAATTATTTAGGGAAAATGGCTGGAAATTTTGAACAGAAATTAGTGGAATAATGAAATCGACTTATGAAATGCTAGTGTGATCAAGGCTTAGAGTGTGACTGGACGGTCATGGACAGCGTCCAGGCACTTTTATTTTCAAACCTGAATACCATTTTACCACTTATTTAGCTAGCACAGCCGGGAGAGGTAAGGGGTGGCAGGAACTTCTGTTTTACACTGTAAACACTGATTTTGATGGTACTGTCTCAGTGGATATTGCCAAAGTCTTTAAAGAGAACTTACAGGGGCACAGCTGTTGGCAAAGTAGAAACTGTAAATGAAATTCAGTGGCCCTGATGCAGACCCAATTTTGTGCTTAAGCATGACTGACAAGAAATTTAATTTTAAAACATTAAATAAATGGTAAAAGATTAAAATCTTTTACCATTTTATTTAAGGTTTTTCAATTCAATTTTAATTAAAAAATGGAATTAGAAACCAGAACCGTTTCTAAAGTGGTCAGTGGATTGCAGTATACCAGCGAGATATATATTTGCATATATTATGGTATGTTTATAATTAATTGGTCGAAATTTAATGTATTCATCTGATGGTGAGGTATATAATATATACCTTTAATACAATTGCTTTGTGAATGAGTACACATATTGAAATTATATACACCGTATACAACTATACATGCATGTTGTAAGTTCTCTTTTGTGCTTTTTTCTTAAAATGAAATGTGTTGCCAAGTTACATTAACATTTAATTCCTTTTCTTCCTTTGCACACTGACTGAATTGTAGACAGGCAGAATATGTACAGCACAGTTGCTGTGAGCACAGTTGCTTTTGTTAGTTGCGCCTTGTGTTAATGATTCCAGTGAAGTCATACTATTCTGAGGGATCATTTATTCACTGGTTTCCTGTGTAAAGATAACTACAGTAAAGCCTGTACAATAAACACCAAGGCTTGAAAGGACCAATGTATTATAATTTATCTTGGAGAAGCTTAAAGTTTGATTGTGTAAATTTAATCATACAATGAAAGTGACTTGTGCTAATTTTCAGCATATTTATGAATTCTGCAATCTAACGCAAAGCTTACGTAGATGTAAAGTGCTCAATGTAGAGATTAAATGACAACATCAGTGATCTTTCTGCATCAAAGTGTAAAAAATATGTATCCAAACAACGTCTGTCAAAGTTAGCAAGGTATTAAATCTACTAAGGGTCTGCTAAGGGGTTGTCCATACATTACACAGTCTATCAAATTGTTGGCCTGGTTTACAGATTTAGAGGATTAGATGATTAGCTAAATAGGCTTTGCAAGAGGGGAGGGTAGAAAAACCTTCTATGTACCTACCCATAGTGGGGTCAACAATTGTACAGGTGCGTATGGGGGGAGGTTAAATGGGTTTGAAGATGCGATTTTTGCATGTGTCATATATGGATGACCCCAATTTTGGTAAACAATTCTGGTCTGCTGTGGTTGGGACCTGACGGGGCTTTAAGGGAAATTTAGATTTGAAGATACATTCTGCACATATTTAAGTCTGATTGTGTTGCCAATTGGTATAAATGTCTTAGTTAATGCAATGGTTAAGGCTATGTATACTTCAGTTGATAAATACAATCTAATGTAATGTATAATGTCATAAAGCCAATGAACAGATCAAATTGTTATTCTTACTGGACATACTTATTTGCGGTGGCCTTGGAGGTGCTATTAATTGGTTTAGGGTTCTGGTCCAGCTTAGGCTAACAGTGAACTGATGTTGACAGAAGTTGTTTTTACACATCAATCTGATTCAAGCCTCTTGATGTTTGCATTTGTACAGCAGTGAAGGTTATTGCACATTTATTGAAATAAAATGTATTACGAATGACACACAGTTTCCCTTTCATTTCGTTAGTAGGGCCAGTTGTAACATATTCATTACAAACAATTACTACACCTTTTTACTAATTAAATAATCAAAAAACAAGTAACTCTCACTATAGAATCAATAAATGAGTTCTTATAAGAACTGTTCAGAAAACAACGGCTTTCCTGTTAACTCCTGATAAACATTACAAGCTAATGTGATTCTGTCAGTGCAAACCAAGTCTCGGTGGCATTTTGCACTAACTACAAATAATAATATCATCTTGTCAGAATTCTCTTAAATGGCTTCTTAAATTGTAAAACCCAAATTTAAATTCCTAACACGAATCACAATGAATTAGTTTCCATACCACATTTCACAAACTACAAGTTTCATTCACAACTAGAATATAAATTCATTACCTAAACCAACAAAAATTAAATATCATATTAAGCTTATAGAAGTCCTGTCACCGCTTAAGCAATCTATATTGTCAGGCTTGTACATTTATCAGCGGCACATGTAAATTTTCTTGCAATAAAAGCAATTTAACAAAAGCAGGCACATAACACCAGTCTTTAACATCAGTCCCGTGCCAGTCGATCCGCTGGGCACACCCATCACTAAACTCCACCATTTCTTCAGAAACCTCACAACCAGTTTAGAGTAGAACACCAGAACAAAGAAAAAAATCTAAATGCAACGCTTGGGTTGACAACGAGTTTCGCAGAAAGGCCGTCAAACACCGTTAGAAACACGTTTTTACAGTCGCTCATTTCCTCACAAGACCGCCGATCTTCTCCTGTGAGTTGACGAACGGAGAGGCACCATGGCGTTGGCCGATTCAGGAAATAAAGTCCTGTAGAAGAGTGGAGTCACGTATCGAACTGAGATCAGCTTATCTATTGCACACACAAAAATGCACTGCACAAGTCTTTTCCACATCAAATTATAGCATTTTCTTTCAATGCCAATCAGGTAACACGACTTCATATAGCTCTCAAAAATCTTCTAATGGTTTTCAAATATGCAAGAAAAACCATGCACAATCTTTAAGCGACCAGAACATTCAATGCTTACTTGTGATATAACAAGATTTTGGACACACATCTTGCAAACTATTAGTATTTATATCATCGAATTAAAATATATGTCGACAGGGCTTAAAGTGTGGCTGGATGGTCATGAATGGCGTCCATACACTTATTTTAAAATCTGAATGCCGTCCTACCACTTGTTGGCCAGCACAGCCTGGGAAGGTAAGGGGCACCCAGGCACTTATTTTGGAAAGGTAAGGAGCGTCCAGGCACTTATTTTGGACAGGTAAGGGGCGTCCAGGCACTTATTTTTCCACACTTTAAGCACTGTATGTCGCTAATCCAACCCTTTCCTCATAGATTGAGTCATAGGCGTAGGGGACATTTCAGGAGTGGGGGGCAAAAGTTTAACTTTTGCCCGAAATTTTTTTTCCGTCCGGCCGAAAATTCCCGTAACTTTTTTCTTCTTCCGCCCGAAAAATCTGAGGACTTTTTTTTTTTAGTCGTCCGGTCGAAATTGCTTGAAAATTCCCGTTACTTTTCCGCCCGAAAAATCTGACGACCGTTTTTTTTTTAGTCGTCCGGTCGAAACTGCCCGAAAATTCCCGTTCCGCCTTTTTTTTTTAAAGTCTAAATTCCGAAATTTCTTAATTTCTTTATACATTTTTTTACTTTTCCCGGACTGCTTGCCCGAAAAACCCCACTTGCCCGAAATTTGGGGGGGCATTTGCCCCCCTGGACCCCCGTCTCCTACGCCTATGGATTGAGTATTCGAATATTATGAATATTAAGATTTTCAAATATTCACGAATATTAACGAATGTTAAAACTGCCAACTTAATATTCATAATATTCGTAAAATATTGTGTTTTTTCAAAAAATTATTTATTCTTGTTCTTTCAAGAAATTCTTAATTCTTAATTCTTATTTTGTTATTTATGAAAATGTTTAACTTTTACTTAATGAATTGTACAAAATTGAGTTAGTCTACGCATAGACCTACACCAGTAAGTGACAATGACTTTAATAGATTTTATTGTTAAAAACCTTCAAGGTCTCTGCTGAGTCTGGTCAATTAGGCCATGCGGAATTCATATCACATTCAATACTTAATGTAAGTCGCTTTGTCTGACTTCTGCCCCCCGAACTGCCTCACCGATGGCAGTTGACAAGACTAGTAGCAGCAATAGTAGGCTAAATTATAAATAAACTTTAACTGCCTAGTATGCCTATAAGCTTAATAGTAACTGTATATTGATAAAGTAGTTGTATATCAGTGTAGCAGGATGAGTAAATATAAATGCCAACGCAGAAAATAATAGTGCCAGATCACAAGCAAAATGTATCCTGATCTCAGCATATTAAGCGCAATGCATATTTTAATTCAACTGTGCCCTGGATGCGAGTGAATGTCATAGAGACATACAGAAGCTTAAACTGCTTAATACCGAGTAACATTGCGGTTTCGATCGTTCACCTTAATTCGTTAACGAATATTAACGAATATTTACGAATATTAAAAAATCTTAATATTCACGAATATTTACGAATATTAAAACCTAAAGTCACGAATATTCAATCTATGCCTTCCCTGCCACTTTGATTACTATTTCATTGTTGCTTAACCATCACGGGTAATCACAAATTCCTTACAAAATCATATCTGACGCTATAGATGTTTGAACATTTGTAAATATGAATTATCCATACCTTTGTAATACCACCCGTGGAGGAACTTGAAAGCCTGACCAGCAGCAGCCTCACTGACCAGTTTGATGTAGACGCAGTTCTAAGAGCAGTTAACAAACAGCACATCACATTCTGAGATAGCTACAAATTCCTATCTCAATCAAGAATGGCACCAAGCATTAAATTTTTTCTGCAAGACCATTTACTACCAGAATGCAACAGACCTTTAATGAGGAAAATGAATGGCAATGCAAAAAACTGTCAATTCATTACAGACCATTTCATCAACTTATAGTGCACCGATGTGCAGTCTAAAGCACGGTATGGTTGCAGTAGCGGCGCTAGGGGGGCTAAACTCCCCTCCAAAAAACAATCCATTGTTTTCCCCATGTAAAAATTAAATATTTCCATGCTTAGCCCCACCAAAAAATGAGCCAAATGACTAAAAAAAGTCACCACAAATTTGGCGAATGAAAATGAACAATTTCCTCTGCGAGTTCAGCCCCCCAAAACTGAAACCCTGGCACCGCCACTGTATGGTTGCAGTTAAAAGTTGCTGCACTCACCATAGTAGTAATTGAAATGTGGCAAACTGACTGCACCTATACAATTAATTGTAGTATACTCAATTACTTATGCATGTTGAGGCACGTGTCATCTCATAAATTGTGATTGCGCCGCCCACCAAAGAATTCACGCGTTAAAAGTATCAAGAGTCTATAATCCTCAGATTAAGCATAAATTTAATACACCAGGCTTCTGGTGTATTTAAGCTTCTTCCAAAATAAGCAGGAATATTCATGCATAGGCCACAAGAAACTGTAAACTTAAAATCAAATTATATTATGTAAAAAAACCTCAAGATCAATCTCAGATCTACCTCATAAATGTCAAAGTGCAGAATGCCATGATATCCTCCGCATCTGTCAAGCACTGCGTCACGTATTGGACCATCGACTGCCTCCTTTCGTGAGTCTCTATAAAATAAAAATTCATCACATTCAAAGGAAATCATAAACTTGTAGTAGAAGCAACAGTAATCTGCAGTCCTGAGAATGGCTGCTCACGGCAGATACCTTCATTTATTAACCAGCCATTGCACTGTGTTGTAATGTATTGTATATGGGCAGCTATAAAGTGCCTCTAGCACTAATGACTATTCAGAGGCACTCCCTATGTGAGCACTCAAAGGAAACCTCTGGAAGACATTTTCTCTCCCTCTGTGCAAATGTGCTTAACTGAAAACACATCACCCTTTAATACCGGAGGGCATAGGATTTCCCATACCATTTCGGAATTAAAGGGTTAAATGCGCTCCAAAGAATCTCACAGACTTCTAACTTACTCAGAACCATCGAGGATGTTGCTGACTTTGAGACAAGCTGAGATCGCCTTCACACTCATGTCAGACCACTGCTTCGGTTTCTGGTCTGAAAATAAAAGTACAAACCAATTTCTAAGAGCTCTGTCCAGTTCCCCAAATTCTTAAAACATCTTCTAGACAAGAGCAGAAATTTGTGCAAAGGTATTCTAAGAACTTTAGGAGAAACTGTTTTAGACATTTTCTAAAGCAGTATATCCTCAAATTCTTAAAACGCCTTCTTGCAAATTTCTGTTCTAGCCAGGCTAAATCCTTGAAAAAATCATTCATGAGACTAAAGTACAGCTATGTTAATGCAGTTCAGATAAATAGCATTAGGTGAAGAAATGAGTGCTTGATACTCAGCTCCTAGTGTGTACAGTACACTAACGACTGTAACAAGACAATACCACCAAAACGGTGTTTTGATTGAACAATGATGTAGTTCTGGTACTCGTGCAACCTAAGTTGCTGCCCCAAGGAATGGAAATGATTATAATTAATTATCAATGTCTCTCCATTGCTTGAACTTTGTCTTCCTTCAAATACAACCTCAGATCCACTATTTCTCATTGATGTTCAAACTCTCACTAGAAAACTGACAATGTCATGAATCTCAGATTTTCTTCTCTGTGTGACTGTGCATGCATCAAAAAGTGTTCAGAATTAAAATAACAACAAACTCAGTAATTGACATTAAAAAAACTCACAGCTACCAAAAGTACTGACCAGATATTTATCTTGTGACAACCTTCATAAATAACATTGGCAATATAGCAGTGATCAATTAATACACGAATATAAAGCTTAATTGATAATTAATATAAAAACTTATTTCATACCAGACTTCAGAGCATCTGTTGACGTCTACAAAATACAACAACGTTTGGATTGAATTAGTGGATGCCTTTATCAATCTTCATTAATTA
The DNA here is from genome assembly GCA_945859605.1 of Lumbricus rubellus. Lineage (NCBI taxonomy): Eukaryota > Metazoa > Annelida > Clitellata > Crassiclitellata > Lumbricidae > Lumbricus > Lumbricus rubellus. The sequence goes on from OX243814.1 coordinate 28,679,412, forward strand.
ATATTAATTTATTAATTAATATGAACCAATTCTGTCAGCACAGTTCGACTGGACTATGAGCTTCTACTTAACAGCACTACCTGCACCATTGCAAGCATTGCTACTATAACATTGCTACTATTTGAATATCACTCATCCTCGTCTTTCTCTCGTCTAAAAACTTGCCTGTTTTCTAGGGACTGAACGCACAGGGAGCGCTTCTGAAAGGTTCTTGATGCAAGTTCTAAGCGCTGTATAAATGGTCAGATACAATACAATACAATCACTCATGCTTGCAGCAGATGTATAATTGGTCATTGTTAATCTCACATTGCACAGAAAGGTCAATGCAAAGCTAACAGGCATTCAGTAAGATCAGTCAAAACAATAAAAAAAAAGCAAAAATAAGTTTACAGGCATTTATAGTAATAATTAATTGAACTATCTACATATTTAAAATTACTGTGCTTGCTGAAAGCAAAATTCATGATGATAGCACATATTCAGGTACAACAGTAACATATAGATATTGTGTTAGAAGTTGAGAATGTGGTAAAGAAAACCCAGTACAAAATGGATTCTGAGAATATACATATAGACTGCACCAAAAACAAGTAGAAAGATCAGAGATTAAATTGGGCCCGCAAAACCAAAATCCATTGTTATAATTCTGTAACGTAAACTCTAAATTTAATAAAATGCGTAATTTACATCTAAATAACGCCAGACGGACTCCTGCTTATCTCCAATCAGCTGAAGCTCCTCTCGAACTCGCGATTCGCTCGTCGATATAAGTTCAACCGCCTGATTCCACAGGCGCCGTTTCTGTTTCCTAACGAAACACAAAAACGGCAACAATTAATACCTTGGACACAGCGATGAAAGATGAAACATTGGACACATTCCGAGGTAACGTGGCATATAAAAGCAACACCTCTCCCACAATCATCCTTCTCCTGGCAAACAGCATTTGTTCAGAAATCTTATATAACAAATAAATTAACTGCTCTATCAAATGAGAATTCATATTTAAGTTAACCTTTTAATACCGAGATGGCAGTAAATGGTATGGGAAATCCTATACCCTCCGGCATTAACGAGTTAAGGTTCGCAACCAACTCTAGTCGGCATGTAGGGACCCCGAGCAAGTTCTTCACTCGCAGTGTGAAACTTAAATCCCTAGTGTCAGTGCTGAAGTCGGGAGCGCCTCTGAGTAGAAATAATGAAGTGGCGAAATAACAACATATATACATATTCTCAGAGTAAAAGCTCTTCTTATCCCAGGGCCTGGTTCAAGCAATGAAATGACAACCGAGTCCTTGAGATTGTTCGAGCGATTGCTGAGCAAGCGTCACCCTTCGTACCTTTGAGCGAGAGGGATGAGAGCATCTCGCACGTGAGCAATCGACAGGTACAGCACAAGATCAGAATCTTCGTGACACGCGACGGCATGATTCTGCAGCAGACCTAAACAGCACAAACACAAACGACAAGCTTTAAGAAAATATCCCAAAGCAATAAAGGTGAATTCCAAATTTCTTTAAATCAAATAATCAAATGTACGTAAGCAATCAAGCCACTTGTCAGCATCCCAAAGTAACTCAGTATCAGTCCAAAATCCATTTATTGAATCCAGCAAAACAAACAATTTCAGATACAAAAAAACATTAATTGAACAAATAAAACAAAGAATTAAATACCAGAATTTATATGACAGTTTATGTGTGAACAAAAGGCACAACTGAAGGGATGGATCCAGCAAGATAGGGACCCACTGTACATGTATATAAGTGACTGACTGATGGTACATTGTGAGAAGCTGGACCAGGTATCAGCATGCCCTAGGAAACAGGACACCAAGCCGACAGCTAGCACAGAGATGCACTACAGACAAGATATAACTTATTTTTTTATCACTAACAAGTGACTTACTGACAATATCCTGAACCAAGTGATGGACTTCCCTTTTCTCTTCCTTCATTCTCCTCAATTTGTATCTTACCAGCAGAGACATGATAACGAATGCAACAATGCCTGCAACAAGAAAAAACACCAAACAATGAACAAACAAGACAATACACGGTTGACAGACTGTTTAAAAATCGACTTAAGTACGATATCTATGAATCGAGAAAATAATATAAAAAAACGGAAAATGCTTTTAACATTATTAGTCAGGCATATACTATTCCATTCACAAGTCTAATGGACTATTCTAGAATGTCTATTCACATACATATCATTCACTGAACAGTACATCCCACCGCATGACATGTGTGGGCTTGAGTCCATACAGCAACACCGCATAACAATTCTGGACTTCTTGTTTGCACCATATCAGCCTCTGTCTTTAAGCACCTATTAATTTTGTACAGGCAAATGATTGAAAGTAAACAGAGAGCATATGGGCTCAGGACCTTAAAATTCATTCAATGCTAATTCAAGGACAAATGCTGATAGTCTTCCCAAATTTCCACTTGTAAGGGATACCATTTACACGAGATATTTAAAACACTATAAATATACTGCCTACACTGGTAAAATAATGCTTCACACACGTACATGTAGGGACTTCATTATTCAACAAACTGCAGAGATTTTGAACTCCACTGATCAACATGTGGGGCGCGGTGGTGTAGTAGTGGCGTCGTTGCCTTGGAGCCAGAAGGTTCGAATCCACCTCAAGTCACCACATAGGGACCTTGGACAAGTCCTTCACTCGCAATTGCTCAGCGCTTCGGCGTGAAACTCCGATGCAGTGTCCGCTCTGCATTCGGGAGCGCCTCTGAGTAAAGAGAGCTTGAAGGGGCGCTATAACAAGTGCACAACACTGCACATACAAACAAAAAACATAGCCTTTATGTGGTCTTCGTGCACTACTACAAAAACCACTAAAAATGCATCCGAGATTACAAATTATTCCAAGTGATTCATGTTAAACAAATGACTCACTGGCAACAACAACCACGATGGTGACAATGACTTGGACGAAAGACTTTCGCAGGCGACACAGAAACGACATCTTAGCTTCAGTTGACTCCATATGAACCACGAGACTAACGTTGTCAACCGCTTGATGATCTTCACCTAACAGCCTAGAAACAGAAGCGGCAAAACTCATCGTAAATTATATAATTACCTGGTTTGTGACATGCATTATAATAATCAGCCATTTCAATTCAATTTTGTTTATTCAGAGAGATCAACACTAGATTTAAACTATTGGTCATAATTTGTTTTGTTTTTTTAAATCTGTTTGTCATTTCGTTTCAGTTTGCTTTCGTTTCATGTGTAACATGTTGTTCTTTGCACTGTTATTCTGTTGTTCTGTTGCAATGTTATTGAGAAAGGAAGGGTCAATCCAGCCTCAGCGGGTCCATACAACCTTTTTAGATTGATCCTTTGACTTATGCACCGATCACTCGAAAGTCATTGAGTTTGCACTGATTGCTGTTATTTTGTATGTGTTTGATGCTTTGTCAATAAACGGCTTACTTACTAACACAAAAAAAAATTGGCAAAAATTTAAAAAAATAGCGATGTGCATTGTGCAATGAAAAAAATATATTAATATGTTACTCTCTAATGTTGAGAGTAACACATCTAATGTTGTTGCCGTTGAAATAGCTCATGTGCATGCAGCTTGTTAGCTAAAAACACATAGAGTGAAAAAAAATTGTACTACACACCTATACATGTCACTGATAGCTTATTGAGCCAATTTGCAGACTTACAATGTACCAAATTGGAATAACTGCGCCATAGCTAGACATTGCAAAAAACCACGTTAATACATAAATTGCAATCCATACCTTATTTTTTTCAATTGTGGAGATGCCAAGATCATATTCAGAACAGCCTCAAAGTTGCCCTGAAACCATCATCAACAAAATTATAATTACCCCACTAACTATACAGACATGACATGGAAATTTTTCAACCTTTCCAAGTGGTATGGGAATAGAGGAGAGCCCATTCAATTTCTTTCCCAACTGGGATTTGAAACTACAAACTATTGAACTGGCATAAGGAAATGAACACAGTATATGACTTACCCTATCCTGAAATCAAACCACATAAATTGTTATTGGACTATACATTCATCTAAGTATCTTTCATTGTACCTTCCCAAGTTTGAGTTTCAAATCCTACACAGTAGAATCTAATTATATATATATGAACTATCAACAATAATCATGCCAATATTAATAAACAAGCTAAGATAATTTTTCATGAAGGTAAATGCACTTTAATATTCATACCAATTTGTCTTTTGAGGAAATCGAATTCAGCAAACCAAGTACTTCTGTCTTCGTCATCATTCGATTGACGCTTTCGTTTCCACAATCATAATCACCTAGAAATTCAGAATTCAAAATATATAGACAACCATCATAATCCAATGAATATTTAGTTATGTACAACTAAATCAATATCCAAACAGATTAGCACTTTAATGACAAAAGCGTACAAAAAGCAACTCGAAAAAAATGCAGCTCATCGCTAAAGCGTTAAACCGTTTAAACGACTGAAGCCATAAAAATCTAGATCTATTCATCTCTTATTTAATATAATTTTAAACAAATTTTAAAGCATCTTATATTTATTATAATTTTAAACGAAGATTGTAGCATATATCTTATTTATTCAGAAACCCTTATTCTGCAGCCATTGAAAACTAATCACAGCACAGTGACTAATAGTGTGGGGCGCGGTGGTGTAGTCATTGCCTTGGAGCCGGAAGCTTCGAGGTTCGAATCCACATCGCCGCGTAAGGACCTTGGGCGAGTCCTTCACTCACAATTGCTCAGCGCTTCAGCGTGAAACTCCGAAGAAGTGTCCGCTCTGCATTCGGGAGCGCTTCTGAATAGAGAGTGAGAAGGGGCGCTATAACAAGTTCACATACAATCAATCAATCAATAGTACTTGCCAGCCCTTGATGCCAGGATGTCAACAAGGTTCACCAGAATGTCCTGCTGCTTTGAGGTCAGACAATTCTGAAATGCAATGTGACAATGTTTGGCATAAATTCAAATGGCACAAGCAATGTTAGCCATTCAGACAAGAATGGTTTAATAAACACAATTTGGAATCCAATACACACAGATAAATTAATCTACTCTGCTCAACGACGTTCAACCTCAAGTTAAACAATTATGTATTGATAAATGATTCATACAATAACATGAAATATTTGACTTGTCATCTGTTTACAAATCAAAGATGACTAGGGCAGCAACTTAAAACTGGAATCAAGAAAATCCTAAAACAAGAGCATCTCAGATTTGGCCTGTGGGGCCGCTGACACGTTTCTCGCCCGAGTAGCCTCGACCAAGATACACGACTTGATAATAAAAAAGATGAAATTTGTCGTTAGCCTAGTGAGTTTATATGGTGCCTGTAACTGATAATAAGTCTGATTTTACTAATATAAATTTGTTTACACCATTTATGATTTAGTTTGCAAAATTTTCATGAGCTCCTCCCAGATACCTATCCCAAGTTTGCTCAGGTACCTTTGGCATTAGACACTAGCACAAAAGAAGTCACCATTGAATAAATAAAAGTTCCCCACTTCTGCACATGTATACTGAATTGAAGGAGCGCCAGGAGTTGGACAAAACACAAAGCAAGAAGAAAAGATGAACAACCTTTTTTAACAACAGATGACTTCATGCTACACTTGAAATACGAAATTTACAACAGCATGAATACTAACCTCTGTATTGCCTTCTGAGCACAGCAGCAAATTCGGATCTAAAGAGAATAACAGACAAAGACATTGGCTTCCATGTAAAAAAAACAGGCAACAAATTCAATAAACTGTAATATCAAACTACAGATGATCATAACATCTACAAAAGTCTAGGCATGTATGCTCTGGACACTCAATCTGAATTAAGACATACTCCAAAAGGTTTGCTCATGTGGAATGCATACACGTTTGAAACCAAATATTTTACAATCCAAGTACAATCTATCGCCAGTTTGACAGATTTACAGGCACAATCATGTTAAATCCTTAATCAGTGCAAATTTGATATAATGAAAATAAGCACAATGCAGGTAATTGAGATGACAATGCATGTCCCTCAAAAATGTTGTAACGAACTTGGAAACAACTGCTCTTCACTAAACACCCAAATGTTTACAAATTCTGCATTATTACACCCAACCCAATCAAATATCGATTACATACAGTACAACTACCATTTATGCCACATTGGTAGATGTGAAACTTAAAGAAGAGGAGCAATCAGTCCCTTTAGCTAACCTCTAGAGCTGGCTAGGGTCATAGGCATAAATGAATTCCCTAATTTTTTCTACCACCAGTGCAAGTGCTTACCTGAAGCAGCGTGCATGTCAGGTATGAACCCCAGTCGTACGACAAGATAGAGGGACACAAGTCCGAAAAAGAAAACCAACGCACAGACGACAAGAAGTCGAGAAATGAACTGCCACTTGCTCGAACTGTGAACTTCCAATTTAAGATTTTGACCATTCCACCGATCTGCGGGACTGCTTCGCTGAAACGAACCCTGCTGGTACGATCGAACAGGAGTCAAGGTCGGTCGATCATCGTTTTTCCCGACCACACCACTTCCGCTGAACGATTTGTTTCCAAAGATGGAACTTATAGAATTATCCATCCATGCTGAAGTGTTGATTCCAACTGAAGCTGTGTCCTTCATCTCATCTTCTGTCCGTTCCGAATCAGAATAATCCATCAGGCTTGAGGGTTTTTTTTCAGCCTTCCGTGCGGCCACTGGATGCTGATTTGATCCAGGAGTCTGCACTCGCGGTGGAACTCTTGCGACCGACGGCCGTGGAGGAGTTTTCTGCGGCAGACCTACATCATTTTCAGCATCTCGAAGCTGGGACGATCTCAACACAGTCCCAGACACAGACCTTCTGCTAGATCTAGAAGGACTCGCGTCAACAGACGTTTCAGGTAAATTACTCCCTTGAACAGTTCTACGTCTCGTCTTCTGATTTGCTCTCGTCTTCTCCTCGTAGCCATTCATTTCTGCATCGCTGTCATCTTCAAAGTCGAGGCGGTAGTTGGCAACAGACTCTTGAGGCGTAGTCAGTGCTGAACCTCGAGTCCGCCGACCGGTAGCCGTACGCTTTTCAAGAACATCGGACTTTTCGGCCATCGTCTGACGCGCTCGCAAATGATTTAGTTTTTTTACGTATAACGGCCGCGTTTTTGTAGTGATTTTACCCACAGTTTCACCGAAACTCAACAATTCTTGGCGCAAAGCCTCGTCATCCAAATCGTCGGACATCTTTTACCATGCCTACTTTCAAATCTGTTGCCAGCGACAGCAAAGCCACGTAAACAATATGATATAGCCCAATAACAGCCCAAGTCTGTCGAAGTTAATAATTATAAATTATTATTATTATTAAACTGTAAGTTATAACAAAGATATTATAGTCGTAGATATAATATCTTTGGTTATAATGCGCCTAAACAAAAAGAATCTTGCACAAAAGCGTGTAACAGGAATGTCTACTCATAATATATCTTAAACAAATAAGTCTTCAAGTGTTTCTTGAAGAAAGATGAAGATATCTGATGCATGAGATTTGCATTCTGCGACCATGCTTTCAAAGAACTCAAAATGATTTATATCATGGACAAGAAGCTTATTAATGTCTCAAAAACTTTTGATAATCCATTTTTACATATCTAAGTTATGCGGACATTTAGATAGAATGACCAGCATACTCACTTTATATTTTTGCGCGCAACTTTGAGAAAAAGATTACATATATAAAGGTTACATATATTCACATTTTATTAATTTAAAAAAGTGAAACTGTGCAAATAAAATAATCTGCAAATTATTGCCCTAAAGAATGACATGATATTTGTTAAATTTTTGGTTAGGGTTACTTATTTGGCTGCAGTCAACTGATCAGCTATCCGGTTATTCTCACGTACGTGATGTTTTCGCCATGGTTGCCAAGGACAACTGGTAAACAGTCAATGGCGGCGCTGATAGCTTTCCAAAGCGGACACCTGTTTTAAATAAATTCAGTAATAAGCGATTTAGATCGCTCTGACATTTACTAAGAATGGCGCGCAGCTTTCCTGCCAACACGAGGATGCAGCATTTCTTTGAGCAGCAATACGAGAAGGAAAGGGAGTCGAGACTTCGGTTCTACTTCGACACGAAAAACGGAGTTCCTCCAAGAGATCGGAGTCGGTCGGGCATAGTCGGACTTCCGAAAATCAATCCGATCACGTTCGCGTTGAATAAGAAGCGCGAAGAGGATGAGGAGTTAAAACAAATCATCGAGCAAGCTCGCAAGCACCAGACGAAGGAGGAAATGAGGAAGGTGGACGATGGGACGAAGGCGAAGCTATTCGAAGGCTTCAGCAGAGAGGGTCGCGGACGCAGTCTTTACCTACAGGAACGGCACGACATCATACCCGAAGCCAAATACACTTTCCCATTCCTCAGTTCGTGGGAGTACGGCTGGAAGGTTGGCGAAGAGACTGCAGCCTACCAAAGACCAACGCATGCCAGAACGGCTAAAGTTAAGGATTCCTTCTATACGCGCAACGGTGTACCAACTCTGACGAGTCCGACCGCAGGACCTTGCGTGAGAAAAAGTCTTACTACTCTGGGTTGATGATGTGCGGTGTGGACTATACTTTACCGACAGTGTTTGAGAAACGGTATTCTGTGGGTATAGAGTTTGTTTTGGTCTTTTTGGCTGACAGTATTTTATCATATAATTGCATCAGTATTATGTTAGATCAGTTTCAGAGCATACCAAACACAATGCCGTAGCTAATAGCTTAAGCCATATGCCTCTTAGTATTACTATTTAATGTCATTCGTGATTTGGTACATATATACCTGAATTAAGCTTCCTATAGCTATTTTTTTTTACAATTTTTGAAACTTTCTGTCTTCCGTTTAAAACGATTGGTTTTTTAAACTAGAACTCGAAAACATGTTAGAGATTGACTCTCGATCGTGATTGTTACAGAACATATTTCTTCCATTTTTGCTTGTTTTAGTAAAAGTCCTGCACAATATTTTTTGAAGGTTTCTGTTTTACAGTACCTGAATGATTCTGGCACTTTTTAAAGTATTTGTATTCAGTAAAATCTGTTCACACATCATTGAATGATCTCCAGAATTTATGTCCATGTGTATTCGTCTATAACAATGGCAAAACGATGCATTTGAACATTAAGAAATTGACAGTATGGCTACTTATGGTTGAGTTTGTCATATTACTTTTTATTAGGTCTGGCACTGATTAAAATATTTTAATAGATTAATCTTCGAACTTTAATTTCAATTAATCGATTAATTTAGATTGATTTGATCTATGTTGAGTAAGAGTGAAAAAAGAGAATAATGATTTAATTACTACTTTCGCTGCAGAAGAATCCTCAGTCTAACTGTGAATTAAGTTTCATTGCAATGAAAAGATTAGTTTTGTCGTGAATCGTGATTTTTTATATTTTTTTCTCATTTATCTCAAGATTTACATCAGTTAACAATTTCTACTTGCTTTGGCATTGAATGATTCAGTCTTTTTGTTGGAATGTACTTTCTGAGCGGACACTACTGCTGTGCATGCCTGGCAGACACTATGCAGCTTCTAACAACAGATGATTGTTTGAGTTTTAAGAATGGTTCTGGGGATTGTAATAGGCCTATTTGTCTACTAGGCCTAAGTTTGATAAGTCAGTTAACTATCCATTGTGCAAATACTTGCAGAAGCAGTACAGTACAACAAGGGCCAGTATGCCAGCTCTGAGTAGTAATGATTGATAGCCAGGCCGGTAGGCCTCTGGACTCTGGAGCACTGTACATCTCTTCAGCAGGCCAATTTTTCAGCCTGTCCAGTTCTAAGTGCTGATGCTTGTAAACTGTGTATCAGTTTTAATCATGTAACACTCTACCATTGCTTGTGCTTTTGTAAAGCAATAACCATCTTTTGTTTTGCAGCATTGCATTTAGACCTGGTTTGGATTTCGATCTGGTTTTTCCAATATGTGCAGATGCATTGTTGAAGAGTTGTACTTTTCATCAGAAAGCTAAACTTTGTAGACCTTAGCCTACCTACTGACTATAATCTATAATATTATTATATTAACATTCAAAATTCTTAATTATACTTAATTCTTGCCATGGTTAGCCTACTCGAAATATTCTTGTTAAGGATTGACTGATTGGCTGATGAGCTGATTGACCGATTGATTGATTGATTGATTGATTGATTGATTGATTGATTGATTGATTACATGTATAATTATGGATGGTAGTTTGGTTGGATAGAGATGAAAAAATGGACGAATGGATGGATGTATGGATGGATGGACAGATACATGCATAGATGCATGGATTGTTGAATGGATCAATGAATGGATCAATGAATGGATCAATGAATGGATCAATGTATGGATCAATGAATGGATTAATGAATGGATCAATGAATGGATCAATGAATTGATCAATGAATTGATCAATGAATGGATAAATGAATGGATCAATGAATGGATCAATGTATGGATCAATGAATGGATCAATGTATGGATAAATGAATGGATCAATGAATGGATCAATGTATGGATCAATGAATGGATCAATGTATGGATCAATGAATGGATCAATGTATGGATCAATGAATGGATCGATGTATGGATCAATGTATGGATCAATGAATGGATCGATGTATGGATCAATGTAAGGATCAATGTATGGATCAATGAATGGATCAATGTATGGATCGATGTATGGTTGGGTGATTATTGATGATTCTGGTCAGCAAGAGTAAAGGGAGGTGTAGCAGAAGTGACAATCATCCTTTTATGACATGTGCAGAGGGTGATGGAAGAGAGCATTAGCAATAATAAAATTCATGTGGGAAGACTGGCACTTTTTCTAAAGATGAGGGGCGTCCAGGCACTTCTTTTTTGTTACACTTTTAGCACTGTGCTTCTCCCATGGATGTGATTGCTCTGCAGTGAGCCTAGGGACCCATGCATGCTTATTGTCAGGTTATGATTTATCCAAATTGACTTTTGTTAAAATCAGTTGTAACGAAATGAAATCCGCTCCAATCCTTCCTCTCCATTACATCCATTGGACGAACATTCACATTTGCCATGGGCAGAGTTTGTCAGGGGCTAGAAGGCCCAGATTATTTGTTTTCACCTTGAAAATGGTACTTTTTCCGGGTTAGAACGGACCAGGGTGGAGATGATTTAAATCTGTTGATTTAAATCATTGATTTAAATCACGATTTAAATCGGTAATAAAAATCACGATTTAAATCACGATTTAAATCTACAAGAAATAGTGAAAATAAATTTCAATCAATGCTTTTGTGCCACACAACTTGCAGGTTTGTTTCCTTTCACTTATCTGCAGTAGTGCAGCTGCCAGTTAGTGCATTCAGCATAGTGATGCGAGCGTGAAATATTTCATTTGAAATATTTCATTTCTGACAGTTTTTTTAAAAAATATTTCAATGACCAAAAAAACAACATGTTTTTTTTAAATATCTCAATGACCAAAAAACAACATGCTTTTTAAAAATATTTCAATGACCAAAAAAACACATGTTTTGAAGTATTGGATGCACACAAATTGACACAATGTCTTGAGTCGGACCAGTTTGTGCTGTTCCAATGACATGGTGCTGTTCCAAAGATATGGTCTGTTCTGCAATCGGATATTAACTTTATAATAGCAGACGTTACTTTGCTTGTCATTGTTTGCACTTTATTTTATCATAGTTGATGGCAGCCATGATGGATTTCTTGTACACAGTTTCCGTCGTCATGCCTATTCCTGGTTTTATTTATGCCTATTCCTGGTTTTATTTATGTTGTTTGACGAATAAAAGACTTCTTAACCCAATCCCGCCTGAATTTTTTTTGGGGATATCTATGAAATTATTGGTACCTATACTAGACTAACAATACTGCAACAGTGGTCACACTTAAGCATAATAAAGTATATATTTTCTGAATCAGCAAACTTAGGGCAATTAACTTGCATATTTCACGGTGAAGAACTATTCATTTATATAGCGCCATCAGCATGCCAAAGGCCAAAACAGTCATCGATAAGCATTTTACACAGCATTTGAGGGCCAACAGTCCAATATTGGTAACAAATAAGCATACAAGACCATATATTTTCTGAGCCAGTAGTCTTTTGGCTATATATTATAGGCTAATCCAGATTTCATATAGTGAGCAATGGTTAATTTATATAGCGGCATTATAATCCCAAAAGGTAAAACAGTCACCAATAGACATATTGACAATGAATCATAAGGACAGCAATTCAACAAAACCTTACAAGAAGTCATAATAAAGTATATATTTCCTGAATCAGCAAACTTCTGGCTATAAATCCATGTTTTACATTGAATAAATATTCATTTATATAGCGACTTTAGATTCCAAAGGGCAAAACAGTCACGATAAACATATCGGCACTGCTCTCCGACTTCGGTATTATTTAGCAATGCAGAGTCCGAACGACAAGACTGGGCTAAAATCGAAACTATTTATGTCCCACACGCTGTCCGTGCACCGGCATCTTCAAATCTCGGACGAATTGATCGTCAAAAGATAAAAATTCATCGTCAAAACCATTCATGACACATCTAAAAAATTTCGGAACTCAGGACAATTTTATCCCTCACTTCAGACTTTTTTTGGGACTCCAATATACAACTTTTGTCAACAAAAAATACATCGAATTGTGAGGAATTGTTCGGACTTCAACCTTGATTTTTTAACACACAACGAATGCGTATTTATAAATAGCTTATAGCCTGTTTCAATGCCTCCCGTTTCGGGTCGCTAGCGATCCGATCCGGCGGGAACGTGTTAAATAAACGTACGGTATGATTATTATTATTATTATTATTTAGAATTGACTAAAATCACATTTATTTCATTTATGACAAAACAAGTGATTAATAATAAATGTTAAGCATAACAATGAACAATGACATATACTTTATTAGATCAAACTGTAATTTGTGACATTTGGTGAATAAAATATGTTTTTCAACATACAATGTAACTCTCATAAAAGTCATTCTTAAAAACAGGTAATTAGAAATAAATTGAGTATCTCGAGGATGGTCATCACTAACACAATAATGCATATAATATGTAATATGAGAAATAAATAAACTGTTAATATTGTTGTAATTAGTTGTAATATGTAAAGAAAAAAATAATTTCAAATGTTTAAAAAAAAACTGAAATATTTCAAATAAAACTGAAATATTTTATTGAAATATTTCAACGCCAAAAAAACATGTTTTTTACATCTCTAATTCAGCACCAGCAGGCTGACTCATCTGGCTGCACAGTAACTTAACCACTTACATAGCGATCTGATTTCAGAGTTTAACAGAACATTGACTTCTTCATTGGTTTTAACTGATTGTTCATCGATCGCACTATTAGTATTAAGTGTATATATACCACTTCAAAGGTGTTAATTTGTATTGTATAACTGCAAAACTAAAGTCTAAGGCAATAATTGTTACCGAATACCAAATATCAGTTACAATAATGCATAGTGGCTTCATACCCACATGGAGGCAGTAAATCCAAACTTAGAACTAGTAGAAAGAAATCGGATTTAAATTTTAAAAATCGGATTTTTTATTTTTATTTAAAAAATCATGATTTTTATCCACCCTGTATTGTACAGCTGTAGAATTAAAGGTAATAACTGTTACCTAATGAAGCATGTGACTTGATACCCCAAAAAAGACACTACATAAAAAATACGAACTATAAGAAAGAAATCCGATATAAATCAAAAAAATCCGATTTAAATCAAAAAAATCCGATTTAAATCCAAAAAATCCGATTTTTTGATTTTTATTAAAAAAATCACGATTTTTATCCACCCTGGAACGGACACCAAACTCCACCCATGAACAGTCCGTTGACAAATAGTCCGCATACGGAGATGACGGGGGAGAGGGTCCGGGAGAATTGACAAGGGGGATTCCGGGGAGATGTCGAGGATTGCAGGGTTAGAATTGCCAAGGGCGGTTGCATGGGGTCTCAACCTTCAGTCTTTCTTAGAGCCCCATAGTAGCCTAAAGTCTGTTTTTCCCACCCGATTTCTAGTGGATCATAGTTCAACCCCCGCCCAGCTATTTTTCCACAATTCTCACACTGAGGAATTGTCCGGGGGAATGTCCGGGGGTAGGGAAATGTCCTAGGCTACACGCATGGCATATAAATTATTTTATGCTATTCTATTAAAACGTTATATTTTATCTGACCATTTATAAAGCGCTTCGTGCAGCAAGAACCTTTCAGAAGCGCTCCCAGTGCGTTCGACCCCGAGAAAAAAGGCAAGTTTTTAGACGAGAGAAAGACGAGGATACACTACCAGAGATGATGGCAGAGCGAACTGATGGGGGAAGCCCATTCCATAGGGAGGGATGCTATAGATCTAAGCACGCTGTGGAAGTCCTGCACCACCTCCATCAGACAATGTCAGTGACACACACAAAAATAGAAGCACAATGTAATCTGTAGACAACAAAGCATTTGGATACAATGCAATTAACCCTCGCGGTCGTATTTTCTGCTTTCGTAATTAACGCCTGGAAGTGGGCTGGAACGGAGATCGACGCACAGCTGCTGTCGACCGCCTGGTTTATTATCTCGTTAGGCAATATTGGACGAGATATGGATCGCCGTTTAGATGTGTGTATGATCGCATACTGCACAGACCCGGATTTCCACGGTCCGTGTGTTGTGGCGATAAAATTTATATATCCTTCTGAAGCAATAGCTGCTATAGCAACATCGACTTTTCTTTGCTTCTTTTCCGCAAAACAATTTAAGATCATTCGTGTTTGATCGTTGATTATGCCTAGGCCTATATAGGGACTCGAAATTTCCCTCGTCAGCCCTGTCAGTGTCTGGTCATGAATGTATGGTGTTTATCATCTGACTCAATAGTAGCCTGTATATACATGTAGGCCTACATGTATAAGCTTACAGTCACAATTAAAGGTCACAATCATAGGTGCAATCACGTCCTAAAAGTTGGAGGGGACCATAATGAATCACGTCCTAAAAGTTGGGGGGGGGGGCCATAATAATAAAGTTAGGGGACCACTCAAAAGTTGGGGGGACGCGTCCCGGGGGTCCCATAGGGTGGTTGCGCCTATGGTCACAATCTTAATGTTTTTCACGGTACCTTGTTCGAGGAATTAATCTACACCGTGTCTCAATAAAAACTGTGCCAAATTGTTTCTGTCAGAACTTTGTCAAATTTTCACCAATCTTAATAACTTTTGGCAGGTAGATGGCAAAATGGCTGATATTCTATGCCATATATGAATTTTCCACCTCACCTGACTCATACCACCGTACTACCTTGTTAAACACAGATGTTCCAATTTCTCATATAACGCTTAAATTTTAACAATTAAAATTTGGCATAATGCGTAAAAGTGAATGGGGCATACTATCGCGACAACCTTCTTGCCCAGAAGCTACTGCCAGACAATCAGCAGACATACGCCGCTTATCCCAGGGCGAGGATTTTGTCTTCCAACAGGATGGCGCCCCGGCGCATCGAGCGCGCGACACCGTCTCTTTCCTGGAGCGAGAGACGCCCGACTTCATTCCTCCAACTCTGTGGCCGCCGAATTCACCAGATCTCAACCCGGTCGACTATAGCATATGGAGTGTGCTGCAGGAGAAGGTTTACCGGTCCAGAATAGAGAGTGTCGACGAACTCAAAACGCGTCTGATCGACGAGTGGGTGCGCTTTGACCAGTCGATTGTTGATGGTGCTATCGACCAGTGGCGTCGCCGTCTTAGCGCTTGTGGCCGTGCATGCGGGGCACATTTCGAGCACCAATTCTAACACCTTTAAGCAGATCTGTCATAACAATTAAGAAACTCTGCAATTTTATTTTATTGCGTGCTAATTCAGTCGTCAGATAGTTTGTTGGAAGTATTAAAATTTAAGCGTTATATGAGAAATTGGAACATCTGTGTTTAACAAGGTAGTGCGGTGGTATGAGTCAGGTGAGGTGGAAAATTCATATATGGCATAAAATATCAGCCATTTTGCCATCTACCTGCCAAAAGTTATTAAGATTGGTGAAAATTTGACGAAGTTCTGACAGAAACAATTTGGCACAGTTTTTATTGAGACACGGTGTATTATAGTTTAATCAATTAAATCAAGTGAGATCGTGTGCCTGATCCAAAATCGGGATGCAACAACAGGAAAACCATTTTGAATTCCGATGTTCTGTTTAGAAAGGTTAGGAGGGGATGCTAGCTGTTGCCTCTAGGTCTTGGTCGGAATGAGCTTATCCAGGATTACGGATAAGTTGAATTTAGATGGCAGCAAGTTCGGTGGATGTATATTAGGCCTACGTGCTGAGCGCAAGTGCGCAAGCGCAGAGGGAGGATGAATGACATTTAAATTATGTGCTAATTAGGCTACCCCTCTTACTCACATAGACCTATAGTAAGCTATATGACTCAATATAATTATATACCATAGGTCTAGGTCTACAACGAAAAACTGAGCAATCAAGGTGTAGGCCTATTAATAAAACGCAAAAAATAAAGTGGCACAGATGGAGTGAAGAGGGAATGAAAATTTACGTCCTACGCAAAGTCGGATTACGTCCGGAGACTTTTGTCCGGGGAATTAGCCTATATTATGTCCGGCGGATTATGTCCGGGTGATTATATCCGAGGGATTATGTCCAAAGGATTATCCATACAACTACCACAGATTATAATGCCCTACCAGGGCCATCTTATCCAGTAGGCACAGTAGGCACTGTGCCTAGGGCCTACGAACTTTTTATAATGCCCTAGGCCTACATATAGGCTATATTAAATTTTATTCTGCAGCAATCGTCCTTGGCAAATAGTCTATAATATAAAAACTGAGAATCAATAAAATAGAAATTCCATTGTTATCGGCTGATCCCTATTTCCCTATATTTTCCGGCGTTTCTATCCATGGGGTCTGCTGCGCCTATAAGCTGCACGAATTGGTTCCGTGGTCATGAGAATGATCGGCCATGTTCCTCTTGTATTAGTCCCTTGGCTTTTGAGATCACCGCTCGCCCCATGTCATTCATCACTGCAGCGGAGGATGAGGAGGATAAGGAGGAGGAGGAGGAGGAGGAGGAGGATGAGAAGGAGGAGGAGGAGGAGAAGAAGGAGGAGGAGAAGTAGGAGGAGGAAGAGGAGGAAGAGGAGGAGGAGGAAGAGGAGGAGGAGGAGGAGGAAGAGAAGGAGGAAGAGAAGAAAGAGGAGGAAGAGGAGGAAGAGGAGGAGGAGGAGGAGGAAGAGGAGGAAGAGAAGGAGGAAGAGAAGGAAGAGGAGGAGGAGGAGGAGGAAGAGGAGGAGGAGGAGGAGGAAGAGGAGGAGGAGGAGGAGGATGGCGGGGAAATGCTTCTTTCTCTAGGAACTCTCTCTGCTGCTGCAACTGATGAAGAACACAGCATCGAAGCGAATGGAGAGGTCATAATACTCGGCCGCACCGCTGTCCGTTACAGCGGACAGAGGGCGGTGCAGATAAATGTGCTACACTCCCACATGCACACACGCATGCACACACATGTGCATGCAAACACACCCAAACACACGCACAAGCTAACACACGTACACTCACGCATGCACGTAGGCTTACATACTGAGTACATAGGCCTATTCACACACTCACACTCACGAATGCACCTACACATACAAACACACACACATACACACTCTCACCCACACACACGCACATACATAAAAACAAATACACACACACGCACACAAACACACACCCACACATGCCGAATTTCCGATACATTAAATCTATGCGCCATGCATACTCGATGCATATGTTAGGACTCTTATACATGTGTATTATACACACACATGTATTGCATATATATATACATGTATATACACATGCAGGTGTATATATATATGAATATATAAATATATATATACTGCGTGAGCACAATGCGGAATGTAGAGGCGCTTCATTAATTGAAGTGGACGCTTATCGTTGGCGCCAGAGATGGCAAAGCACCGCAGCAGCAGCAGCAGCCAGGGGCGAATACAGGAATTTTCGAAGGGGGGGGCCAAAAATTTTTGGGCCTGGGTCGGAATTTTTTGTTGTTTGGCCGAAACCAGAGTTTAATTTAGTCCCCCCCTCTGCGGATTGAGGTTTCTGGAGGGGTAGATAATTGACCGTCTGGAGGACAATCATGAGACCCGTAGCGCCGAGAGTGGTGAGGGAGGGGTATGGGGAGGGGGATTTCCCCTCCCCACCAGAAACTTTTTGAATTTTTACATGCAATGGTAGCATTTTAAGCTGTTTTCTTAGCAAAATAGTAGGGCTGTTGACTTAATCGCGTTAACGCGTGCGATTAACGCGTTAAAAAATTGTGCGATTAAAAATTTTAACGCATTAATCGTTCGCGTTAATTAAATCTAATTAAAATCGAATCAGAAGCAGAAAAACTCGTTTTAAACGGAAGGTTCATACTTAAAACTAGTGATGCATTCTTTGGCAAATATTCCAAAGAAAAAATTTGAGTATTATCGTAGGAATTCTTTGCTCAATTATCGCCTTCATGCGAACCACAACATGCGTTAAACGCTAACGATGAGCTGTCGACATCAGCCGCATCGCATCGTCCACTAAGGTTATTTCCTCTTTCCTCACCCCGTCAGACTACATGTACGTTGGTTGAACTCCATGAGATTGCAAGACCAATCATCCAGGTTTCAAATGATAAATGTTTACAGAAGGACAACTGAGACGAGGTTTGGCAAGAACCGCAACCTCTTGTGAAAATGTTTGACTGAATAATGTTCAATAGTAGACCTACTAATGTTAATTAATAAGAGCATCCCTTCAAGTTTGAACCGACCAATGTCAATAAACTGGTCTGTATATACAATTGGCTGAACAAATAATTAATTTTGACAGTCAGAAACGGTTGTCTAATTTCAATTTAGGCCATTTTAATTAAATGAAAAAAATTAACGGATTTTGAGCAGTTGACTGATTTGAACAGTGTTTCAATTCTGTCTGTCATACAAAACTGTTCAATAAACTAAACGCAGAAATTAAATAGGCCTAAGCCAAAGGTTGTTGTATATGTTTGCAATAGAAAGAATGCATTCAGTCATTAAAATTATATGCTTCAGGGGTCATCAGAAAATAGTAAGATTGTTATATTTGACGGAAATGTATTGCGATTAATTTGCCGTTAATTGCGATTAAAAAAATTAATCGTGCGATTAATTTCGAATAAAATTTTTAATCGAACAGCAGCCCTACAAAATAGCTGTATTTTCAGTGCTTATAAGAGTGCCACAAGATCTCAATAAATAGGCCTATAGACTATACTTTAAAAATAGTTTTTTTTAAAATTTCCACATTGCAACAGTGCTCTTGTGAGATGTCATTTGAGCAAAATTACTCAATTTGTTCAGTACTAATAAAAAAAATATATATAATTACAATATTAATAATATCTATATGTATCGAGTTCAGCGGCTCAGTTCTGCTGTTGCTGGGTTATTATAGTAAATAACTTCAGACATGAGTATAATTATATTACATAAGCTGACTTTTCAGCACAAGAATCAGCTTATCCCTGTTTCGTAAGATGGTCCTGAATTACCAGGGCATACTTTGCAGTTAAATAATAACAAATGGTACACAAACCAGCCAAGAACTAATAAATTGGGGGTCAAAATCTGAAAGTCATGTAGTAACGATGTTGTTTTACCAGGTGTTCAAATAACAGAACCAAAACATTTTGAAATTTGAGTTTAAAATTTGAAAGTTAGCGCTGGAGAGAAACTATTCGGTTAAACAAAAATAGTATTTGTGCAAATATTAAATTTTAACAGGATTGTATCAGATTGCTAAAAACAATTCAGTATATGCAGTATACATGTAGCCTATACAAGGAATGCACTCTTATAGGCATGGACGGAGTTTATCAGGGCTAGGGGCTAAGCCCCCCCTCCCCAAGAACCCACAGATTTAAAAATTGGCCGTACATTTTCAGGGGCTAGGAGGAGCTTGCAATCGAAATTGTTCTATTTTTTTGCATATTTTATTTAGATATTTACGCAAGAATTAAACCCTTTACCCAGAGTTAAATAATAATGTATAAGCCTAGGCCTGGGCCTACATGTAATTTGGCAGGAAAAGCTCTAGCTTTATCCTGCATTCCTTAATGGTCAGGATTTGGAAAATAAATTGAACATTTACCATCGGTAGGCCTATAACAGGCAAATTTTTGATATGCCCATTGAATCTGTTGAACTTTTAACATTATATAAAAAAATCTTTTGAAGTTATTTCCAAATGTGTGTCAGGTAACACATGGGCTTACTGTTGACAATTCCATAAGCGGTATATATCATCTGCAAAGAGATCATTTAGCAAACACAAAATGATAGATTTAAATGTTTGAAGATCTACAATATCTTATTCACATCTTGTGGATTTGACCAGGTTGACCTTTGAAGACTTTGAGTATAATATTGCTAGAACAATCGATTTTGAAACTGACACATGAAAATGTGTAGAAAAAGGGGCCAGGAATGCTCCTTTCATGAGCAAATAGGTACATTAAGGTTTTTTAGAAGCATAGATCAAACTCTTGTTCGTGAAAGTGGTTTCCAAAGTTTTTATTTCACAATGCAATTGTGCGAGAGGCTTACATTTGAGTCTCAGATTGAAGTGAAGGCACACACTGGCAGTGGACAGTTGCTTTACAAGTTTCATTGCAAATGTTGCCTGGTAGACTGCATATATAATATTATATATATATATAATTATATAATTATATTATCCATGACATTATGGCTATGTTATGGATGTATGTTATAGGCCTATGTATACCTGGCTTAGGGCCATAATCAGAAACTTTCCCGATAAAATAATAATAGTGAATAATAGCTATTGTAGGGCTACTGCATACAGCATGCAACATTGCTCCTATTAGCTGTTATTAATGGCAAACAAAAGTATTTTAAAAAGTATTTATGTATTTATAATATGAAGCACACAATGCTCAAAACATTTCCAAGTTAAAGTATGAATAGACCTCACTGTATTATATTAGGCTATTTTTAAGACTACAGTAAATAAAATACTTCCCACCACTGAATGAAACATAGTAAGAAAAATATAAGAACAAGAAGTAAACATGTGTGATCATTCACCGCAGTTTCTTGCACATATAGACTAAATTCAAAACTTAACTAGTTGCATTTGGAAAAAACTAAATTAATTCCTAATACTATTGTTAGTGTTAACTTGCTTTGTAATTAATAGTTAGTTGCTATTGGTTTTAATTGTGTTTATTGGTGTTAATATTTTTACATTTTACTATGAATATATACATGAATAACATACATTGTATGCCATAAATCATAGTCGGATACTGTTGAAAGATTATTTCTTTTTGTTGCTTTATATTAAGACAATGCAATTGTCTGAGAGGCTTAGGTTTTAAATACATTTATATATTAATTCTCCTGGCCAGGAATAATCCCCTGCAAAAAATCTTTTGGGCGACCATGGATGGGGGGGCCACGTCCCATGGAGATTTGGAATGGGGGGGGGGCCATGGCCGGATTGGCCCCCCCCTGGATCCGCCCCTGGCAGCAGCAGCAGCAGCAGCAGCAACAGCAGCATCAGCAGCAGCAGCAGGAGCAGCAGCAGCAGGAGCAGAAGCAGCAGCAGCAGACACGTGTTAGATTCAATCAGGTTCATACTCACATGAACTCTGACCTCCATGTCCAATATGGCCGACAAGCAGCAATCGATGCATGCGTGAGTCTGTGTGCGTGAGTGTGTGTGCGTGTGTGTTTTTGTGTGTGTGAGTCTGTGTGCGTGTGTTTGTGTTTGTGTGTGTGTGCGTGCACGTGAGGCTGTGTGTTTGTGTGTGTGTGTTTGGTCAAATAGTTTTCCATAATCTTGACCGCCATTATTTTCTCTCTTGCATCTGCTTCTGTTTGTCTATTTGTCTATTTGTCTATCCATCCATCCATCCAGCCAGCCAGCCATCCATCCATATCTGTCTGTCTGTCTGTCCGTCCGTCCGTCCGACCGTCCGTCCGTCCGACCGTCCGTCCGTCCGTCCGTCCGTCCGTCTGTCTGTCTGTCTGTCTGTCTGTCTGTCTGTCTGTCTATCTATCTATCTATCTATCTATCTATCTATCTATCTATCTACCTATCTGAATATATGCCTTTCTGTCTCTATCATTCTCTATGTGTCTTCCCTCTTGTGCTTTCGTGTGTGCAGAAAAGGGTAAATTACATTTATTGGCTTAATGTTAGTTTAGAATCAACTGTATTTGATATAAGACTGAAATGTGTAAACTCGAAATCCGTGCGTTACAAAATAATACGAAATCCGAAACGGGTCACAAAAGCTGCCATGGAGTCTGGCAATGATAGAGAGCAGAATTTCTAAGAAATCTTGATATAATAGCATAGCAATAAAAATTGGAGATCAATTCCTTTTCTTTCCTGTCTCCTTTGTTTTTGCAATTATCTCGTGGTCTATTGTACTTTATATTCTATTGTTATTCTCAATTGCAACTGTCTTTAGACAAAAGCCAAGAAATCTCTAACCGTCCTTGCTCCCGTACCAACGACTGTCTCTGGATCCGGTCCTGAATTGGTTCTTTTGTCCTTGCATCCCTCCATTAGTAGGCCAATTCTATCTCTCTGTCCTTCCTTTTGTCGGTGTACCCCCGAGTATATAAGAACATGCGAAGCTTTATTTTCGGGTAACATATTCCAGAGAGCGACAGAATTTAGTAAAACATTCTAACAAATGAAACGTTAAATTTTATCTGATATTCCTTGAGACAAAGACTCCACAATACAATCATGATTGCACTGATATGATAGCAACGCATGGGCGGAGTTTATCAGGGGCTACGGGGCCTAAGCCCCTCCAAGAAGGCCCAGATTCAACTTTTTTTACCATAAAAAGGTATCCTTTTTCGGGGTTAGCCCCCCTAATAAGACCCAGACTCGGGGTTAGCCCTCCAAGAACGGAAATCAAACTCCGCCCATGTAGCAACGACATTATAAACATTTCTTAACGTTACGCCGTTTCTAACAGGTGTCCTATTACAGAAAAATCAAAAAGTAGGGCCTATATATAATTATAGGCGGGGGGAAAGATTGTTCTGCTCAGTACGCAGGGCAGAATTTTAAATCCTCTACTCCCTTCCATCCGCTACTCCTTCCGCTTCTCCATATCTGTCGTATGCATGCCTTTCATCTCTTCCTCCACTCGGTTCCTTTTCCTTAAATTCGTCTCGGCTTTTGTCCCTTTGTTCTTTTTTTGACCCTCCCCCAGTTTCAATCAATCTCAATCGGTCGTCCCTCTTTATTACTTTTCGACACACCCTTCCATCCCTTCATACGTTTCTTTTCTTTTCGTCCCCTTAGCCCATAACATTGTCTTTGTCCTCCTTTCTTCCTTTTTTCCCACATTCCTTCCTTACTTCCATATTTCCTTCCTTCCTTCCTTCCTACCGTCCTTCCTACGCTCCCTCCATCCTTCCTGTCGTCCTTCTATCCAACCTTCTTTCCTTTCTTTCTTCTTTCCTTCCTACTTTCATTGCACATTCCTCCGAAGAAGTCACAGCTGCATGAACAATAACAACACCACCAGAAAGATGATATCAGCATAGTCTAATTGCAACATTAGCGACATATAAACAATATAACAGCAGCAGCAGCAACAACAGCAGTGTCACCAGCAGCAGCAGTTAACATGGCAGCAGCTTCACGCCTCATAGGCTTCGAGCAGCGAAGTGCGCGAATTGGAGGCATTCGCCTGAATCACTGTTGTTGTCGTCATCGTCGACTGTTGCTGTTGAAAGAGTTCTCTCAGAGGGATGCTCAGCTTTCGCTCCGTCGACAGCGTCGTGTAGCTGCCGTGTCTAGACATCACCGCCGCACCACACCCCGGCATCCTTCCCAGCGAGCTATCCTTCTCCAAGCGGAACCCACGCGGCTCCCTGTACGCTCTCCTCCTCCGCCTGAGCCTCCCAACGACGACGAGAACGAGGGTGACCGTCAGCACCAGAGCTACGACGCTCAGAACCTCTGCGGCCACGCTGTCGTCAAGTAGCGACGAGATTCCAACCCTGGACGCCGGGCGATAGTCCTTCGTCCACACCGATATGCAGCTGATCTTCTCCATCGTTCTATCGCTCTCTTCGGCCCTTTCGCACGCGATGCAGAACTCGTATGACGTCATCGGGTCAAGGTTCGTTACCGTAAACGCCCGCATGTACGGTCTCAGCGCGATCCTACCGTAATCGTTGTAATTGTCGCCCGTGGTGGCTACGGCAGTCGGTCTGTGTAGTATGACGTAGTTGGCTGTTGAAATGGTCGCATCTGTTCCGTTCCACGTCACGGACACGAAATTCCATGAGATGCTTTTCAGGAGGATCTGCACACCGCTGGCGTAGATGGCGAGGCGAACGGACGCAGCGTCGTAGCCTTTAGGGTTCGACGCCAGACACGTGTACGTTCCGTAGTCGGTGGGTTTCAGGTGGCTGACGGTGAGCGTTCCGATGGGGTCGAACCGGATCCGACTGTCGTTCGGCGTTCCGTTCACCACTCGGCCGCTCGGTAGGATCCAGTGGATCTTGGGGAAGGGGAGTCCGATGGAACGACAGCGGAACGTGGCGCTGGAACCGATCTCGTGCAGAGCGGAACCGACGAAGAGCGGAACGACGACCGGACGACAGTGTTCCGGCGTGGAACGGAAGTCGACGTTCCGCAGCGATACGGAACGCTTGTCGGCCGGACTGTCGCAGACGGGGACGTCCTCCCAACCGCTGGCGTTTCCGAACGTCCAGTTCCGGTGGTGCACCACGTGACTTGTCGTTGAACCACCACTTCCGGTTGTTTCGACGAACACATAACGGCTGATCCAGCGCGCGTTGCAATCGCAGTGCAACGGATTCTCCGAAATCCGGATCACCTCCAGATTGGGACTTGCGAGAACGAGATCCTCGGAAATAGCAGAGAGTCCATTACCGCGTAGATCGAGCACTCGTAGTCGACCCACCCTCGTCAGAGCCAGCGGATGTATGTAGACGAGCCGCGGGTTCTCGCACAACCTCAGCACTTCGAGGTCGTCAAGGTCGAAGAAGGCGCCCTCGTCGACGACGGTTAGGCGCGGCAGTCGGCAGAGGCTGAGCTCACGAACGGAGGACGAGGAGTGGAAGTCCCGTTGGGACAGACGATCGATGAGATTCCCGTCGAACGTGACGTCAGTGAGAGATCGCAGCGACGCCAGCGCCAACCCGCCGACCGATCTGATGAAATTAAACGAGATATCGATCTTTCGCAATCGATCCAAGTTCGATAACGAATCCGATCGGAGGCGACTGATTTCGTTAGCTGCTGCCGGGGGCATCGTTCTCATGACGTTTTCCCCCACCGAGTTCGACGCCGACGGCGGAGGCGTCGGAGGCTTGACAACAGCGATCAGGCTGCTTGGGTCGCCGATCTGGCTATTATCGAATCTGGCGGAGGGGGTCAGGCCGCGTAGGGGAGAGTCGAATGTAGCGCTAGACAAACGGACGATCTGATTATTGCGGAGGGAGAGGTAGGCGAGACCGTCGAGCCCGGCAAAGCACCCGTCCTCCAAGATGCGAATCAGATTATGGGAGAGGTCGAGGAAAGACAACTTGGGGGCTCTGTCGAAGACGCCGCGTTCCAGCGACTCGATGATGTTGTGGGCCAGGTCGAGGTACCTCAGAGACGTCCACGCTGCTGGAACGTCCATCAGAGGACGAAGACCTGAGATGTTGTTCAACGAGAGATCGAGGCGCTGGAGGGATTCCGACTGCGGCAGGAACCAGGTCCCTGACGCAGCGGAGATGGTGTTACCACGCAGGCTGATGGAATGCGCTCCAGGCGGAATGTTCGATGGAAGAGAGGAGAGGTTGCGGTAGGAGCAATCGACCAAGGTCAAGCACCGACGGAAATCAACCCATCGATCCTCCAGGCGATCCTTTCCACACGAACATACAGTCGTTCCGCAGAGGACAGTCCACATAGAAACCGCCTGGAAGACTGTTGAGGAGGAGGAGGAGGAGGTGGAAGAGGAAGTGGATGCGGAAAACGAGGATGAAGATGGATGTGGTGGTAGGAGTGGGTGCAGGGATGAAGAGACGTCTGCGAGGTGAAGAAGAAGGACCGGAAGCAGATAAAGAATCATCTCACACACGTCGGCCATCAGCAACAGCGTTCATGTGGAAAATGGTCCTGAAAGATGAATTTTGCAACAACGGCTATTAGTAGATAGATATTCGTTGTCATGGTGACGATGAGCATCGCAACTTATCATCGGCATCACAGTCTACATCGCCACTCTGCAGCCATCGTCGTCGTCGTCGTCATCGTTGTCGTCATCGTCATCATCATCATCGTCATCATCACCATCGCCACCACCATCGCCAACATCATCATCGTCATCGTCGTCGTCGTCATCGTCATCGTTGTCGTCATCGTCATCATCATCATCGTCATCATCACCCTCGCCACCACCATCGCCAACATCATCATCGTCATCGTCGTCGTCGTCATCATCATCACCATCGCCATCATCATCATCATCATCATCATCATCATCATCATCATCATCATCATCATCATCATCATCATCATCGTCATCGTCATCATCATAGTCATCGTCATCCCATAGCCCAATAACAAGCACCACCACGACCAGCACCACTCCTAACCCATCGATCTGCACCAACGCTAAATCCGATTGAGGACGAAACATGGCAGAACACGCCACCTCCATCCGTCTCATAATACGCTAAGCCAGGATCCAAAGAGCCTCCACTAGTATAGGTGCTTGGGGTCCATGAAGGTGACCAGCAGATCGTAAGTTCCAATTAGAGTCGCCACCAACACAGGATTGTCGCGCTGTATTAGCTATGCAACGGCCAAATCCCAGCGGCGTTTCCTGGAATTTAACAATCCACAATATTTTCCGCTCAGCTGGTTTATTGCATTGTATCCAGCCAAAATAGACGAAAAGCGCAATCAGGCCAAAGGAGGGAAGAGTCAACATGTGTGGAAGTCAACATGTGTGGAAGTCAACATGTGTGGAGGTCAACATGTGAGGAAGTCAACATGTGTGGAGGTCAACATGTGAGGAAGTCAACATGTGTGGAAGTCAACATGTGTGGAAGTCAACATGTGTGTGAGTCAACATTTGCGGAAGTCAACATGTGTGGAAGTCAACATGTGTGGAGGTCAACATGTGTGGAAGTCAACATGATTGTGTGGAAGTCAGCATGTGTGTAAGTCAACATGTGTGTGAGTCAACATGTGTGGAAGTCAATTTGTGTGGAAGTCAACATGTGTGGTAGTCAACATGTGTGGATGTCAACATGTGTGGAAGTCGACATGTGTGTGTGTGTGTGTGTGTGTGTGTGTGTGTGTGTGTGCGTATATCAGGCAACCAGCGTTATTTTAGCTGCAACACTAAATTTTATTCCTGTTCTTTGTTTTTATTCCCCTCTCGTCGTTAATGTTCTTGCTTTAGTTCCTCTTTATAAACAAATGATTTTTTCTTGAATAATTTCACTTCAAATATATGAAAAACCATTTTATCACCAGTTCTAGTTCCAGAAAACTTATATTAGTAGGCTATAGTTCTACTTCCACTTTTACTAGTTCGAGAAAATTTATATTAGTATAGTACCACTTCCGCTTCTACTTATTAGAATGTAATGTGATGTAATGTATTTAGTAATTTCTATAGCGCCGCTCACAGCCGAGGTCATTCAGTAGCGCTCCCACTTCCACTTCTACTAAGCCTAATAGTAGTTACACTTCCACTTCTGCTTCAACTTCTACTTGCAGTTCTCACAAAAATATCTTGCGCGAACTATTAGTGTCTATCTAGTAATAGGCCTATTATATTGAAAATTTTATTTCTATTCTGTTGTCCGTTCCAGACTTATTTTTCATTGCAGTGACAGAGACAAAAGTAAGAGCAGCACACGAAGGAAGTTGATGGCACGGACAATTCTTCGATTGTAGTCACAAACGGAATGCAAACAGCTGACGTGAGTTATAGCGAAAGATGACAGTACTGTTGATTGATACAAGCGGTTCTACTGGACGCTGTATTGAAGGAAGAAAATAATTATATTCGAAACGTTTTCGGTGTGTCAATGGGAATTAACAGCCACGAACTACATGTATATAGGCTATCATGATAGTTAAGTACTTAAGGTAGCCTGCATGTACCTATCGTTAAAGATAGAACAGAGAACATTATGAAGTATAGCCTTGGTGCTTAGGTCATCACAACATACATGCAAATGAAGATAACAACATACATGCATATGAAGATAACAACATACATGCAGATGAAGTGGGTGACATATACTACATGTACATAAGTTTTCGGAATGAATGAACTTAAAACAGAACCCGTCAGAATGCTCCAACAGAGTTGCATCAACAACAACAACAACAGCAACAACAACAACAACAACCTACCTTCTGTTTAACTCTCGCGTCACCTAAGCTCGAACAACCCCGATTATAACAAAAAGACCGATTATTACTCCAAACGTTCATCCAACCGTTGACTCTTCAACGCGCTTTCTGTCGTCGACGGCGATTAAAAACGGCTACAGTTCAATGTTGGCGCCACCGTAGACTGCGATCGTTGCGCCCTCTATGATCGCTCATCGACCGACTATAGCAGCTGCAGTTGCATGCTGGTTCATTGGGCAGCAGCCGGGTCTCTCTCTGCTTCGGCAACCATCGGATGTCTTCGGAAACAATCGCTGCTTTGCGGTCATCGATGACCGTTGATGGCCGGCTGTCGATGCCGTCGGCGGACGGGCGGACGGGGGCGGGCGGGTGCTGCGGAGGGCTCGATCGGGTTGTTGGTGGTCGTTTGGCGGAGGAATTGGAACATGCGCGGATGTTATATTCAGTTGGTTGTTGTCTGATGAAGTCGGATATCAAAGCGGCCTCTCTCTTGATATGACTCGTAAACAGCTCCACGGGACTTCTATTATCCCTATCTATCTGTCTGTCTCTCTGTTTGCTTGTTTGTCTGTCTGTCTGTCTGCCTGTGTTTCTGCCTTCCGGTCTCTTTTTCTTCCTTTCCTTTTCCCTCTCTGTCTGTCTCTGTCTGTCTGCCTTTCTCTTTCTCTTTCTCTATCTCTTTCTCTTTCTCTCTATCTGTCTCTCTTTCTGTCTCTCTGTCTCTCTGTCTCTCTGTCTGTCTGTCTCTCTGTCTCTCTGTCTCTCTGTCTGTCTCTCTGTCTGTCTCTCTGTCTGTCTCTGAGTCTCTCTGTCTCTCTGTCTGTCTCTCTGTCTCTCTGTCTCTCTGTCTCTCTCTCTCCCCTCTCTCTCTGCGGATGTCTGTAATAATATACAGTCGTGCACGCGTCTGCAAATGAAAGCATACAGCCGCATGCAAAGCTCGCGAAAGACGACGTTGCCGGTGAGAGAGTGATTCTTCAATTTTATTCACAAAATATGGAGAGTAACATCAGGAAGATGCGACTAGAGTGGATGAGACACGTGATAAGAATGGATCAGGACAGAAGAGTTAAACAAGCAACGACGAACTGGGTGTCAGAGGTGAGCCGCGAAAGAGGGAGTATTAGAAAAAAACTGGATGGAGACTGCAGTAGCCTATACAAGAGGATTTTCGTTGTCTGGATACCTTAGAGGCTAGAGCACACTTTTTAGAGGAGCTTATAAATTTTCAGGCCGTGCAAAGTCTGCCCAAAATGCCATCGAGAATGCGGCAATTCTGCCTGACTATTAGGCTATAATGAAATGTTATTCGAACTGTTATCGAGTGATTTTCGGAGCTTGAGGTGACTTTTAGAGCACCGCCAGAAAATCGTGAGCAGTAGCCTATATAATAACGACTTAGGGGGCTGGATTACAACGAGCACACTCAGAAATAATTCAAAAATTCTTTAAAAAAAGTCTTGACGCCTTTGACGACATTTTCATTTCCCCTCGATATCCCTGTTCTCAGGTCTCAAAGTGTGACTGGGTGGTCCGTATAACTCAACAAACATCATCGATCCCATTCCCTCATTTATTATTAAGCAGCCAAACGAACTGCTTCACCCTTGCAACTCCCACCCCACCCCACCCCCTAAGTCGTTGGTTATATACTCAGCCAGATTTTGTTTTCCTTATATATGTATATGTGTGCGTGTGTGCGTGTGGGTGGGTGTGTGTTTAGGTGTGTGTGTGGGGGTGTGTGTGGGTGTGTGGGTGGGTGTGAGTATATAATAGTAGTATATTTTGAACTTGCATAATTATAAAAGAATAAGCATACACTTAAGCAAATCTTTCGTATATAATCATTGTCTGATAGCCTACTATACATGTAGATCTACCCGTGGTGAAGACTGAAGAGCACTATTATTATTAGATCTGTTGCATGCTTTCATCAGTAAAATATACAAGTTGCAACAGCGAATCTATATGACATTGTATGTACGCACTCAAGGACATATTTTTATAGCGACTTTTTCTGTTATATTACTTTGAGCAGATGATCATATCTAAATATATCTGTTGTATGCATTATATATGACGTGCGACGTGTTACTCACGTCCATATATTATCTCCTCTCTCTCTCTCGTCATCGTTAGGGTTTCTCCTTCCCATGCATAAGCCGTTAGCGGATTTTCCCGTCATGTCCATCATTGCTACACGATTCGAGGCAACTATCTGTCGGTACAATCTGTCAAATCAGACAATTCTTATGTGCGGACAATTGGCTTCGTTCTCTCGGCACCATATAATGACGGGATCTGTGTCTCGTTTCATCTCGTGGACTTCCTCCATTTTTTTCTCGTGAAAATCTATGTTTTTTTTCTCCAATGTCTCTCCATTCGTTTTTTCGTTGTGTCTTGTTCTTTTGCTGCATGCACCTGCCTCGTCTCCATTCTTCCAGCCCGTTTCCGCCTATAAATCTCTTCTCTGTCTCTTTTTGTGTGTCGCTGTGTGTCTCTTTGTCTGTCTGTCTGTCTTCGTCACTCTGTCTCTGTCTGTCGCTCTGTCCCTGTCTCTCTGTCTCTTTTTCTCTGTCTGTTTCTCTGCCTCTGTCTCTCTTTCTTTCTCAATCTGTCTCTTTGTCGCTCTTTCTTTGTCTGTGTCTCTCTTTATCTCTTTCTCTCTGTCTCTCTTTCATTGCCTCTCTGTCTCTCTGCCTCTGTTTCTCTTTCACTGTCTGTCTGTCTTTCTTTCTGTCTGTCTCTCTGTCTCTGCCTATGTTTCTCTTTCTCTGTCTGTCTCTCTTCACTCTGCAATCTTCTTCTTTTCATGTTCTTCTTCTCCCCCCCCCATCCCATATAGTCCTACTCTTCGCCTCTCTATAAATTTTCTTTCCGCTCTCTATAATCTTCTCTCCCCTATTCCTCTTTCCCCTCGACCTTTTCTCCCTTCCATCCGTTTCTCTCCTCTTCCTCTCTGTCTTGTCTCTCTCCACTCACCACTTTGTCACACACCAATGCATTCATCACTGCTCTATATTCTATTTACACCGGACGAAACGGAGACAGACCATACATCAGCAGGCGATAATGCGAACATATACTTCCGCGAAAATACAGGCCATATATATCGAACAGAGAGACAGACAGAGAGACAGAAAGACAGACAGACAGACAGACGGACAGAAAGACATGACAAAGCGCCAATGCACTTCCGATCACTAATCACAGAGTACTCGCGTATATACAGCAGCTGCTGCCAAACAATAGGCTGCGACCACAGCCGCATAAATAACAAAAACTTAATGAGGCGAAAGTAGGCTTATAATAATTTAAATACAATAAGCTCTACAGTTGAGTTGGCGCATTGGATAAGACACTGGCATGGAGGTCAGCGGACTCGAGTTCGAATCTTTCAGGTTCTATCAGAAAGATCCAGAAGAGTTGTGCTGTCCTTGAGCCATATGGTCATCGTCACCGGTCGATAACAGGGCTGTACTCAGAACTTTTGAGGTGAGTACATGTGCACGCTACCGCCGGAAAAATTACCCGCCCGAAATTATTTTCGCCAATTTCTCGTCCCAAAAAACTGATGACCTTTTTTTAAGTAACCCGGGCGAAAATTTTCCCCTAAGTTGCCAATTTACCGTCCCAAAAAACCTGATGACCTTTTTTCAGCGTATGCCTCTGTACCCTGGTTTTTACCCGCTCTCCCCTATACCTGGTTTTCTGGAGGCGAGTATACGATGCCGTTTTTCTCGGAGGTGAGTATACGCCGTATACCCGCGTATACCCTTGAGTACAGCCCTGCATGGTCGATTTTCATTTTTCCCCGTGGTACATGCAATTTCATTTAAAACGGATGATGTTGTAAGCCATGATTCTCAACAACTTGAATCGAGTTTTACATTGTATGCCTATATCCTAAAGGATACCATATATAATTTATATATACATTATATATATATATATAATATGACAAGAGCAACTATATATATATACATTATATATATATATAAATAAATAGGTATGTGGATGTAGGTTAGATATTTTTATATACACCGTGGTTCAAAAAAAAGTAAGCCAAATTGTTTTGCATATATCTCTAATACCTGATGACATATCAAGCTACAATTATCCAAATATTTAGAGAAGTGGACCAAGAATATGATTCCAAAATTTCATGAGATAACGTTGAGCGGATAAAAAGATATGAATATTTAAACTTCATATACCGAAATTGCAGTTTACAAGCAATTTTTCTGTCAGATTCAATAAAAAGTAAGCCAAACTGTTTTCCTTACATCTCTGATGTCGGATGAGTAATCATAAAAACCTTTTACCAATATTTAGGTAATTGAACCAGGAATAGGATTTTAAAATATCATGTCATAAATTTGAAGGGATAAAAAGATATGGATATTTCAACTTCATCGCCCGAAATTGCAGTTTTCAGCAAGTCCGTTATGGCGTCCGTTGCGGTTTCGATGCTTGGCCGTTCCCATTTAGTCTTCATTGATCCTAGAGTAAAACTTAATAGAGCCTATTATCGCGATGTTCTGCTGTCACAACATCTCCTACCTGCAATCAGAAATCTAGTCCCAGAAGACAGCTTTGTTTTTCAACAGAACAGCGCCAGCCCACAGAACCAAGGAAACCATCGAAATGCTGACAAGAGAGACGCCAGACTTCATTTCTCCCACATTATGGCCTCCGAACAGCCCAGATTTGAATCCTGTCGACTATAAAATGTGGAGCATGTTGCAAGACTGAGTCTACCAGACAACAATCCATGATATAAACGATCTGAAGCAACGCTTGTTGGAAGTGCGGGATGGCCTGGACCAGAGGATAATTTATCGACGTTGCTGTTGCCATTGCAATGGCGCCAGCGCCTCC